>JABWTJ010000084.1:1939200-2399200 GCA_016801875.1 Solanum sitiens
TGAAATATAATTAGGAATTAATTGAAGATGCAAAGCAAATACAGAGTTGAAATTAAGAAGGGAAATTTAAGTAGCCGGAGAACCTTTTTTCTCATGGCCGCCTGATGCTATTACTAAAGACAAACATGCTATTTGTTTGAGTTTGTTGCCAGCAGGAACTTTTTGGATGGAAAGGAGTACTGCAACCTAATACGTCCTCAGTTCGATAACCAGACAGAGGTACTAAGCACTTAGTTAAGGTGCTACTGTAATGAGTATATATGCTTCTAACTGATACATAAAGTATTGGTATAATATAATTGTTGGAAAAATATATATTCACCGCGAAAGCATATCAAGGATCTTTAATGCTTACATGAATAATAGACAACCAATATCGGTTATGCTAAAACACATTAATCATGCTAGAACACATAAACAAACTAAAAAAGTTAATTCGATAAATACCTCTTGAAGCGTGAGCGGATACCTTCAAGCGAATCTCCAAGTTAAACGGATCTTCAAGCGAATCTACAAGATAGCTATGGTTTTCTACAGTGATCCCAAGTCACATCCGAACTCTCTCAATACTTGGGTGGGCAAGTATCGAATAGAATACTAATCATCCCTTTTCTAGGTTAGGAGAATCCCTATTTATAGAGATGTCTTCCTAATTCAAAAAGGACTAGAAAACCTAGTTTTTCTAGAAGACTAGAAAAACCCTTATTATTCTTCCTTTTTGCGTAAAAATAGGATTCTGAGTTCTAGTTAAATATGGACCACAGAATTAATTACCGAGGCTTCCTATTATGGAAATAATTCCAAATAATTAATTTGAATTATTCTTACCATAATAAATTACAAATCATTCCACTAGAAATTCGTAATTGCACTCCTCTATTTCGTAATTCCCCATTAAACACTTATGTAATTCCCCATGTTAAGATTTCAGATACTAATCAATAAATTAAATTACTGACGAATTTAACTTAATGATTAATTTCCTTTAGAGCACTACTTAACTTATTTCATGTGTCGGGTTCATAAATCCACTTGCAAGATTTGACACAATGAAAACTTATAAGTTTCTCAAAAAGGCATATCAATCAATCTCTATAACGAGACATGGATTCCATCAACTAACTTATTATTTCACCAATATATATTATTATCATCCAACTTACCAGGCATATTGACCCATCTCAGAATCTCACCTTTTAATAAATCAAAACGACAATTAATATATACAGATCATAATAGTTATATCAGGATTAAGAATATAAGTACATTTAATAGTTTAGAGAATATGTTTTTGTCAGTCAGTCTAAAACAACTATCTCTACTCGGTCCCGTTCAATACATACAAAATGTACTAGCACAAGAAGTTGGAACTATACCGTTCCCATAATTAGGACAAATTACATATAATCTTGTGCTACAATCGTACCCGATGGCATGTCCAATTTTCATCCTAGATTGTGAACCAAAACTTTATACTTATAAGAACCGATGATTTAATCCTCTGTGTATAAGCTAAAACTCTACACACTAAATCATCTACTATATAAGTAAATAGACACCATAAACGAATATATGATCTATTGAAATTGAGCAAATATTTATTCTCTAATAAATATTATTTGTTAACACATGGTTAATAGTATATATCCCAACAATCTCCCACTTAGACTTTTAACCATCACAATTGTTATAATGTACTATATCTAAATGCATGGTTAATAGTATATACCCTAACAATCTCCCACTTAGATGTTTAATCTTGAAAATTGTTAGAATACTATGTCAAAACACATGATTAATAGTATATACCCTAACAATCTCCCACTTAGACTCTTAACTATGCATTAAAAACTTTCGCAGGCATTCCTTTATTTCTTATCGAAAGAAAATTACCAAGCTATTTTCTCATGCAATTTTGTCTAGTAGTGCTTCGTCGTAACAAATTGATTTTGTACTAGATCTTTAGAGACCTTATCATGAAACTCTCCAAGAGTGTACTTCTTTTCAGGAGCTCTATCATAAAAGTTCTCTCAAGCATACAAAACAACTCAATCTTCGTTATGATTCTCCCACTACGACTAAGTACTACTATTATAATCACACTTTCATGTTCTTAATATTTTCTTCAAAATCTTTCGATAATGTAACATTAACAACTTCTCATGAAGTGTTCTTTTAATTTGCTCAACATCACTCCAACTACTTGAGATAGTAGTTTTCTTATGTCTAGTAACGTTTCTCCCACTACTTAAGTGCAATGGGACGTCAATTCTGACATACCCATTAGATGTTCTTGAGCGTATGAATTTACAATTGACTTATTTGTTATTTTATTTATTTATTTATTTTTAATTCCCCTAAAGATAATTTACTTCTAAGAACATGGTTTACTAAAATTATCCTTTTCTAGAAATCAGAAAGTTGTGTTAACAATTTACTTATTTTCTTTAGGACATTATAATAAACCTTGTTTCATTTTTTAGGATATCCAATTAACACATACATTCAGTTCTTAATTCCAATTTTTCTTATTCTCCCACTCAGCACATGTGCTAGACAATCCTAAATCTGAACATGTCACAGATTAGACTTACGTCAAATCCAACTAGTTCTATAGTTGCTCAAGGTACTAATATGAAAGAAACTGAATTCAGAATGCAATATGTAGTTATTAGAACCTATCCCAAAAGAAACAAAATAACTAATAATAAGTCAATAATTAATCTCATCATCTTCATAAGCGTTTAATTCTTTTCTCTTCTACACCAATCTATCATAGAGTGTCTAGTGTAGACAATTGAAAGACAATTATTCTATAAGATAAGTGACTTATGAGCTAAGAGGTTTACGTCACTACAATCAGATTGTAGTGACTTTATATATTTTTCATGATGATACTTTCATTTGTTTTAAATTTCTTGAGTTTATCAAGACATTTAGACTTATAAAACATCAAAAATTATATTCATATCACGACTAATTTTCTTAAAAACTCAAAAACTCAAATTCACCTCTTGCCCATGTGCTCATTTATTACACAAATCAGAATAGATTAATTATAACTTATCACTACCTCTTAAATCCTTTTTAAGAGGAAAACTAAGATCTCTTAGTCATTTTTCCTTCTAAACAAAACGTACATGTTGGTAGTGACTTCACTTTCAATGAACAGTTATGTCCATCCATTAACCAACCTCAAAATTCTATTCAGAATAAATGACTTAGACCCTAATGTACAAATAAGTCTCATTCAATTTAAAAGATATTTTCCCTTATGAGACAGATTAGTATAATTTAATTCTCTCATACTTATAAAATAATCATGCATCAATATACCACAAGAAATAAAATATTTATTAAACTCAATGGTAGAAGAGTTACAAAAATATATTATATACTCATCTCTTATTTGGTTAGAAACTGAAAAAAATAATTTCTTCTAACATAAGGTACATACACAATGCATTCATTAAGTTAATATCTTATCTCTACCAAGAGAAAATCTTAAGTAGTACTAAGTGGATGTGTAAAGTCTATTGAGAATATGAGACACAATACTTTAAATAGATCATAATATTTCGAATAATCCCGAATAACGAAATTCAGGGCTCATTTATACATATATATCCATGCATCTCGAATAGCCAATCGTTGGGATTGGAGAACTACTCATGCAATACACATGTACAATGACCGATTATTCACTCCATAAACTTATACAGACCTAATTCAGTTGGAGAATCTACTGTTAGTTTAAGTCAAGTGAAAATCCTCTAGCTACATTGATCCAATCTTATATTACTCAGTTTAGGAGAGTTAATATAGATTATCAAAACTAGACAATTAAATACATAGTGACTTGTATCAATTTCATCCGTTAGGGAGGAAGGTCTAAGCCAGCACATAAAACTAATACTTCACTACTATTTAATCAATTATGACCAAAAAATCATATAACGATCCAAACAAAAATTAATTTCTTACTAGGACGTTCTTATAAATCTACCAAAGTTCAGATCAATCAGAGTTCTTTTTTTTTTCGAATTCCAAAACTATGATCAATTTGGTTGAAAAAGTTGTTTGGTCATAATAGAATTTAAGATTTTCCCGCTCAGTAATTCTTATCATAAATCATCATTTTGTGAAATAGATAAATGAATTAAGAATAAAGAACAAAATTCTAAAATTCCAAAAGGTAAGCATGCTTATGTATACATTGAATATTAAAATTCAAAACACGCCTTTTAGATATCTATGCATCTTGTACAATAAATTTTGATAAAAAAAAATGACTACTCATGCAACACATATATATAGTGTCAGATATTCACTTCAACAAATTTAGAACAAAAGCCAACTCAGATGGAGAGTATATGTTAGTTTAAGTCAAGTGAATATCATTATCCCTAGATCCATTGATCCAATCAAATATTACTCAGTTTAGTAGAGTCAATACAGATAATCAAAACTAGAGATTAAACTTTAATGACTTGTATTAATTTCATCCGTTATGAAGGAAGGTCTAAGCCAACACATGAACTTAATACTTCACTAAAATTTAGTCATCAAGACCATAGAGAACAAACTCTATCACCACTATATTATAGTCGAGTAATTTTTCGGTAAAATTAATTTTTCAAGATACAAAAATTATCTAAAATCATCATATAAACGATCTCAAATTACCAAATCACTACATAACAATGGGGATTTTAAATTTGATAGTTTCTGATGAACCTACTGAATTTCTGATCAATTGGAGTTCAAAAATAATATTTATCTCCAAATCTATGATCAAATTCAGATTCAAACGATTTAAAAAAATGAATAGATCTACATCCTTATCATATATCAATTTATGTTAACTCATCATCTGTGATCATGTACCACATATAACATAAATAAAATCAATATAAAGGATGTCATTCATACTAAATCACATTTTAATTCCAAAGAACAACTTTAAAATCATTCTAACGACCTCAAAGAAAAATATAATCACATAGCAATGACTACTACTTACTAGGCCGTAACCAATGAACTTACCAAATTTCAGGTCAATTGAAGTCTATAAAACATTAATTTCCAAATCTATGATCAAATTCAAATTCAAGTGATTTAAGCATTTTTAGGAATTAAAACAATATGACTCACATTCTTATATCAATTCATGTTAAATAATCATATGCAACCATGTTCCAAATTTAACATAAACATAATTGGTATAAAGAATGATCTTATCAAATATTCAAATCAAATTTTAATCTGACAAACTACCTAAACCCATCTAAACGATTTTTTATGGGACCATCAAATTTCAAGTCAATCAGAGATCATAAAATTCATGACCACCTAAACTATGATCAAATTTGAAAAAGTAATTATTTTAGGCATAGTTAAAGATTAAAATAACTTGATTCATATTTCGATTTTATTCTAATTATTTTCTCATGAGCATAAGGCCTACCATGTGTCTTTCCTTTACCTAAGACACACAACACCTCCTTATATCAAAATTGTTCCTTCAATTAATACACTTGAGATTTCAAGATATTATGGTTTCTCCCTTTTAGACCGGTGAAACCCTTTAATACCTCTTCTCATTAATTAATTAAGTGTTACTAGTATTTAATGGTAAATCTCCATTTAAGAAAATAAATATTCACCACTAGTATTCACTTAGGACAATTTATACATGATACATTGAGAATATTCTAATGACTCAAATAAATAATTATTTTCGTAGTCCTATTTATTAATCAAAATCTTTAATTCATGTATTTATATGAACCCACATGTATAAAACAAAAAAAATAGTGACTCCAAATAAATAATCACGGTTCATGATTACTATTTATTATATATTATACATGTAAGAAAAGTCATACCCATGAATTTAACTCACTGTTAGTACCTAGCAAAAGCTATTAATAGACTAACAACTATCTAACTCTTTATTTTAATCAGCCAATCAAAACAAGCCAAAGAAAAAAAAAAACTTGAGCAATATCATTGTCATCAAAATTTCTTTCTTTCTTTTTTTTTTTTATTCTTTTAAGTTGAAATCAAGTCAGCAAAGTTACTAGATCAATAAGAAGAAAAAAAATTACGAGTAGCCGTCTATACAGAGAACTGAATCACTGTATACTAAGACCTACTCTTTTCCCAATTAATTTTCTTTTTCCAATTAATATAATTAAATTTTGCTCAACCAAGTCAAACAAATATTTTAATTAATACAATAGCATGAAATCGTTGATGACAAAGACGAGACCAAAAATCAGCCAACAAGGCAGTTTTGCCAATAATCATGCACCGCCTGAAATTTTAGCTTTGCCACAATAAAATCAAACAAATAAGTTTTCACAAGATAGGTTTTCAACCAACGCCAACAAAAACTTATCGCCCCCGTAATGTATTTACAATTCGTGGAACTTAATTTGCAGGCACACTGATTATTTATTATAGATGTAAGCGCGGCTCTGATACCAATTGTTGGAAAAATATATATTCACCGCGGAAGCATATCAAGGATCTTTAATGCTTACATGAATAATAGACAACCAATATCGGTTATGCTAAAACACATTAATCATGCTAGAACACATAAACAAACTAAAAAAGTTAATTCGATAAATACCTCTTGAAGCGTGAGCGGATACCTTCAAGCGAATCTCCAAGTTAAACGGATCTTCAAGCGAATCTACAAGATAGCTATGGTCTTCTACAGTGATCCCAAGTCACATCCGAACTCTCTCAATACTTGGGTGGGCAAGTATCGAATAGAATACTAATCATCCCTTTTCTAGGTTAGGAGAATCCCTATTTATAGAGATGTCTTCCTAATTCAAAAAGGACTAGAAAACCTAGTTTTTCTAGAAGACTAGAAAAACCCTTATTATTCTTCCTTTTTGCGTAAAAATAGGATTCTGAGTTCTAGTTAAATATGGACCACAGAATTAATTACCGAGGCTTCCTATTATGGAAATAATTCCAAATAATTAATTTGAATTATTCTTACCATAATAAATTACAAATCATTCCACTAGAAATTCGTAATTGCACTCCTCTATTTCGTAATTCCCCATTAAACACTTATGTAATTCCCCATGTTAAGATTTCAGATACTAATCAATAAATTAAATTACTGACGAATTTAACTTAATGATTAATTTCCTTTAGAGCACTACTTAACTTATTTCATGTGTCGGGTTCATAAATCCACTTGCAAGATTTGACACAATGAAAACTTATAAGTTTCTCAAAAAGGCATATCAATCAATCTCTATAACGAGACATGGATTCCATCAACTAACTTATTATTTCACCAATATATATTATTATCATCCAACTTACCAGGCATATTGACCCATCTCAGAATCTCACCTTTTAATAAATCAAAACGACAATTAATATATACAGATCATAATAGTTATATCAGGATTAAGAATATAAGTACATTTAATAGTTTAGAGAATATGTTTTTGTCAGTCAGTCTAAAACAACTATCTCTACTCGGTCCCGTTCAATACATACAAAATGTACTAGCACAAGAAGTTGGAACTATACCGTTCCCATAATTAGGACAAATTACATATAATCTTGTGCTACAATCGTACCCGATGGCATGTCCAATTTTCATCCTAGATTGTGAACCAAAACTTGATACTTATAAGAACCGATGATTTAATCCTCTGTGTATAAGCTAAAACTCTACACACTAAATCATCTACTATATAAGTAAATAGACACCATAAACGAATATATGATCTATTGAAATTGAGCAAATATTTATTCTCTAATAAATATTATTTGTTAACACATGGTTAATAGTATATATCCCAACAATAATAGCCTACAAAACCCTATAGGGTAGACCACTTTCATTGCACCTCCCTTATGTGCTTGGTCAATTACTTGAACAACTTCAATGTATTGGTTTAAAATTTCAGTTGATATGTTTACCGTAGACAGAGTTTTGAAATGTTAATCCACCAAAATTTGATTGTTGATCTAGTAAAGCAACATTAAGCACATGAAGATAACTCCAGATCAAAGTAAAGAGAACTCACAAATGACAAATGCAAAACTATGAGGAAGTGTATATCATCAGATAGACCAATTGCAAAAAAATAGCTCGAGCAAAAGAACAGAGACAACACAATCCCAACCCTTTGAAGGAGTTAATCACTTTGAAAAGTGGTAGGCATAGACATATGGGACCTAGATGGGAAAACATTTAGAAATATGTCTAAATCATTACCCTGCAAATAGGGAAAGCGGATAGACCTTTTATGATCATTATCAAATTTTAGAACTCTTGCGACACAATATGTATGAAGATCACTTTATTTGAATAGTTTAACACAATATAACCACGTTAATGTGATTTTTTTTACATAATAAACGTCACTATGGAAGAACAAAGAGACTACAAATATCACCAATTGATGAGCAAATTCGGGCACATGTCAACATGAATAGTTGATGAGGTTTAGAAGGAGCAAACCTTAAATACGACCATTTTATGTCTTTGATCAATCAAGAAAACACTTAACCAAAGCAAGAACTAAGAGACTACAAATCAATAGCTAGCCAATTCAATATGGAGAATCCAACTACAAAAGATCTGAATCTATCTATTTTGCTAATTTCAGAAAGAAATGTCGTGGGGAGGATTAGATCGAAAGAACTACAATGAAGAAGAGGAGAACCAATTGATCTATGGCTTTAATGAATCAATAGAAGGCAAGAAATCAAAATCAAAGCTCACCTGAAATCTACTTAACTGCAAAAGAAGGAGCGAGCAAACGTTTGAAGAAGAAAGTGTGGCGATGAGCATACTTTTTCATAATAAATGATCAGTGTGAAGAAGCTGAAAATGACACAAATATCCTCCAATTCAATGTTTATTCCATGAAGCGCATGTGTTGAGGGAGATGTGTGTGCTTATTCACTCTTTCTTATATAGTAATACTTAGTAAAGTTAAATAATAGTAAAGTACTATTAAAATGAAATGGTGACAATGCATTACTTGCATTGAAACAATATTGATCACTTCTTTGAAAAAGTCAAATATTTTTAAACTTCTAGTTAGATTGCTAAAGTTGTTTGTCACATTTATTTGACTATAGTTAGATTCTTTTGTTGTTATATACATTCATATGTATAATACATATTATTTAGGAAAAGTAAAAAATCACACACATTAGCACGAGAACAATAGATTTTTTAAATAATAAAAATTAATTACATGTAATAAGATTAAACAATAAATTACTATTTTATTTTTAAAATAATTTTAAAGCAATGACACATGTCAACACCACAATAATAAACTTTTAAAACAGTTAAAATTAATTACTCATGCTTTTAGTTCATGAACTATTTAACATGACACATGTCATTGTGAAGACAAAACTACCGTCCTTCGTCATAAAATTAAAGGAAAAAAGTCTAAAATATATTTTAACTTTGATCGAAATTATTGTAATGATACTAAATTTTGAAAATGATATTTTATCCCCATACTATTTAATAGTGCATTTTCAAGGTATATATTTGTCCACGTAGACATAATAAATATTGCATAATTATAAATAATAACATGTCCATGTGGGCACACATATACCTTTAAAATACACTGTTAAATAGTATAAAAATGTCCTCCATAAATTTGATATCGTACCATAAATTTCGACTAAAATTAAAGTATTTTTTTGACACTTTTCCCTAAAATAAAACCATTTTTAAAAAGTTCAAATGTCACAGATTTCAGTTAACTTCTATCCATTATGTTACTTTCTTTTTGACTATCAAGCCAATAAAAAATATGAAACCTCCATCTTTTTCTCCCTTTGTAAACTTGTGAAAGGAAACACAATTATAATTTATGCTGAAAATGATAAGAGGTAAAAATCTTCTTTCAATTTTCTACTCATTTTAGATTTGTATGGTACAAAAGTTTTTTTTGTTTTTATTGTTTTGTTGTTCAATTGTAGAATAAATAACTTATATTTGATATTTATTCTTATTAATTTTTCAAATTCCATCAAACACTGATACATCAACAACATTGATCATTATTTTTTCTTATTAATTTTCCAAATATATCAACAACTTTGATAGTTTTGGTGAATTTTATAAGGATTTCAAATAATTCTATTTATATAATCATTTAGTTGATTTAACTAGTATGTTTTATATCCTCTTTATCCCTTAAGAAACTGCTAGATTATTATAAAAAGTTGATATCTAAAGTAACGTATTATGAAAATTTGAAACTTTCGATCTTCTTGAAGATACAAATTCACTTTGCAGTGGAGGAAATGATAATTATGTTTTGAAGAGTTTTAATCGCTTCAATATTTTTTTTATTATAAATAAATTACAGTGTCATCTTTTATGTCTTATTAATATGGCAAACAATCATATATATGTGAATATGAGTTATTGTGTTAGGCATATTAAATGAGATAACCTCATTTTTTAACCTAACAATATGAGTCCAATTTATACATATTGTGTGTACATATCAATTGTGATATCAAATATGTTAATTATGTTGGCAAAATTTTGTGAAGATGCACTACTTTTATTTTACAAAATGTAAAGTAGTATTTCTTAACTTACTGTTTCAATTCGTATAGAATTTTCCACAAATAAATTTATTATAAACAGTATTGTCATAAATTAATCTATTACTTTGATTATGTCAACAAGTTGATTGATGAAGCAAAACTGATAGGCACTTTGCAACTTCTGACAGTTTCGTTCAAAATGGAGTCGATGAGTTGCTTAAGTTTCCAATAGAACGCCAAGAAGAAAATATAATTAAATAGATGCAGAGTTGTTTAATATATATTATTTGGTATGTGCATATCTGTTATTTTGGATAACACTGTAAGTGTAAAGTTTTAATGATAAACTATCTATTTTTTCAGAACAATAATTTTCATCAAAAAGGAAAGAATCAAGGCAAATTGAAGAATATCAGAAAGTTCAAATCAAGGAAGATCACAAAAGGGAAAATGATCTTGGGCAGATTTCCATGCCCATAATACTATTTATGCCTACATGAGAGCTCGTTTAGAAGTTGATAATTATAGATTAAGAGTCTTATTCAGTAAATTCTGGAATTCCGAACTAACCAACATGATTAGATGTGCAGGAAGGCGAGGTGCAAGAGATCTGAATCAAAAAGAGCAAAAAGAGGCAACGAGGAAATCTGAGGATGAAAGAAAGCAAAGTGAAGTGGAGAAATGCAGCAAAGGCATGATCGTGATAGCCTCGCGATGCGCAGAGTGGAATAAAATTTTGAGTGGGAAGTAAAAATTCCAAACAGAATGCTGCGTGTTTGTTCCGCGTCGCGCGCTTGATTGTCAAAGTTTAATTGAAAAATAAATCGCGAGACAGAACACTTCGGGTCAGGCGCGCATCGCGCGCTGCTGGGCCTTAAATTGGAGATTCAGAATTTAGCATAAATAAGGCCTTAATGTAATTTTATTATTATTCTTTTTCCAATTTTTAAACATAAGGCATCACGAACGATTCTGGGAAGTTGGTAGGGTTCCGTTCTATTTCTTCTTCTCTGGTAATATTTTTAGAATGATTTCAAGAATTTTGAATATTGATCTGAGAATCATGAGTAGCTAAATACCCTAGTCTAGGGTTGTGGCTATAGGATGAATGAAGTTTGCTTAATTTGTTAAGGGTTTATCAAGAGTTATTTATGATTCGTTCTTATTTTTTTGCTTTTAGTATTTCATGACTGGCCACCATAGAAATAAATTCATTGTCCAAATTGAACTCAAGAGAGGAATAAGAGGATATATCATGGAGAGTAAGAAGTCTGGCTGACTCTAAATAGCTAAGGTTGATTCATTTTTAGGATAGAGATATGCCTGGAAACCTTACTTGGACTATCATACAGTAAGATAACTTAATTCTCAACTTTCATTCATCTTATCCCCGCTCAACGATGTAGTTAAGGTTATAATAGTTGTAGGCGATTAGAGGTCGAGAGACCATGATCATATATTTAACCCTGTGGTTCATCGATGAGATAACGTCAGCAAACCTTTATCAGATAATGGAGGCTTCATAAGTCCTGATAAAAGCTACAATCCTGGATCTCTCCATTAATAATCGTTACAAGTTAGGAAATTGAATCATAGTAGTTAGTATTCGTTAAACATAAATTTTAGTATAGTTATTTATAAAATTTAGACATTGCACTTGCTTTAAGTTAGGAATTGGAAAAGTTAATAGAGTCTAGTTTGTAGTCCATGTGAGTACGATACTCGGCTCCTTAACAAGAGCCGTTATATTGCTTGTACAATCACGTGCACTTGCGTGTGCGATTAGACCGCAACAAGTTTTTGGCGCCGCTGCCGGGGACTGCAATAATTAGAAGTCATTTAATTTTTGTTATTTCTAAAAGCCAATCACAAGTGTTGACAACTTAATCTTAGCGTTTCATTGTTGCAGGTTTTTAGATAATCTAAAAACTAGACGACGATCGTGACTTGCTGTCACCGCTCTCAGAACCTGAAAGATTCATACATAGGATACTGAGACAAGCAGAGCATTCAATCCCTCTAGAGTTTAGGGAATCATCAACTCCAGTTCGCAAAACAGAAGAAAGAGAGTTGACACCTGAAACAATGGCTGCTAATGAAATGAGAGTTAGAGATGTGGCAATCCCACGACGCACCAATGTTACTTCTTGTATTCAAAAACCTGAGGCTGGTGGAAGATTTGAATTGAAACAGAATATGGTGCAGATATTGCACTCAAATGGGCAGTTTATTGGTCTCTCTCATGAGGATCCCACAGTTCACATTCAGAACTTTTTAGAGATAAGTGACACATATACTCCAACTGTAGTAAATAAAGATTATGTGAGGCTCACCTTATTTTGTTTTCTCTGTTGGGGAAAGCAAAGAGATAGTTGAACTCAGAGCCTGCTAACTCAATCACCACTTGGGATGATCTTGCCCAGAAATTCCTCATTAGATTCTTCCCTTCTGGGGAAGACCGCTAAGTTAAGAAGTGATATTCTTAGCTTTAGGCAGAAAGGTGGTGAAAATTTATACCAAGCTTGGGACAGGTTCAAATCAATGTTGATGAGTTGCCCTCCTCATCATCAATTAAATGAAGTGCTAGTGCATACATTCATTGAGGGTTTAGAGCCTAACACCAAGATTCTGCTAGATTCAACTGCGGGTGGACAAGCATTAGAAAAGATTTATGCAGAGTTGTACACCTTGCTGAATAGGATATCTCAAGGTAACCCGGAATGGAACGGTAGTGGGTTAAATCCAGTGGTACAGAAAACCTCTGATGTATTAGATATTGATGCCACAACAGCTTTAACCGCTCAAATTTCAGCCATGCAGAACATGATGAACACTTACTTCAGTAATATGGCACTGGGGCAGCAAACTTCTTAAGTTAATGCAGTCCAGCAAACACCAACGTGGTGTGAGATTTTCGATGGAAGTGATCATACTGCGGATACTTGTGGTGCAAATCCAGATTCAGTAAATTTTGTGGGTAATGCGCGAAGAGGGGAGGCCAACAAAACTATGGGAACACCTACAACCCAAGTTGGCGAATCACCCAAACTTCTCGTGGAGTGGAAATCAGAGTCAAGTTTAAGGTCAGAATCAGTACAGATCTCAGGGTAACACTCAAGGATATCAAGGGCAAATTCAAAGAGAACAACCTAAATGACAATCTGGTAATATGAGTGTCGAAGAGATATTAAAGAAAATCATGGCAGATCAAGCTCAGTTAGCAGCTGATATGAGAAATAATCAGTTAGCCACCCAGAATTTGGAAAAGCAATGCAATTTGCTAGTGCTCAAAATTCCAGACCACAAGGAGTATTACCTAGTAACACAGACCCAAATCCTAAACAGGTCAATGCTGTGAGTAATCGTAGTGGGCTACAATTGGAGGAATTGTCTCCAAGGAAAAGCGTTATTGAAGTGGTGAGTAGAGATGGTGAACCAACAGAGGGTGTGCCCCAGAACAAGGAAGAAGTGGCACCTGCAGAAAAGGTGCAACCAATAGTAAGACCACCTCCTCCATTCCTCAGAAGTTTAAGAAGAAAAAGGAGGATGAATTCTTTGGTAAGTTTCTATCTTTGCTAAAACAAGTTCATATTAACTTGCCTTTGGTAGATGTTCTGCAAGGTATACCCAGGTATGCAAAGTATGTGAAAGAAATTGTAGCAAACAAAAGGAGATTGACGGAATACGAGACAATTGCACTTACTGAAGACTGTAGCTCTAGGATTCAGAATAGGTTGCCCATGAAGCTAAAAGATCCAGGTAGCTTTACGGTACAAATTACCATCGGCTAGAGTATCTATGCGAGAAATTTGTGCGATTTGGGTGCTAGCATTAATTTAATGCCAACTTCGTTGTATAAGAAACTGGGGTTGGGTAGTCCTAAGCCAACCACTGTAATTTTACAACTGGCTGATAGATCTGTAGTCAGACCCGAAGGAGTTGTATAAGATTTACTAGTGCAAGTGGGATCTCTAATTTTCCCGGTGGATTTTGTGATATTGAATTTTGAGCCAGATCCTGAGGTTCCATTCATCTTAGGATGCCCATTTTTGGCCACTGGGAAAGCAATGATTGACGTAGGTGCTGGTCAACTTACTATGAGACCTCACGATAAGGTAGAGGTTTTTGATGTATACAGAGCCTTAAAAATGCCACCGGTGTATGAGGAGTTATCTGCCATCACTATGGTAGATCTGGAGGTAGATGGTAAACACATCTTGGCTAAAGACCCTCTTGAATGAGTAATGAGGGGTGAGGAGATCTACGGAGATGCTGAAGCACAGGAAATGGTGCAGATGTTAGACTTGGCAGTGATCGAAGAATTGGGGAGAAGATGGGAACCATTGAACAGAGTACTATGGCCTCCACCTAAGCCTTCCATTGAAGAAGCTCCTAAACTAGAATTAAAAGACCTTCCAGCACATCTAAGGTATGCATTTTTAGGTGTAAATGATACTTCTGTTATTTTGTCTGCAACATTATCTGATGAACAGGTGGAAGCAGCATTGCTGATTCAGAAGAAGCACAAAGCAGCAATAGGATGACAGATGTCAGATATCCAAGGTATAAGTCCTATTTTGTGTATGCATAAGATCTACATGGAGGAAGGATATAAAGCAAGTGCTCAACAGCAGCGAAGATTAAATCCTTTGATGAAGAATGTGGTTCGGAAAGAGGTAATCAAGTGGTTAGATGCAGGGATAATATATCCAATATCGGACAGAAAATGTGTAAGTCCAGTGCAGTGTGTGCCTAAGAAAAGGGGGATGACTGTAGTGACCAATTACAGAAACGAATTGATCCCCACAAGAAAAGTAACAGGGTGGAGAATATGTATGGACTACAGGAAGTTAAATGAAGCAACCAGAAAAGATCATTATCCAGTTTCTTTCATTGCCCAAATGTTGGAAAAATTGGCAGGTCAGGAATACTATTGCTTTCTGGATGGATATTCAGGGCATAACCAGATTGTAATTGCACCTCAAGATCAAGAGAAGACAACATTCACATGCCCTTATGGTACCTATGCCTTCAAACGCATGCCATTCGGGTTACGTAATGCTCCAGCTACTTTTCAGAGATGCATGATGGCAATCTTTTAGGATATGGTGGAAGATTTTGTAAAAGTGTTTATGGATGACTTCTCAGTGTTTAGTGAGTCCTTTGAGCTATGCTTGTTAAATCTTGACAGTCTTAGCAAAATGTAAATAAACCAATTTAGATTTAGATTGGGAAAATGTCATTTCTTGGTAAGAGAAGGAATTGTGTTGGGTCACAAGGTGTCGAAGAAGGGGCTAGAGGTGGACAAAGCTAAGATTGAAGTAATTGAGAAAATACCACCTCCAGTATCGGTTAAAGGGGTTAGAAGCTTTTTGGGCCATGCAGGGTTTTATAGAAGGTTCATTAAAGATTTCTCTAAAACTGCAAAACCCATGTGCGGTCTATTAGAAAAGGAGGTGAAATTCAAGTTTGACAAGAATTAGAGGCCTTCGAAGTGTTGAAACAAAAGTTAATAGAAGCCCCATCCTTGTAGCCCCAGATTAGGAGTTGCCGTTTGAATTGATGTGTGACGCAAGTGATATTGCAGTTGGGCCAGTGTTAGGACAAAAACGAAATCAAGTGTTTCACTTCATTTACTATGCGAGTAAGACACTAGATGCAGCCCAAGCGAACTACACTGTAACTGAGAAAGAAATGTTGGCCTCATTGTTTGCATTTGAAAATTTTAGGTATATCTGGTGGGAACGAAGGTGATAGTCTACACTGACCATGCACCCATTAAATATCTTTTCAATAAGAAGGATGCAAAACCACGATTGATTAGATGGGTCTTACTTCTCCAGGAATTTGATTTAGAGATTAAAGATAGAAAGGGTTCAGAGAATCATATAGCGGACCATTTGTCTAGATTAGAAGATTCATCTCATGTGTCAGAGAAAGGAAAAAATCGGGAAGAATTCCCTGATGAACAATTGTTAACAATGGATATTACACAGGTACCCTGGTATGCATACATTGTGAATTATTTGGTGAGTGGTTTATTCCCACCTGAGGAATCAATGCATCAGAGGCAGAGATTGAGGTACGATGCTAAATTCTATATATGGGATGAGCCTTATCTGCTTAAGTAGGGTCCAGATCAAATGTTGAGAAGATGTGAGGCCCCAAAATTGTTAGAAAGCTGTCACTCTTCACCATATGGTGGACATCATGGGGGCGAATGAACTGCGCATAAACTATTACAATATGGATTCTTTTGGCCTACCTTATTCAAAGATGTTGTGTTGTTTGTAAAAAGATGTGACCAGTGCCAACGAATGGGCACCATATCAAGAAGGCATGAGATGCCTTTACGTAACATTCTAGAGATGGAAATCTTCGATGTTTGGGGGATCGATTTCATGGAACCATTTCCATCGTCCAGAGGGAATCAATATATCCTAGTAGCAGTAGACTATGTGTCCAAGTGGGTTGAAGCAGTAGCGTTACCAACCAATGACTCCAAAGTGGTTGTGAAGTTTATAAGGAAACACATTTACCAGGTTTGGCACTCCCAGGGTGATCATCAGTGATGGAGGTAAGCATTTCGTAAATAACTCCATGTATAACTTATTGGCTAAGTATGGGTTAAGTCACAAAGTGGCTACTGCATACCATCTCAAACAAGTGGACATGTTGAAGTATCTAACAGGGAAATTAAGCAGATCCTGCAGAAGACTGTAAATGATCAAAGGAAGGATTGGTCAGATAAGCTAGATGATGTTTTATGGGCATATAGAACTGCGTACAAGACACCGATAGGGACGTCTCCCTACCAAATGGTTTTTGTAAAAGCATGCCACTTGCCCGCCGAGTTAGAACATAAAGCATATTGGGATAAATAATTTAAATCTGAATGCTAAGTTAGCCGGGCGGAACAGAGTAACCCAACTGAATGAGCTGGTGGAGTTCATGTTGCATGCATATGAGAATGCAAAGCTCTATAAGGAAAAAAAATGGCATGACAAGCACATAGTGTCACACACTTTTTAGCCAGGCCAGCTAGTGTTGTTGTTCAACTCTAGGCTGAAATTGTTTCTAGGGAAGCTCCGTTCTAAATGGAGTGGTCCGTTTGAGGTGGTACGAATGACTCAACATAAAGCAGTTGAGTTACGAAACAAAGGCGATAGTTCCACGTCCCTGGTGAATGGACAAAGGTTCAAACACTACGTGGTAAAGGATATGGATCGTGAGGTTGAAGAGATCACTCTGGACGAGGAATGAATCCTGAGATAGGTCGTGTCGCGACGTTAAATCAGACGCTCCACGGGAGGCAACCCGTGATTTAATTGTAATAGTTAGGTTTTATTGCTAAAAAAGAAAAATAATAAAATTAAATAAAATTTCTTGCATCATGCCTTGATCGTAAATACGACTCTGGATAGGAGGCACCCCATCTAGGTTTCCACTAACGGGATGTTTTATGCAGGACTTGGCATCAAAGGGAGAAGAGGCAGTGGCCCTCGTGTCACTCGCGCATCGCGAGGTGAAACACAAAAAATTCGAGGAAGAATACCTCGTGTCAGGCGTGCATCACGGAGCATAGGTATTAAATTGATTTCAACGGTAAAAGTAATTTATGTCACACAAATACACTATCCCGTGTCCGGTCCGCGTCGCGCAATGGGCAATAATTTTTGGCTCAACTGGAATTAAAATTCCAGTAGAACTCGTGTCACTCGCGCGTCGCGAGGTCCAGGTAAGTTTTTGAAATTTCATTAATTATAAAGGGGGTTTACCTGTTTCTAAAGTAATAAAACTCACCCGACCCATCCCCCAACTTCCATTTTCTGAAATAAAACCAACCTAATACCCTAATCCCATTCCCCCATCGCGCCCCTCTCCTCTTTTTATCCCCAAACTCTCACAAATTAGCTCTATACTCGCGTCGCCCAGGCCTCGAATTGGCTTCTTCTTTCTCTTGCACGTTAGAACGGTCTACTATCCAGGTATGTCCTTCATTCTTTGGTTGTGATTGGAATGTACTCAGTTAAAATTGCATATTAGGGGTGGAAAAAAAAAACTTTGGGGGAAGTATTTCATGCTTGGGGTTGTTGTGATTTCGAAGTCTTGAGTAGAAATCAGTACTCATACAAGCATGGGGCAGCAAATAACCAAATTTGGGGGGTTTTGGGGTTGTCATAACTAAATATTATGAATTGGTAGTTTTCATATGTGGCTGTTATCAATTGAGAATTATGTTTTTAAGTGTTTGATGAATTCTTGAGTATCTAATAATCTCGTCGAGTAAATGGATCCTGTGTTGTGCCATTATGGGGAGGTGAAATCATTGTTGCTAAAAATTGGTTGTTTTTGGGTCAAATTGGTGACCATTCCTTGTTATGTTTAATGGGATACTGATGTGATAACAACATCGGGGTTAATATGTGTACTCAAGTTGGACGTTGTTGGTTATTAAGTGTGGGGTGGACTATTCCTCAGTTAGGCCTGAACTAAACTTGACTTAGAAGGTATTATGTCTTCGTCACAAAGTTCAGGACACGCAGCTGCTCATGGGTCTCAGAAGAAGAGGCCTCGAAGTGGGAATGTTCCACTTGCACCCCCTTCTCCCAGAGGGCAGACCCGCATTTACGGGTCAAAAGCAGTCGCCAAGGAGGGGAAAAGCTGGTATAGGAAACACACCGAGTCATCATATTTCTCGGATATGTGGGCTGCACTACAGTGACATTACACGTGACCGGGTGTGTTTGGTATATGCATTGATGATGAATACAGATCTAAATATTAGACGATTATCAAATCGGCTATGCAAAAGCCTGGAGTGCATAAGGGCCACCGGTATGCATTTGGAGGTCTTATTACTAATATGTGTCATCGTGCATGTGTTTCAGAAGAAGCTTTAGATTACATTGCCCCTTTATACCCCGTATATGTGGATGTTACTCGAGCGAAAGGGCCTGATACTGAGTTAGGCCCCACACTCACCACGGGGGACAGGCACAGAAGGGACGAGTTTATTATGGCGCGGATGTACGGATTGGAGATGTTGCGGCACAAAACCGGAGGTCGATCGTCCAATTGGTCTGAGCTTGACGAGGTCAGCTGCCAGTATCCGTTGAATGCGCATACTAATGCACTATTGGGGATAGGACCGATGTTTGCGTAGCCATTTGGGGATGATGTCCCAACTGATAAGGAAATTTACAAACTGGCTCCGATGTTGAGTCAGACTCGGAGGATGAAATCGAGCCTCTTCACAGCGGTGTTGATGATAAGATGGAGGATTAGTTAGGAGGTGTTTCCCTTACCCTGTGATTTTCTTTGGTATGTTTTCTGTGCACTGAGAACAATGCTATTGTTTCAGTGTGAGGTGGGGGTAGCATTTTCTATGTATGCTTTCAGTTTATTCTATTTATCTTTGAACACTATGTTTTGTGTTTGGGTTTCTTGGTAGTTGTTTACGTTTCTTTAGCCAAGGAGAGTCCCTTTGAATCGTACAAAAAAAATAATATATTTTTATTTGTTAGGAGTAAGTCTGTAGTAGTCATAAATTGAGTCAGACCGCCCAATGATAGATGGATGACGACCGTCTTAAGGGTGAATGTCGTTGATCGAGTCTAGGGTGGGTCGTGCTGAAATTGTAGTCCTTCGGAAATGCTTTATACGAAAATAAATAGTAAGTTGAAGGATATATGAAGTGCAACTGTTTGTCATGCTATAGAAAAGTACAACTTAAGCTGAAATGACCCTCTGGTGTAACACATAATGGACTGAGTTGATCTTTCTGAATGCAACATGTACCTAGAGTGGTGAGCTATTGTACATTTACTGTATGTTAGTTGAGTCTAGAACTTGCCCAGGTTGTAAATGAAGCGATATATGATTGTGTGGTACTCAAAAAGATGATAGCATGCCTTCTTTGGAATTACTGTAGAAATACAGCCTCATCTTATTCCTTAGACAGCCCCCTTTGAGCTTTTAACTTACCCTTTTGTTGAAACCTTGAAAATAAGTTGTATCCCCTTTATTGAAACCCTAAAAATTGATCCCTATCCTTAATGCACTGTGTTAGGCTGAGGGACTAAAACAAAGAGATCTGTCCAAAGGAAGAGAGAAAGTATTCAGGAAGGGAAAATAAAAGGTAAAGGTAAAATAATGTCTGGAGGTAATTTGAAGATCCGTTAAAAAAATGATATATATATATATATATATATATATATATATATATATATATATATATATATATATATATACTTACATTTTAGGATACGAAAAGACGAAAAGGGGGAAAGATTAAATTTGAAGAAAACATGTTAAACAGGAAGGATGAAGAAGAAAAAGGTGCTCTACAAAGTCAAAGTCAAGCATAGTGCATTAGGGAGAATAAGTCACTATTTTCATAAATATATATCTCCCGTGACCCTGATCCAACATTACAACCTTAACAAATCCTAGTTGATCTTTGAGTACAATACATATCCGTAGTAGAGATATACATAATTGGGAATCTTATGGTTCTCAATGCATACATGTGATTTCTTTTTAGGAGAGTGAGATGATTTGATGATGAATCCGTAAATGAAGTGAAATAATGTATAAGTAAGAGGATTATTCCTTGGTGTGAGAGGTACTTGTTGCATGAGGTAAAGTGATACAAGAATGTACATAGAGAATTACAAGGATGGGTGCATGAAGTTGTCTTAGCATGATCCAATCAGTAACAGGTCATATACGGAAGCATGAAGAGATGATTATAGAAGCACGATCTAAGTAGTGTCCATGTCTAGGAGTCATTAGAAGTTGTTCGAGGACGAACAAAGCTTTTAAGTGTGGGGTAGTGATCTTGGGCATATTTCCATGCCCATAATACTATTTATGCCTACACGAGAGCTCGTTTTGAAGTTGATAATTATAGATTAAGAGTCTTATTAGTAAATTCTAGATTTTCAAACTAACCAACATGATTAGCTGTGCAGGAAGGCGAGGTGCAAGATATTTGAATCAAAAATAGCAAAAAGAGGCAACGAGGAAATCTGAGGATGAAAGAAAGCAAAGTGAAGTGGAGAAATGCAGCAAAGGCATGATCGTGATAGCCTCACGACGTGCAAAGTGGAATAAAATCTTGAGTGTGAAGTAAAAATTACAAACAGAACACTGCGTGTCTGTTCCGCATCGCGCGCTTGATTGTCAAAGTTTAATTGAAAAATAAATCGCGAGACAGAACACTTCATGTCAGGCGGGCGTCGCGTGCTGCTGGGCCTTAAATTGGAGATTCTAAATTTAGTATAAATAAGGCCTTAATGTAATTTTATTATTATTCTTTTTCCAATTTTTAAACATAAGGCATCAAGAACGATTCTGGGAAGTTGTTAGGGTTCCGTTCTATTTCTTCTTCTCTGGTAATTTTTTAGAATGATTTCAAGAATTTTGAATATTGATCTGAGAATCATGAGTAGCTAAATACCCTAGTCTAGGGTTATGGCTACAGGATGAATGAAGTTTGCTTAATTTGTTAAGGGTTTATCAAGAGTTATCTATGATTCGTTCTTATTTTCCTTCTTTTAGTATTTCATGACTAGCCACCATAGAAATAAATCCATTGTCCAAATTGAACTCAAGAGAGGTATAAGAGGATATATCATGGAGAGTAAGAAGTCTGGTTGACTCTAAATAGCTAGGGTTGATTCGTTTTTATGATAGAGATATGCCTGGAAACCTTACTTGAACTATCATACAGGAAGATAACTTAATGCTCAACTTTCGTTCATCTTATCCCCGCTCAACGATGTAGTTAAGGTTGTAATAGTTGTAGGCGATTAGAGGTCGAGAGACCATGATCATATATTTAACCCTGTAGTTCATCGATGAGATAACGTCAGCAAACCTTTATCAGATAATGGAAGCTTCATAAGTCCTGATAAAAGCTACAATCCTGGATCTCTCCAATAATACTCGTTATAAGTTAGGAAATTGAATCATAGTAGTTAGTATTCGTTAAACATAAATTTTAGTATAGTTATTTATAAAATTTAGACATTGCACTTGTTTTAAGTTAGGAATTGCAAAAGTTAGTAGAGTCTAGTTTGTAGTCCAGGCGGGTATGATACTCGGCTCCTTAACAAGAGCCGTTATATTGCTTGTATGATCACGTGCACTTGCGTGTGCGATTAGACCGCAACAAGTTTTTGATGCCGCTAACGGGGACTGCAATAATTAGAAGTCATTTAATTTTTGCTATTTCTAAAAGCGAATCACAAGTGTTGACAACTTGATCTTAGTGTTTCATTGTTGCAGATGTTTAGATAATCTAAAAACTTGACGACAATCGTGACTTGCTGTCACCGCTCTCAGAACCTGAAAGATTCATACATAGGATACTGAGACAAGCAGAGCATTCAATCCCTCTAGAGTTTAGGGAATCATCAACTCCAGTTCGCAAAACGGAAGAAAGAGAGTTGACACCTGAAACAATGGCTGCTAATGAAATGAGAGTTAGAGATGTGGCAATCCCACGAACCACCAATGTTACTTCTTGTATTCAAAAACCTGAGGCTGGTGCAAGATTTGAATTGAAACAGAGTATGGTGCAGATATTGCACTCAAATGGGCAGTTTACTGGTCTCTCTCATGAGGATCCCACAGTTCACATTCGGAACTTTTTAGAGATAAGTGACACATATACTCCAACTGGAGTAAATAAAGATTATGTGAGGCTCATCTTATTCTCATTTTCTCTGTTGGGGGAATCAAAGAGATGGTTCAACTCAGAGCCTGCTAACTCAATCACCACTTGGGATGATCTTGCCCAGAAATTCCTCATTAGATTCTTCCCTTCTGGGGAAGACCGCTAAGTTAAGAAGTGATATTCTTAGCTTTAGGCAGAAAGGTGGTGAAAACTTATACCAAGCTTGGGACAGGTTCAAATCAATGTTGATGAGTTGCCCTCATCATCATCAAGCAAATGAAGTGCTAGTGCATACATTCATTGAGGGTTTAGAGCCTAACACCAAGATTCTGCTAGATTCAACTGCGGGTGGACAAGCATTAGAAAAGATTTATGCAGAGCTGTACACCTTGCTGAATAGGATATCTCAAGGTAACCCAGAATGGAACGGTAGTGGGTTAAAGCCAGTGGTACAGAAAACAGCTGGGTTACGTAATGCTCTAGCTACTTTTCAGAGATGCATGATGGAAATCTTTCAGGATATGGTGGAAGATTTTGTAGAAGTGTTTATGGATGACTTCTCAATGTTTGGTGAGTCCTTTGAGCTATGCTTTTTAAATCTTGACAGAGTCTTATCAAGATGTGAAGAAACCAATTTAGTTTTAAATTGGGAAAATGTCATTTCTTGGTAAGAGAAGGAATTGTGTTGGGTCACAAGGTGTCGAAGAAGGGGCGAGGTGGACAAAGCTAAGATTGAAGTAATTGAGAAAATACCACCTCCAGTATTGGTTAAAGGGGTTAGAATCTTTTTGGGCCATGCAGAGTTTTATAGAAGGTTCATCAAAGATTTCTCTAAAACACCAAAACCCATGTGTGGTCTATTAGAAAAGGAGGTGAAATTCAAGTTTGACAAGAACTGTGTAGAGTCCTTCGAAGTGTTGAAACAAAAGTTAATAGAAGCCCCTATCCTTGTAGCCCCAGATTGGGAGTTGCCGTTTGAATTGATGTGTGACGCAAGTGATATTGCAGTTGGGGCAGTGTTTGGAGAAAAACGAAATCAAGTGTTTCACTCCATTTACTATGCGAGTACGACACTAGATGCAGCCCAAGCGAACTACACTGTAACTGAGAAAGAAATGTTGGCCTCATTGTTTGCATTTGACAAATTTAGGTCATATCTGGTGGGAACGAAGGTGATAATCTACACTGACCATGCAACCATCAAATATCTTTTCAATAAGAAGGATGCAAAACCACGATTGATGAGATAGGTCTTACTTCTCCAGGAATTCGATTTAGAGATTAAAGATAGAAAGGGTTCAGAGAATCATATAGCGGACCATTTGTCTAGATTAGATGATTCATCTCATGTGTCAGAGAAAGGAAAAATTCGGGAAGAATTCCCTGATGAACAGTTGTTATCAATGGATATTACACAGGTACCCTGGTATGCAGACATTGTGAATTATTTGGTGAGTGGTTTATTCCCACCGGGGCATCAACACATCAGAGGAAGAGAATGAGGTACGATGCTAAATTCTATATATGGGATGAGCCTTATCTGTTTAAGTAGGGTCCGGATCAAATGCTGAGAAGATGTGAGGCCCCAAAAGTGTTAGAAAGATGTCACTCTTCACCATATGGCGGACATCATGGGGGTGAATGAACTGCGCATAAAGTATTACAATATGGATTCTTTTGGCCTACCTTATTCAAAGATGTTGTGTTGTTTGTAAAAATATGTGACCGGTGCCAACGAATGGGCACCATATCAAGAAGGCATGAGAGGCCTTTACGTAATATTCTAGAGGTGGAAATCTTCGATGTTTGGGGGATCGATTTCATGGAACCATTTCCATCGTCTAGAGGGAATGAGTATATTCTAGTAGCGGTAGACTATGTGTCCAAGTGGGTTAAAGCAGTAGAATTACCAACCAATGACTCCAAAGTGGTTGTGAAGTTTATAAGGAAACACATTTTTACCAGGTTTGGCACTCCCAGGGTGATCATCAGTGATGGAGGTAAGCATTTCGTAAATAACACCATGTATAACTTATTGGCTAAGTATGGGTTAAGTCACAAAGTGGCTACTGCATACCATCCTCAAACAAGTGGACATGTTAAAGTATCTAACAGGGAAATTAAGCATATCCTGCAGAAGACTGTAAATGATCAAAGGAAGGATTGGTCAGATAAGCTAGATGATTCTTCATGGGCATATAGAACTGCGTACAAGACACCGATAGGGACGTCTCCCTACCGAATGGATTTTGGAAAAGCATGCCACTTGCCCGCCGAGTTAGAACATAAAGCATATTGGGATAAAAAAGTTAAATCTGAATGCTGAGTTAGCCGGGCGAAACAGAGTAACCCAACTGAATGAGCTGAAGGAGTTCATACTGCATGCATATGAGAATGCAAAGTTGTATAAGGAAGATACAAAAAAATGGCATGACAAGCATATAGTGTCACACACTTTTTAGCCAGGCCAGCTAGTGTTGTTGTTCAACTCTAGGCTGAAATTGTTTCCAGGGAAGCTCCGTTCTAAATGGAGTGGTCCGTTTGATGTGGTGCGAATGACTCAACATGGAGTAGTTGAGTTACGAAACAAAGGCGATAGTTCCACGTTCCTGGTGAATGGACAAAGGTTCAAACACTACGTGGTAAAGGATATGGATCGCGAGGTTGAAGAGATCACTTTGGACGAGGAATGAGTCCTGAGATGGATCGTGCTGCGACGTTAAATCAGATGCTCTACGGGAGGCAACCCGTGATTTAATTGTAATAGTTAGGTTTTATTTGCTAAAAAATAATAAAATAAAATAAAATTTCTTGCATCCTTGACCGTAAATACGAGTCTGGATGGGAGGCACCCCATCAAGGTTTACACTAACGGGATGTTTAATGCAGGACTTGACATCAAAGGGAGAAGAGTCAGTGGACCTCGTGTCACTCGCGCGTCGCGAGGTGAAGCACAAAAAATTCAAGGAAGAATACCTCGTGTCAGGCGCGTGTCGCGGAGCATAGGTGTTAAATTGATTTCGACGGTAAAAGTAATTTATGTCACACAAATTCACTATCCCGTGTCAACTCCGCGTCGCGCGATGGGCAATAATTTTTGCTCAACTGGAATTAAAATTCCAGTAGACCTCGTGTCACTCGCGCGTCGTGAGGTCCAGGTAAGTTTTTGAAATTTCATTAATTATAATGGGGTTTTACCCGTTTCTAAAGTAATAAAACTCACCCGACCCATCCCCCAACTCCCATTTTCTGAAATAAAACCAACCTAATACCATAATCCCATTCCCCCATCGCGCCCCTCTCCTCTTTTTCTCCCAAAACTCTCACAAATTAGCGCTATACTCGCGTCGCCCAAGCCTCGAATTGCCTTCTTCTTTCTCTTGCACGTTAAAATGGTCTACTATCCAGGTATGTCCTTCATTCTTTGGTTGTGATTGGAATGTACTCAGTTAAAATTGCATATTGGGGGTGGAAAAAAAAACTTTGGGGGAATTCATGCTTGGGGTTGTTGTGTTTTCGGAGTCTTGAGTAGAAATCAGTATTCATACAAGCATGGGGCAGCAAATAACCAAATATGGGGGGTTTTGGGGTTGTCATAACTAAATATTATGAATTGGTGGTTTTCGTATGTGTCTGTTATCAATTGAGAATTATGTTTTTAAGTGGTTGATGAATTCTTGAGTATCTAATAATCTCGTCGAGTATATGGATCCTGTGTTGTGCCATTATAAGGAAATCGTTGTTGCTAAAAATTATTTAATTTTGGGTTAAATTGGTGACCATCACTTATTATGTTTAATGGGATACCGATGTGATAGCAACATCGGGGTTAATATGTGTACTCAAGTTGGACGTTGTTGGTTATTAAGTGTAGGGTGGACTGTTCCTCAGTTAGGCCTGAACTAAACTTGACTTAGAAGGTATTATGTCTTCGTCACAAAGTTCAAGACACACAGCTGCTCATGGGTATCAAAAGAAGAGG
Source organism: Solanum sitiens (assembly GCA_016801875.1). NCBI lineage: Eukaryota > Viridiplantae > Streptophyta > Magnoliopsida > Solanales > Solanaceae > Solanum > Solanum sitiens. The sequence goes on from JABWTJ010000084.1 coordinate 1,966,449, forward strand.
CCTCGAAGTGGGAATGTTCCACTTGCACCCCCTGCTCCCAGAGGGCAGATCCAAATTTATGAGTCAAAAGCAGTCGCCAAGAAGGGGAAGACCTGGTATAAGAAGCACACCGAGTCATTATATATTCGGATATGTGGGCTGCACTACACTGACATTACACGTGACCGGGTGTGTTTGGTATATGCATTGATGATGAACACAGATCTAAATATTGGATGATTATCATATCGGCTATGCGAAAGGCTAGAGTGCATAAGGGCCACCGGTATGCATTTGGAGGTCTTATTACTAATATGTGTCATCGTGCAGGTGTTCCGGAAGAAGCTTTAGATTCATTGCCCCTTTATACCCGGCATATGTGGATGTTACTTGAGCGAAAGGGCCTGATACTGAGTTAGGCCCCACGCTCACGACGGGGGACAGGCACATAAAGGAAGAGTTTATTATGGCGCGGATGTACGGATTCGAGATGTTGTGACACAAAACCGGAGGCCGATCGTCCAATTGGTCTGAGCTTGACGAAGTCAGACGCCAATATCCCTTGAATGCGCATACTAATGCACTATTGGGGATAGGACCGATGTTTGCATAGCCATTTGGGGATGATGTCCCAACTGATGAGGAAAATTTACAAACTGGCTCCGATGTTTAGTCGAACTCAGAGGATGAAATCGAGCCTCTTCACAGCGGTGTTGATGATGAGATGGAGGATTAGGTAGGAGGTGTTTCCTTTACCCTGTGATTTTCTTTAGTATGTTTTCTGTGCACTGAGGACAGTGCTATTGTTTCAGTGTGGGGTGGGGGTAGCATTTTCTATGTATGCTTTCAGTTTATTCTGTTTATCTTTGAACACTATGTTTTGTGTTTGGGTTTCTTGGTTGTTGTTTACGTTTCTTTAGCCAAGGAGAGTCTCTTTGAATCGTACAAAAAAAATAATATATTTTTATTTGTTAGGAGTAAGTCTGTAGTAGTTGTAAATTGAGTCAGACTGCCCAATGATAGATGGATGACGACCGTCTTAAGGGTGAATGTCGTTGATCGAGTCTAGGGTGGGTCGTGCTGAAATTATAGTCCTTTTGAAATGCTTTGTACAAAAAGAAATAGTAAGTTGAAGGATATATGAAGTGCAACTGTTTGTCATGCTATAGAAAAGTACAACTTAAGCTGAAATGACCCTCTGGTGTAACACATAATGGACTGAGTTGATCTTTCTGAATGCAACATGTACCTAGAGTGGTGAGCTATTGTACATTTACTGTATGTTAGTTGAGTCTAGAACTTGCCCAAGTTGTAATTGAAGCGATATATGATTGTGTGGTACTCAAAAAGATGATAGCATGCCTTCTTTGGAATTACTGTAGAAATACAGCCTCATCTCATTCCTTAGTCAACCCCCTTTGAGCTTTTAACTTACCCTTTTGTTGAAACCTTGAAAATAAGTTGTATCCCCTTTATTGAGACCCTAAAAATTGATCCCGATCCTTAATGCACTGTGATCCTTAATGCACTGTGTTAGGCTGAGGGACTAAAACAAAGAGATCTGTACAAGGGAAGAGAGAAAGTATTCAGGAAGGGAAAATAAAAGGTAAAGGTAAAATAATGCCTGGAGGTAATTTGAAGATCCGTTAAAAAAATGATATATATATATATATATATATATATATATATATATATACTCACATTTTAGGATACGAAAAGATGAAAAGGGGGAAATATTAAATTTGAAGAAAACATGTTAAACAGGAAGGATGAAGAAGAAAAAGGTGCTCTACAAAGTCAAAGTCAAGCATAATGCATTAGGGAGAATAAGTCACTATTTTCATATATATATATCTCCCCTGACCCTGATCCAACACTACAACCTTAACAAATCCTAGTTGATCTTTGAGTACAATACATATCCGTAGTAGAGATATACATAATTGGGAATCTTATGGTTCTCAATGCATACATGTGATTTCTTTTTAGGATAGTGAGATGATTTGATGATGAATCCGTAAATGAAGTGAAATAATGTATAAGTAGAGGCGAAGAGGAAATCTGAGGATGACAGAAAGCAAAGTGAAGTGGAGAAATGCAGAAAAGGCATGATCATGATAGCCTCACGATGCGCAGAGTGGAATAAAATCTTGAGTGTGAAGTAAAAATTCCAAACAGAATACTGCGTGTCTGTTCCACGTCGCGCGCTTGATTGTCAAAGTTTAAATGAAAAATGAATCGCGAGACAGAACAGTTCGTGTCAGGCTCGCGTCGCGCGCTGCTGGGCTTTAAATTGGAGATTCAGAATTTAGTATAAATAAGGCCTTAATGTAATTTTCTTATTATTCTTTTTCCAATTTTTAAACATAAGGCATCAAGAACGATTCTGGGAAGTTGTTAGGGTTCCGTTCTATTTCTTCTTCTCTGGTAATTTTTTAGAATGATTTCAAGAATTTTGAATATTGATCTAAGAATCATGAGTAGCTAAATACCCTAGTCTAGGGTTGTGGCTACTGTATGAATGAAGTTTGCTTAATTTGTTAATGGTTTATCAAGAGTTATCTATGATTCGTTCTTTTTTTCTTGCTTTTAGTATTTCATGACTGGCCACCATAGAAATAAATCCATTGTCCAAATTGAACTCGAGAGAGGAATAAGAGGATAGATCATGGAGAGTAAGAAGTCTGGTTGACTGTAAATAGCTAGGGTTCTTTCGTTTTTAGGATAGAGATATGACTGGAAACCTTGCTTGGACTATCATACACGAAGATAACTTAATGCTCAACTTTTATTCATGTTGTCCCTGCTCAACGATGTAGTTAAGGTTGTAATAGTTGTAGACGATTAGAGGTCGAGATACCATGATCTTATATTTAACCATGTGGTTCATCGATGAGATAACGTCAGCAAACCTTTATCAGATGATGGCAACTTCATAAGTCTTGATAAAAGCTACAATCCTGGATCTCTCCATTAATAATCGTTACAAGTTAGAAAATTGAATCATAATAGTTAGTTTTCGTTAAACATTAATTTTAGTATAGTTATTTATAACATTTTCACATTGCACTTGTTTTAAGTAAGGAATTGGAAAAGTTAATAGAGTCTAGTTTGTATTCCCTGTGGGTACGATACCCGGCTTCTTAACAAGATTCATTATATCGCTTGTACGATCACGTGCACTTGCGTGTGCGATTAGACTGCAACAGAAAACATATCACCAAAAAGGAAAGAATTAATCTTGGATCCCCACAAATCAAAATAGGATTACCAATCAAAGGATCCTAATTGAGCGCAATCAATCAAGGATTCAGAAAGAGATTTTAAAAATACAAAAATCAAGAAAGGAGAATATCTTGACAACTAGAAATGAAAAACACAAAGGCTATATTCAAATCAATATTCAAGGAAAACTGAAGATATCAAGCTTACACTCCATCAAGGAAGATGAAGTTTCGAAACACAAACTGAAGAAAACAACGTCTACAAACTACAGTCAATTAAGGAAGATACAACGGCCAGGCAATCAAGGAAGCTGAACAAGAACCAAGACTGGAAATCAGTCTTGAGGTTTATTATTGGAAAATTAGGATCTCTTGCTTTCTTTTCCAGGGATCAGATCTCTTGGTTTGATATCTCTTCACATAAAAGTTTCAAGACTTCAAACACTATAAATGGAGGATCGATTGACAAAAAAAATGTACAAGAAGTCTGAATCATTTCACATTCTCTACTTTACTTTAACAAACATTGTATTACATAAGTTCTACTATGAACAAAAAAGAGAGGAGAGAAAAATATTACTGGTTAGGATTTTGTATCAAAATAAAAAGAGTGAAACAAATCACTGAGTGTAATCTGTATATACTCATCTCTGTACTCACACCAACGGTTAAAAGGCTTGAATAGAATACCCTTGCAACCCAAGGGGACCGGACATAACGTCTACATTGAACCCATACCAGTATAACAAAAATTTGTGTCAAGTTTACTATCCAGTTTTTATTATACTTCTCTGCTAGCTATAGTCTACTACTCAAGAAGAAAAACAAAAAAAAATAGCAATTCACCCCCACCTCTCGTACTTTCAATTAGTATTAGAGGCTCGTCTCACAAAAAATTGTCTAACAACAACTGAGAAAAACATCATGGCACAACAAATCATGGGCACACTATTTCAAGAAGGAACCTCTCAAACAAGACCTCCCTACTTTAATGAAAAACACTTTTCTCATTGGAAAGTGAGAATGGAAACCTTCATAAAATCCTATGATGTGAAAGTTTGGAGAGTGATCAAGCTTTGTGACATTCCTATTCCTATCACGAAAAGTGTAGACGAAAGTCAACCATCCACTATTCCAAGCTTGGAGAACTACACAAATGAACAAATGCAAATTATTCAAATAAACTCCAAAGCAAAGAATGTTCTATATAATGCTATCAGTGGTGAGGAATATGAAAAGATATCTAGTTGTGAAACTGCCAAAGAGATGTGGGTTAAACTGGAAGTTACCTATGAATGAACTGATAAAGTTAAAGAAACCATCATCAGCTTGATAGTATATGAATACAATCTCTTTCAAATGAAGAAAGGAGAAACCATTGAGAGCATGTTTGCTCGACCGAGTAAGATCATTGGAGAACTAAAAGCTTCAGGAAAAATATATCCTCACATAGAACATATACAAAGATCTCTCCGAAGATTGGCACTGCAATGGCACGCCAAAGTAGTTGCTCTTGAAAGTATAAATTTAAACACTATAACATATGATGAGGTAAGGGGAGATTTAATAGCTTTTAAGAAAACTCATCTTAACAAAAAAAAGGCCAAGAAGAATCCAATAGAAGACTGTGGCGTTCAAAGAAAATTATGAAGACAAAGGAGAAGAAAAACTAGTAAAAGATGAAATTGCCTTAATTACTGGATCACTGATGGATTCCTTTAGGAAATCCAAAAACTACAGAAGACGAAGAAACTTCGGAAAGGGAAAGTATATCACTGATCAATCAAAAAATGATAGAAAATGTTATGAATGTGAAATGTATGGTCACATAGCCAGTGAACGTCTAGAATCAAAGAAAAATTACTTCAGAGTAAACCAAAATAACAAAGCACTAAGAAACTGGAGTGATGAAGATAACTCTGAAAACGAACATGAAGAAATTGGTAACATTTGTTTCATTGTTGTTGGAGAATGAAGCACATAGGTATGTAATAATTGTAATGATTTAAGAAACTTGCTAGATTGTGTTGTGACAGACCTTAATAGAATTTTTCTAACTTTTGAAATCTTCAAACTGAAAAAAGAAATTTGGAAATGAAATTGGAAGTTAGTAAAGTTGAAAAGGATCTCCTTTATGAAGAAATTCACGAATTAAAAATTGCTCTTGAGAATTCCAAAAACAAATCAAACTCTACCAAAAAATCCTCTAAAAAGGTCTCTAGCAGCAAAAATTCTTCAAATGGAAATTACTTTACCTGCAACTAGTCATGTAATTCGACTGATTCAAGAACTAACAGTAATGATTCTATTTCAGAAGACTATACTCCTAAATCTTGCAATTATTGTGGGAAGTCTAGACATGTGTCATATAACTACTACTTTCAAAATCACAACTCATCTCGATGAGTTTGAGATCCAAAAGAACTCCGGATAACCTTAACCTTGAAGGACCCAAAAAGGTTTGGGTACCTAAGAGGAAATAATAATCTTGTTTTGTAGGAACACCGCGAGAAAATAGAAGGAAAATGATACATGAATAACGGACGTTTAAATCACATGAAAGGAGATAAAAATTTATTCAATTTTTTTGCTGAATACAAGGGAGGAAACATTTATTTTGGTGATAACTCAAAAGAACGGTAATTGGTATTGGTAAAATTTCTTTTAACGATAAATGTGATATCTCAAATATTTATATAGTAACAGGACTTACATAAAATTTATTGAGTATTAGTCAACTATGTGACTCACATCTAGAAGTCCATTTTCAAAAGAATCGATGCTTGATAAAAGATTCATATGGAAATAATCTACTACAAGGAAGCAGAGAAAAGAATGTATACATTCTTGACTCTGTAAAAAACAATGGAGAACATATATGTGTATCTTCAATGACTGATGATCCCTGGATTTGGAATATGAAACTGGGTCATGTAAGCATGATACTGATACATAATGTGGCTAAAATGAGTTGGTAATTGGGTTACCCAATCTAGACTATTCAAAAGATCACATCTACAACGCGTGTCAAATGGGTAAGCAAACAAGGAACTCATTTTCTAACAAGGATATTGTCTCCACAATAAACCCCTACAACTTCTACACATGGACTTATTTAGACCTACCAGAACAACCAGCATCGCAGGTAAAAGGTAAGCTTTTTTAATAGTTGATGATTATTCATGTTTAACTTAGATTATGTTTTTATCTCACAAGGATAATACTTTAAAAAATGAGTTTTGTTGTGAGAAAGTTCAAAAAGACAAGGTTATTATATTTATAAAAAGGGACCATGGAGGGGAATTCGAGAATAATTTGTTTGAAAAGTTCTGTAATGAGAAAGGTTATACTCACAACTTCTCTTCAACTTGATCGCCTCAATGAAATGGAGTTGTGGAACGAAAGAACAGGACATTGCAAGATAAAAATGATCGTTGAGCACTCTCTTCCACACAATTTTTGGGCCGAAGCTGTAAGTATTACCTGTCATATGTTGAATAGATGCTTAATCAGACATATTCTGAAAAAGATACCCTATGAATTGTGGAATCGAATAGACCTAACATTGGTTGACTCAATCCATTTGGGTGTAAATGTTTCATTCAAAATAATGACAAGGTTATATTGGTAAGTTTTATGCACGAAGCAATGAAGGTATATTTCTTGGCTACTAAACTCTAGTAGATCTTATCGAGTTTTTAATAAGCGTACTTTACATATTTAAGAATCTATTTATGTTTTTTTTGATTATTTTAACAACTTCTGTTGAGGTAAGAGTAAACACAGATGATGAAGAGAATCACTGTCTGTATCAACTCAAAAAGGGATAAGTAGTACCAAATAGTCGACTACAACAGAACCTTCAATCGATCCTATAGTCGTATTTGTTACAAATGAATGGAGAAGCGAACCAAATTATCCAAATAAATTTATTATTGGAAATCCAAGTGAAGGTATGAGGACTCGAGCATAAATAAGAAATAAGACACATGTCGCACTCATCTCTCAGCAAGAACCTAAGAAACTAAAAGAGGCTCTCTCAGATGAACATTGGATCAAAGCCATGAAAGAGGAATTATATTAGTTCGACAAAAATCAAGTTTGAACTCTAGTCCCTGAACCTGATGATAAGTCTATCATTGGAAAAAAGTGGGTTTACAGAAACAAACAGAAAGAATCATTAGAAGTGATCCGCAACAAAGCACGTGTAGTCACTCAAGGTTACTCGCAACAAGAAGGAGTCAACTATGATGAAACTTTTTCTCCTGTAGCAAGGTTAGAATGTATTCGTTTACTTCTAGCTTTTTCTGCCCATAAGATTTTTAATTATTTCAAATGGATGTGAAAAGTGTTTTCCTAAATGGTTTTATTGAAGAAGAAGTTTTTGTAAAATAAACCTCCTGGGTTTGAAAACCCAAATTTTCCCTATCATGTTTTCAAGATCTCAAAAGCTTTGTATGGTCTCAAGCAAGCACCTCGTGCTTGGTATGATTGTCTCAACAACTTTCTTTTAAATCATGGTTTTACTCATGGAAAAATTTATACAACTCCTTTTTGTGAAAAGGTCTTCATCTGAGAATCTTATTATTCAAATTTATGCTGATGAAATTATTTTTGGAAGTGCTAATATCTCCTTATGTGAAAAGTTTTCCGTACTTATGCAAAGTGAATTTGAAATGAGTATGATGGGCGAGTTAAATTTTTTCTTGGACTACAAATCTATCAATCTGAGAAAGGTACATTCCTCTGTCAAACCAAATATTGCAAAGAGCTCATTCAAAAATTGGGCATGGAAAACTCCAAGTCATTAGGCACTTCTATGAGTTCCACTTGTTCTCTTGACAAATATGATGAAGTCAAGACACGAGCTAAATATATAGGTATGATTGGGTATTTACTCTGTCTTACTGCCATCCGATTGGACACCATATTCAGTGTATGCAAATGTGCTCGGTTTCAGTCTGCTCCTAAAAAATCTCATCTAATTGCGGTAAAGTGTATTATTCGTTATTTAGTGGTAACATATTTCTTTGGTTTATAGTATTCAAAAGAGGAAAAAAATCTCAAAGGATTTTGTAACGTTGACTATGCAGGTGATAAAGATGACAGGAAAAGTACTAGTGGTACATGTCAGATTTTTGAAAAATCATAGATTTCCTGGAACAGCAAAAATCGTGTCTCTCTCTACTGTAGACTCTGAATATATTGTCATTGGTCAATGTTGTGTGAAAATTTTATGGATGGTTCATCAAATAAGTGATTATGATTTATCTTTTAAGCCTGTTAAAATTATGTGTGATAATTCTAGTGCTATTTGTTTGTCAAAAAAATGTGTGCATCATTCTTGAGCTAAGCATATTGATATCAAACATCACTTTATCATAGATCATGTTTTAAAAGGTGATATTGAAATTTCCTTTATCAGTACTGATTTTCAACTAGTTGATATCTTTACACAAACCCTTTTAGAGGAAACATTATGTTCTCTTCCTAAATCTTTGAATATTATTGGGAATCCTTTAAATTGCTGATATTATTGTCTGTTTTAATTATCTTCTTGCGTTCATATTTTTATAGCGTCCTCGTTAATATCTCTGTTATTTCTTCTTTTGGATTGCTACTTTGATGTGTTTTGGATTTCCATTTACTATTTGTTAAACTCCATGTTCTTTCCTTTTTGTTGATGCCAAAGGGGGAGAATTATGGTTAAGTATTATTGCTTAAATATTGCTAAATGATTTCTATCATTTTCTCTCAGTTGATTTTATGTTTGCTATCACTGTCTCTCTGTTAATTTTATTATTAGGCAAATGAAGTTCTCTACATAGCAAAAACCAGTCTTGCATATATTTAGGGAGAGCAAGTTCAAAATCAATCCCACTAGTCAACCACAATTTACTGCATTCAAGGGGAGAAAATCCAACATCCACTCTCTAACGAAGAAGTATTTCTACTACATATTGTCATCATCAAAAGAGCGGAGATTGTTAGTGTAAAGTTTCGATGATAAACAACCTATCCTTTCAGAACAACAATCATCATAAAAAAGAAAAGAATCAAGAAAAATTGAAGAATATCAAAAATCTCAAATTTCAGAAATCTCAAATGAAGGAAGATCACAAAATGGAACACACATATCACCAAAAAGGGAAAGTGTAGGAAAAATCTGGAAAATTTCCTAAGTGTAAAAATACGAGTTTTTGGTCATTTTCAAATGGTCATAACTTCTAGCTCAGGATGAGTTAGAGTCAGCTCTTTATATGGTTGGAAATCCCTTGGAGAGACATTTCCAACGCCACCAAGTTTGTGCATTTTTGATGTCGTATGAGAGAGATATGTCTATCGAAGTTGAGTTGTTGGGTTGAGAAAGGTACCAATCCCGCTTTTGGAAAGGGTAAACTTATCATTTCACCCAACTATTCCCTAATTCGTTTAAAAGGTTTATTAGGGGTAAAACTAAAGCCTTATATTAGTTTAAGAAAAGTATTCACGCTTAGGATTTGGGAGAAAAGAGAATAGAAGAAGAAAAAAGGAGAAAAGTTCAATGATTAATCAAGAACGCCAAGATCGTCGTGTGGAATTCGTCGGGGGTGATCCCTATTAAGGTATATGGGATCTTTCGTGTTGGGCTAATTAACCCACACACCAATTTGTTTCAATTCAGCAATTTATGAGTCGATTTCATGTTAGAAGTTAAGTTCTTGAAGAAAAGTTTTGATTTCTTGTTGATTGAATTGTTGGCTGCCATTGTTGGTTGAATTCTTGTTTCTATGGGTTACTTTTGAGTTGAATTTGATAGTTACAAAGAGTACCCATAGTTCCAGGCGTTTGGTGAAATAACTAGGAAGGTTTGGAGATGAAAAACGAGTTGAAAAATTTATCAGACGCACGCACTGCAAAAATTTTGCCGCATTCAACTGAGGCCTGGCGCGGCGCCACCAGTGCGCCAAAACCAAGCCTCAGTAACCTAGGGATGGAACGGCGCGCCACCAGTGCATTCGGATCGGCATTGTTTGCCCAATTTCTGCAGTTAGGCCTTGTCAGTCCTTCTAAGGTACATTAACACCTTCCGATAATTCTATTACTTCAAATTATTTCTAAACACCTAAAAATTACTAAAGAACTCAAATCATAACCTTGAATCCATAATCCATTCAAGGAAAGTTAAGATCAAAGTCAAAGAAGTTAAGAGTCAAGTCTAAAGTTAAGAAGCTAGTTCAAAGCAAAGTTCTAAAAGGTTTGTAGTCTTTAATAAACGTTTTAACTTCGTTTTAAGACTCAAGTTTCAAGTTAAAGTGAAGAGTAAAAGTTGAAGTCTTTTCTTCAAATGAAATAAAAGGGAACTAAGTATTCCTAAGAGTTGATTTAAGATTCAAGTTGAAGTTAAGCAAAGAGAAAAGAGTTAAGTTCATTTCTCAATAGTTATAAGGGGATTAAATATTCCCTAAAAGTTTATAAATATTTTTCACATAAAAGTTAAGGGGAAACTAAGATTTCCCAACAGAATTTTGAACAAAAAAAGGGAACATTGATTCCAAGAGGACTTTTAAAGCTAAAAGTAGTGAATAAATTATCTCAACCCAAAGGAAGGAAGTTATTTTAAAAGCATGAGCTAAAGTATATTTTGGGAGTAGTATTAAACATTGATGTAGGTATGAGAGTTCATATTAAATGAAGTCTCCATGTAAACTATATAGCCATCATGGGTTTTAACGGGTCATACTTTTTAGATAATCACGTAAGTTAAGCTAGTGGATCCACTAAGTTGAGGAGTTCTATGCGACGGCAAAGTATAGGACAGTTGTGGCAGCGTGGCGAGACATTGTATCACCACCTTGGGCTCATAGTGGTGGTTGTCCGTTAAAGAATCTCCAACAAAACTATATTACTTTAATATATAAGTAAACTTGAGTTTGTTATTGCATTCCGTAACGGACTAAGTTATTTTACTATTTTACAAAGCTTTATATATATATATATATATATATATATGTATATGTATACATTCCATGTATTTTATTTGCCTTATACATATTGAGTTGAGTATTCATGAGTTGAGCAGAGCCAAGGTAAGTTTCTTCATATTCCTTTTAAGCTTTAAGTTGTTTTAGCATTCCAACTCGCATACTCGTACATTCAATATACTAATGTCAGTTGTCCTGCATCGTCTTATGAAGCAGGCATAGATAACCATAATCAGCATCCAGCGAACCGTTAATATAGTTTGAGCACTCAGAGTCAGTGGTGAGCCTCTTTGCATCCCGGAGGATCCTTCTTATGTTTTTCAGTCTTTTTCTTTATTAGAACGTTGTGGGGTCTGTCCTAACATTCATCTAAGTATTATAGAGGCTTCATAGACAGATAGTCAGTCAGATAGTCAGAGATGAGTCTCTCTTTATTTTGCATTCAGATATTCTATTTTGAGATTTTAAGTGCCATTTTGGATAAGACGTTAATATAAGTTGGTTATGATAAAGATTACTTGTTTTTACTATTGATTTAAGAATTCCGCTGAGTTAAGTAAGCCAAGCCAAGGGTTTGCTCAAGGCCATCGATGGTCATTGGGTGTCGGCCACGTCCAGGTGTAGGCTCGGGGCGTGACAAACTTGGTATCAAACCACAGAGTTCAAGAGTCCTAAGAGTCCATGAAGTCATATTTGTAGAGTCTCAGTTATCGGTGTCAAGCGCGCCACATCCATGATTACGAGGCTATAACATTTAAGAATTCCTCACTTCGTTCATGTTCCTTTTCATGTGTTAGAGTTCATCTCTAAAAAGTTTCTCTGATTCGTTCTTGCGTGTGTTTTAGATCATCATGCCTCCACAAAGAGCAGTCAGAGGTTGTACAGCCAGAAGAAATGTAGAGGAGCCGTAGGTATCTAATGTACCCGCAGTGTAACCTCAAGGGAAGTTACTAATATTGAGTTCTGCGAATGATAAGCCAAGAGGTGAGTAACCAAGTCGGGCAAAAAAGGGGAGCTCGACAAGAAGGGGCTGACACTTTGAGGATTCGGAAATTCTTGAGGATGAATCTCCCAAGTTTTTATGGTTCAAGAACTACTAAGGATTCAAAAAACCTTTGTGGAAGAGCTGAAGAAGGTGTTTGAGGTGATGCATGTTGTTGATACTGAAAGGGTTGAACTAGTTGCATATCAGCTGAAGAATGTGGCTAGGACTTGGTTCGACTAGTGAAAGGAGGGCAGAGATGAGGATGCACCACATCCGAGCTGGGCTTGTTTCGAAGAGGCTTTCTTGGGGCGTGTCTTTCCCCTAGAACTGAAAGAGGCAAAGGTACGAGAGTTTTTACTCTGAAACAAGACTCCTTGAGTATTCATGAGTATGGGATGAAATTCACCCAACTATATCGCTATGCTCCTGAGATAGTTAAATATATGAAGAGCAAAATGATTTTGTTTGTGCTAGTCTGGGTCGTGCATCTAGTAAAGAGGGTAGAGCGGCAATGCTGATCGGGGACATGGACATATCCCGATTGATGATTTATGTGCAGCAAGTTGAAGAGGAGAAGCTGAGGACAAAGAAGGATTACATGAACAAGAAATCCAAGACTGGGACTGAGTCTGGTCAGCAGAAAGGTGGTTCAATCGACCATAATTTTAGAAAATAGAAGGGGCATGCACCATCATCTGCTAATGCACCTGCGCCCAAAAATAGAGGTGAGTATAATGGCCGGAATGCGCAAAACTTTAAGGCTAGACCAGCCCAGTCCCAAGGCAGGTGGCACAAGGAGGAAGTTGGGCTCCTGCATGTGCTAAGTGTGGTAGAAACTTCCCCGGTAAATGTCGTGATGGCAAGACAGGTTGCTTCAAGTGTAGTCAAGAGGTTCACTTCATGAGAGAGTGACCTAAGAATAAGCAAGGTGGTGGAAATTCGGGCAATAGAGATCAATCTTCATCAGTTGCTCCACCAGACAGGTCTGCACCTAGAGGAACCATTTTCTGGTACTGGCGGAGGGGCAAACCGTCTTTATGCAAGCACTAGCCGCCAAGAGCAAGAGAACTCGCCAGATGTTGTCACAGGTATGATAAAAGTATTTACTTTTGATGTTTATGCTTTGTTAGACCTAGGAGCAAGTTTATATTTTGTAACTCCTTACGTTGTAAATCAGTTTGAGATTCTTCCTGAGAAACCTTGTGAACCTTTTTATGTTTCTACCCCTATTGAGAGTCTACTCTAACAGAAAGATTCTATTGTGATTGTCCTATTTCTATCAATAACACGAACACCATGGCTGATCTAGTAGAGTTAGACATGGTAGATCTTGATGTCATTCTAGGTATGGACTGGTTTCATGCCTGTTATGCATCAATATATTGTAAGACTCGAGTTGTCAAGTTTCAAATTCCTAATGAGCAAGTCATAGAGTGGAGTAGTAATTCAGCAGTGCCTAAGGGTTATTTTATTTCGTACCTTAAGGCGAGGAAGTTAGTTTTAAAGGGGTGTATCTATCACTTAGTCCGAGTTACTGACTTAACTATTGAAGTACCTTCCCTTCAGGAAGTTCCTATAGTAAAAGAGTTCCCAAAAGTTTTTCTTGATAAGCAACGCGAAGTCCCTCTTGAGAGAGAAATAGACTTTGGCATAAATATCATTCTAGATATTTGTCCTATATCTATACCACCATATAGAATGGCACCAGCAGAGTTAAAAGAGTAGGAAGAAAAGCTGAAAAATCTATTAAAATAAAGGTTTTATTCGACCAAGTGTCTCACCTTGAGGCGCTCCGGTCTTGTTTGTGAGAAAGAAGGATGGTTCACTTAAGATGTGTATAGACTACCACCAATTGAATAAGGTTACTATCAAGAATAAGTATCCTCTTCCAAGGATAGATGATATTTTCGACCAACTTTAGGATGCCACCTTTTTCTCAAAAATTGATCTCAGATCTGGCTATCATCAGTTAAGAGTTAGAGAATTTGACACTCCAAAGACAACCTTTAGAACCAGATATGGAAATTATGAGTTTTTGGTTATGTCTTTTGGGTTGACAAATGCACCAACAACATTCATGGATCTTATGAACAGAGTCATCAAGCCTTACTTAGATATGTTTGTTATCGTCTTCATTGATGACATACTAATCTATTCAAGGAATGAAGAAGATCATGCTAGTCACCTCAGAATAGTACTTCAAACTTTAAAAGAAAAGGAGTTGTATGCCATGTTCACAAAATGTGAGTTTTGTCTTAAGTCGATGGCATTATTGGCCACATAATTTTCGGCTATTGGATTAGAGTTGATACCCAAAATATAAAAGCACTTCAGAATTGGCCTAGACCCACGTATACAACCGATATTAGGAGTTTCTTGGGTTTGGCTAGCTACTATAGAAGGTTTGTTGAGGGGTTTTCATCTATCTCATCTCCCTTGACCAAGTTGACTCAGAAGACAGTTAAGTTTCAATGGTCTGAAGCTTGTGAGAAAAGCTTTCAGAAATTGAAAAAGAGGTTGACTACTGCTCCAATTTTGACCTTACCGAAGGGTAGTTAAGGTTTTGTGGTGTACTGTGATGGATCAAGAGTTGGTTTGGGTTGTGTGTTAATGCAGAAAGTCAAGGTCATAGCCTACACCTCCAGACAATTAAAAGTTCATGAGAAGAACTACCCAACCCATGACTTAGAGTTGGTTGTTGTGGTTTTCGCCTTGAATATATGGCTTCACTTTTTGTACGGTGTTCATGTGGATATATTCACTGACCACAAGAGCCTACAATATGTGTTCACCAAAAAAGGAGCTCAATCTCAAACAAAGGAGATGGTTATAACTACTCAAAGATTATAACATAAGTATCCTTTACCACCCAGGTAAGGCTAATGTGGTTGTTGATGCCATAAGCAGGTTATCTATGGAGAGTACTGCCCATGTTGAGAAACAAAAGAGGGAGTTAGCTAAAAATGTCCACAGACTTGCACGCTTGGGAGTCAGGCTTATGGATTCCACAGAAGGAAGGATAATGGTGACTAATGAGGTTGAATCGTCACTAGTGTCAAAGGTGAAAGAAAACCAAGATCGAGACCCCATTTTGCTTGATTTAAAGGTGAATGTTCATAAGCAAAGAGTATTGTCTTTTGATCAAGGGGAGATGGTGTGCTGAAGTACTAAGGTTGATTGTGTGTACTAGGGTGGATGGACTCCAAGAGAGGATCATGAAGGAGGCTCATAGCTCCAGATGTTCTATCCATCTAAGTTCCACCAAGATATACCACGATTTGAGAGAAATATATTGGTGGAAATGTATGAAGAAAGACATTGCACAGTTTGTTGCCAAGTGCCCGAATTGCCAGCAAGTGAAAGTGGAACACCAAAGGTGTCAAGACCCGATTTCTCGAGTCATGAAGGCACCTACTATAACCCACCAGTAGGTAAGCCAACCCGTAACCCGGAACAACACGTAATGGGTGTGAGGGCAGAAACTAAACAAGAGTAAGCAAAATTACTATAACAACATAAGCAAACCAAAACATATATACAAATAAGGATCCCTCCCAGAACCTGAAAGTCACTAGTACAGGGCTACCAACAAAACGAGTACAAGTCCCAACAGTGGACCACCGAAACTAGACTGTCTCGAAAAGTAAAAGAAAAGTCTTTATATATACAGATGGAGACTGAAATAGTACAAAATGCCGTGTGCTCACCCCCGTCTCCAGACCAGAATACTCCAAACTCGATCAACGTTGACTACTGGTGCTTGGACCTGCATCACGAAAATAGATGCAGAGCGTAGCATGAGTACCAAACAACAGGTACTCAGTAGGCATCATAGGCCGACTGAACTTGAAAAGTAAAGCAATATGAAAAGACAGAATCACATAACTAGAGGTCAAGAACGGAAGGCTAAGTAACAATGGAATGTACACGAGTGTATATATATCTAACTAAATTAATATATAAGCTAACTACACCTTACTGGACCCCCATAAGCCCAGAAGGTACACTCGTGCGCAAATTTAAATAAAAACCCGAACGGACCCCCATAAGCCCGACGAGTACACAGAATAACTATAACTAAGAAGAATAGAACTCAAGGCCAAAGAACATCGAACCAGATGCTCCAAACCAAATAGTAGAATCTGACGGTACGAGGGTCGGGCCTCAAACCGGACGCTCTCCTGAATTACACAAGTATCCAATCACAAATATAAGTAACTGAGATCGGATATCTAACCGGATGCTCTACATACTTGAGGCCAGACCTATAACCAGATGCTCTACATAAGTATGTGAATGGTCGAGGCCGGACCTTAAATCCGGATACCCGACAAAGATGTCGATATAGCCACTGAAAGAGTCTCTATCTATCCATAATCATAAATACCCGTGGACACCATCCATACTTAGCTAATCAATGTAAGTCCTTGAACCCGAACCAAAAATCAACTTTGAATTGCGGAGCGAAATTCATTGTCACCGACGTAACTCGTGAAGTCGTAACATCGAAGAAATAAGGATAACTATCGCTGGAGCGATCTCATCGTCCAGTTAAGGACCAAACTATCAGACTCAAGTCTGCTACACCAGTCTACAAGGATTTAAGCCGAACGAACGACGTCGGGGCTAAACTAAGTCCTACCGACTTTGAATCATGCATTTTTAAGGCAAGCCCTAGTCAAACCTAAACTAAGGCCCAACATACTTCCTATAACCAGTATTCAAACATACAAGTACTCCATATAGCAATAAAGGTCAATTAATAACATAAAAGAAGCTCATAGTTACCTAATAATTATCAGAAATATATCGAAAACATGATTTCTAACACCTATGCATGATTCAATAACTACCCAACCCAAATCCCAACTAATCAACATGCATTCACATGTTCGAGTTCAATCTAAGAAAAGGAAATCGTAGCCTACCTGTACATAGATCACACGCGCTCCAAAATCACTTCTCCAGAGCTTTCCCTTTCTGAATGGCCTCGAAACGTTAATACACTATCAAAAATAGAGTCACAACATTATTACGGTCATTTGACACTAAAATCGCAGTAAACGTAGATGGGTCAATTTTGCGGTCAAAAGGGAATAAGTGGGACCCGCGTTGCTCTCGGAACTTGTATTCCAAAATGGAACACAATTTGGGACTCGAAACAGTCCCAACACGAACATGCAACTAAAAACCCAAATACTACGCTAAAATTCAACAATAATGGCAGCAGCTATTTACAAGAATTTACCAAAAAATAAGGTTCAACTGCTAAAACCAATCAGACCACGACGATCCTCACAAAAAACCCCACAATATAGGTTCTTGAATGACCAGATCCGGACCTAAAATGACCAAGAAATCACCTTCTAAAAGTTTCCCAAAAGTTGAGCTCGAAAATGAGCTATGACAGCAGTTAAAATACAATTTTTACCTTCAAAGAGACTGGAAATGTGAATTCCGAACACGCAAACACGTTCTCCTCGAAAATTCACTCAAGTTAGTCTCTTGAATAGCCCAAACCGGACCTCTATAGCTCAAGATATCGCACTTTGAAGAAGAGCGCTGAAGCTGAGTTGGGCATTTATAAAGGACAAAGTTGGTCGCTAATAAACCCAAAAATCTGGTCGTTAAAACCCCAAATTCTGGTAGCTAAAAGGGCTGCACCAGATTTCAGCTTTGGCTAATTCCTTCAAAGTCTCCGACGGGGTGCTCGGAATCCGTTCGAAACCTGATAACAATAAAATAGATATGCTACCCTACCAAAGTTGACATTCTGGACTAAACGGCGCAGTCGAAATTTCCATCAGAGGTCATCTCGATAAAATGTGGGTCCCACTTCCATCGGTCATTTTAAGTCAAAAACCACAAAAGGGCTCGGAAAAATATCGCAAACCTCAGGACACAAAAGAAGGGTCAAACTAGACCAAACTAGACATTACAGAGCTAGACGCGCTGACGGAATTCTCATCCGAGCGCATTTACTCAGAATGTTGACTAAAGTCAAACTTAGCCTTAAACTTAAAGTTAAAACGCCTAATCGCACCAACTCACACTGAAAACTTTGGGAATCGTGTCGACCATTCTACTAGCCTAAAATAGCCCTTTCGGAGCTGATGGAGTCGTCAGAATTAGATTCCAATGTCATCTTCTTGAACTTTTGATCGAAAATGATCGTTTAAGGTCCATAAGCTCCAAAAACACTAAAACTCACACAAAAACCAAATGAACGACAAGGTGACCGAACTGTCAGTCCCAGCAAGTTATAAATAACTTGGGATCACTATAGGAATGCTCTAAACGATGTACAAAATAAAAAACACAGAAATGACCAAGGGGGTCATTACAAAAGGCTGGAGGGTTGGCTCAAAAGATACAACTTTTGGAATGGAAGTGGGAGATTATTAATATGGAATTCTTCACGGCTTGCCAAATTTTCACAGACAACATGATTCAATTTGGGTGATTGTCGATAAATTGACAAAATTAGCCAACCTTTTACTGGTAAAGACTACCCATTCGATCGAGGACTATGCTAAGTTGTACATTCAAAAAGTGGTAAGACTTCATGGAGTCCCGATCTCCATTATTTCAGATAGAGGTGCACAATTTACTCCTCAATTTTGGAAGTCTTTCCGGAAAGATTTGGGTTCGATGGTGAACTTAAGCACTTCTTTTCATCTTCAGACTGATGGACAAGTAGAGCGTACTATCCAAACCTTAGAAGATATGTTGAGAGCTTGTGTGATTGATTTAAAAGGAAATTGGGATGATCACATACCTTTCATTGAGTTTTCTTACAACAATAGCTACCATTCGAGCATCCAAATGGCTCCATACAAAACTCTTTATAGAAAAAGATGCAGATATCCTATTGGGTGGTTTGAAGTTAGTGAAGCAGGGTTGATAGGACCAGATCTAGTTCACCAAGCCATGAAGAAAGTGAAAATGAATCAAGAGAGGATGAATATGGTACAGAGTCGCCAAAAGACCTACATAGATGTTAGGAGAAGGCCATTGGAGTTTGAAGTGGATGACTGGTATATCTGAAAGTTTCATTCATGAAGGGTGTTATGAGGTTTGGTAAAAAGGGGAAACTTAGTCCACGGTATATTGGACCTAATAGAACATCCAAGAAGATTGACAACGTAGCTTATGAGTTGGAGCTACCACAAGAGTTAACAGCGGTTCAACTAGTATTAAATATCTCCATGTTAAAGAAGTGCATGGGTGATGCTTCGTTGATTATACCGAATAAGAATGTTGGGGTTAAGGATAGCTTGTCCTAAGAAGAGATCCCGGTCCAGATTTTAGATCGCCAAGTTCGCAAGTTAAGAGCAAAAGACGTTGCGTTGGTCAAGGTCCTTTAGAGGAACCAATTTGTTGAAGAAGCGACTTGGGAAGCTAAAGAGGATATGAAGAAGATATTCACATCTCTTTGAATCCGGAATGCAGATAAACGTACTAATCCTTTTCTTAGCACTTCATGAACTAGGAGTAAGCATGATTATTAATTGCTTTTGGATTGTTAAAGTGTTGAATTTGATGTTACTATCCTTAGCATAGTGAACAAAATCTCATTCGAGGAAGAATGTTCCCAAGGGGGAGATATTTTAACACCTCGTAACTCGTAATAGCCAAGAATAAGCTAAGAAACCAAAATTTTCAGTTTTGGAAAGAATAGGAAAAATCTAGAAAATTTCCTAAGTGTAAAAAAATGAGCTTTTGACCATTTTCAAGTAGCCGTAACTTCTAACTCATGATAAGTTAGAGTTATTTCTTTATATGGTTAGAAATTCCTTGGATAGATCTTTCCAATTCCGCTGAGTTTGCGCATTTTTAATACCGTATGAGGGAGATATGCCTATCGTAAGTTGGATTGTTTGCTTGAGCAAGGTCCCAATCCAGATTTTGGAAAGGGTAAACTGTTCATTTCACCCAAATGTTCCCTAAGTTGTTTTAAATGTTTATTAGGGGTAAATCTAAACCTTAAATCAATTTTAGAAAAGTATTCACGCTTAGGGTTTGGGAGAAAAGAGAAGAGAAGAAGAAAAAGGAAGAAAAGTTCAAGGATTCTTCAAGAACGCCAAGATCTTCGCGTGGAATTCGTCGGGGGTGATACCTATTAAGGTATGTGGGATTTTTCGTGTTAAGCTAATTCATCCACACACCAATTTGTCTCAATTCAGCAATTTATTTGTTGATTGCATGTTAGAATTTAAGTTCTTGAAGAAAAGTTTTGATTTCTTGTTGATTGAATTGTTGGTGCCATTGTTGTTTGAATTTGTGTTTCTCCGGGTTACTTTTGAGTTGAATTTGATATTTATGAAGAGTAACCATAGTCCCAGGCGTTTATTGAAAGAACTATGAAGGTTTGGAGATGAAAAACGAGTGGAAAATTCGCCAGACACACTTGGGTAAGGGGAAGCGTAGCGCGCCTGCGGTGCGCCAAAAATTTGGTTGCAGTCAACTGAGGCCTGATGCGGTGTGCCACCAGTGCGCCAGAACCAAGCCTCAGTCAACTGGGGCTGGCGCGGCGCGGCGCGCCGCCAGTGCGCCCGGATCGGCGTTTTTCACCCAATTTTCATAGTTTAGCCGTTGTAAGTCCTTCTAAGGTACATTAACACCTTCCGATGATTCTAATTACTTCAAATGATTTCTAAACACATAAAAATCATTAAAGAACTCAAATCATAATCTTGAATCCATAATTCATTCAAGGAAAGTTAATATCAAAGTCAAAGAAGTTAAGAATCAAATCTAAAGATAAGAAGCTAGTACAAAGCAAAGTTCTAAAAGGTTTGCAAGAGTCTTTATTAAACGTTTTAACTTCGTTTTAAGGCTCAAGTTTCAAGTTAAAGTGAAGAGTAAAAGATGAAGTCTTTTCTTCACATGAAATATAAGGGAACTAAGTATTCCCTAAGATTTATTTAAGATTCAAGTTCAAGTTAAGCAAAGAGTAAAGAGTTAAGTTCATTTCTCAACAGTTATAAGGAAACTAATTATTCCCTAAAAGTTTATAAATGTTTTTCACATTTAATTTAAGAGGCAACTAAGATTTCCCAAAAAAGTTTTGAACAACAAAAGGGAACATTTATTCCAAGAGGACTTTTAAAGCTAAAAGAGGTGAGCAAATTATCTCAACCCAAAGGAAGGAAGTTATTTTAAAAGCATGAGCTAAAGTATATTCTGGGAGTAGTATTCAGCACCGATGTGGGGATGAGAGTTCATATTAAACCAAGTCTCCATGTAGACATTATGTGTTTTACGAGTCATACTTTTTAGATGATCACGTAAGTTAAGCTAGTGGTTCCACTAAGTTGAGGAATTCTATGCGACGACAAAGTATAGGATAGTTCTGGCAGCGTGAGCGAGACTTGTATCACCACTTAGACTCATAGTGGTGGTTGTCGGTTAGAGAATATCCCACAGAAACTATATTACTTTCATATATAAGTAAAGTTGAGTTTGTTATTGCATTTCCGTAACGAACTAAGTTGTTTTACTGTTTTACAAAGCTTTATATATATATATATATATATATATATATATATATATATATATATATATATGTGTGTGTGTGTGTGTGTGTGTGTGTGTGTGTGTGTGTGTGTGTATATATATTGTATGTATTTTATTTGCATTATACATATTGAGTTGAGTATTCTTCAGTTGAGTATTCATGAGTTGAGCAGAGCCAAGGTAAGTTTCTTCCTATTCCTTTCAAGTTTTAAGTTGTTATTTAGCATTCCAACTCGCATACTTGTACCTTTAATGTACTGATGTCAGTTGGTCTGCATCGTCTTATGATGCAGACGCAGGTAACCAAGATCAGCATCCAGCACACCGTTGATCTTGTTTGAGCACTCAGAGTCAGTGGTAAGCCTCTTTGCATTCTGGAGGATCCTTGTTTTGCTTTTCAGTATTTTTCTTTATTATAATATTGTAGGGTCTGTCCCAACATTAATCTTAGTATTATAGTGGCTTCATAGACAGATTGTCAGAGATGAGTCTCTCTTTATTTTGCATTTAGATATTCTATTTTGAGACTTAAGTGCCATTTTGGCCAAGACGTTAATCTAAGTTGGTTATGATACATATTACTTGTTTTTACTATTGAGTTAAGTCTTCTGCTGAGTTAAGTAAGCCACGACACGGATTCGCTCAAGCCAGCGATCATCATTGGGTGCCAGCCACGTCCACGGTGTAAGCTCGGGGCGTGACAAATCTTAACTTTCTCCATAGCTTGATGGACTAATTCTGGATCTATTAACCCAGATTCACCAACTTCAAATCATCCAATAGGAGATCTGCATCTTCTCCCATAAAGAGCTTCATAAGGAGCCATTTGGATTCTAGAGTGGTAACTAATTTTATAAGAAAAATCTATTAGATGTAGGTGATCATCACAATTACCTTTGGAATAAATCACGCAAGCTCTAAACATATTTTCTAATGTTTGAATTGTGTGCTCTGCTTGACCATCTCAAGTGCACCTTTGAACCCAAGCCTCTCTGGAGTGACTTCAAAATCTGTGTCATAAATTGTGCATCTCTGTTTGAAATAATGAAAACTAGAACTCCATGAAGTCTTACTACCTCCTGAATATATAACTTGACATAAGCATCTGTTGAATGGGTAGTATGTATAGGCAAAAAGTGGGTTGATTAGTCATTTACAATCACCCAAATGGAATCATATTGCCTGCGAGATCACAACAGACCAGTAATGAAGTCCATATTTATCATCTCCCCCTTACATTTTAGAATCTCTATATTCTGAGTCATACCACGGGGCCTTTGGTGCTTTACTTTAACTTGTTGGCAATTCAGGCACTTAGAAGCAAACGTTGCAATTCCCTTCTCTATACTACTCCACCAATAGACTTCTCTTAAGTCACGATACATCTTGATGGAACACGGATAGATAGAACATCTGGAGCTATGAGCTTCCTCCATAATCCTTTCTTGAAGTTCATCTACCCTTGATACACATAACCTACCTTGATATCTCAATACACTATCTCCCCCTTGTTCGAAAGACATTACTTTTTGCTTATGAACATTTGCCATTAGGTCAAGAAAAATAGGATCTTGGTCTTGTTTCTCTTCAACTTCAAAGACTAATGATGATTCAGGCTCATTCATCACCACTACTCATCTTTTTGTGAAATCCATTAGTCGAACTCCTAATCGTGCAAGTCTATGCACATCTTTTGCTAACTCTTTCTTTTCTTTATCAAAATGGACGGTACTACCCATAGAAAATCTAATTAAGGCGTTAGAAACAATATTAGCCTTACTTGGGTGATAAAAATGTTCATGTCATAATCCTTGAGTAATTCTAACCACCTTATTTGTGTGAGATTAATCATTTTCTAACTAAACATATATTTAAGACTCTTATGATCGGTGAACACGCCTACATGAACACATTAAAGATAATTATGCCATATTTTCAAAGCAAATACTACGACAGCAACCTCTAGATCATGAGTTGGGTAGTTCCCCTCGTGAACCTTAAGTTGCCTGGAGGCATAATATATAACTTTCCCATTCTACATCAACACACAACCCAAACCAAATCTATAAGCATCACAATATACTACAAATCTAATATACCTTCTAGTAAGGGCACTATTGGGGAAGTAGTCAACCTCTTCTTCAATTCTTGAAAGCTTTTCTCGCAAGCTTCAGGCCTTTGAAACTTTACTATTTTCTGTGTTATCTTGGTCAAAGGGGATGAAATATATGAAAAACCTTCATGAACCTTCTATATTAGCCAGCCAACCCAAAGAAACTCCTAATATCAGTAGGAGATGTGGGATTCAGTAAATTATGCACAACCTCTATTTTCTGAGTATCAACTCCAATTCCATCATTAGAAACAATATTGTGGCCGAAGAATGCCACAGACTCAAGCCAAAATTTACACATTTGGGAAGTTGACACATAACTATTTATACATTAGCGTTTGGAGAACTATTCTGAGATGACTAGCATGATATTTTTCATTCCACGAATATATTAGAATGTCACCAATGAACACGATAATGAACATAATAAGGCTTGAATACTATATTTATAAGGTCCATGCACGTTGCATGTGCATTTGTTAAACTGAACGACATGACCAGAAACTCATAATGACCATACGGGTCCTGAATGTTGCCTTTGAAATGTCACATTCACTTACTTTAAGCTGATGGTAGCCTAATATGAGGTCTATTTTCGAAAAATAGGAGGTACCCTGAAGTTGATCGAAAAGATTATCAATTCTCGGAAGAGGATACTTCTTCTTAATAGTAACCTTGTTCAATTGACGGTAATGTATACACACTCTAAGATAACCATCCTTTTTTCTCATAAATAGGATCGAAGCTCCCCAAGGTGAGACACTTGGTTGAATAAAACCTTTCTCTAAAGGATTTTTAAACTGCTCTTTTAACTCTTTCAACTCTGCTTGTGCCATTCCATATGGTGGAATAGAAATAGGACGAGTGTTAGGAAGAATATCTATACAGAAGCTTTTTTCTCTCTCAGGAGAGACTTTGGAAATATCATCTCGAAACTCTTTTACTGGTGGAACTGACTGAATAGGAGGTATCTCAACACTATATTCATTAACTCAGACTAAGTGATAGAAAAAACCTTTGGAAACTAACTTTCTATCCTTAAGGTACAAAATAAAATGATCCTTTGGCATTGCTAAACTTCTTCCACTCTATAATTGGTTCACTGGGAAACTGGAACATGACTACTCAAGTTCTACAATCCAATGATGCATAACAAGCTAAGTCTAAAAGTTGAGAGTCAAGTCTAAAAGTTAAGAAGCAAGTCAAAGTAAAGTTCTTAAAAGTTTTCAAGAGTTTTTAGCAATGTTTTAACTTTGTTTTTAAGACTCGAGTTTCAAGCTAAGTAAAGAGTAAAGAATTGAGTTCATTTCTCAAAAGTTATAAGGGAACTAAGTATTCTCTAAGAGTTTATAAATGTTTTCACATTTAAGATAAAAGGAAACGAAAATTTCCCAAAAGAGTTTTGAGCAAGAAAGGGAACGTCGATTCTAACAGAACTTTTAAGCCAAGTGTTGAGTAATTATCTCAACCCAAAGAAAGAAGTTGTTTTAAACACATATGAGCTAAGTATATTTTTGGGAGTAGTATTGAGCACCGATATGGGGATGTGATTTTATAATAACTCAAGTCTCGATAAACCATGTAGTCATCATGGGTACTAAAGTATCATACTTTTTAGATGATAACTTAAGTTAAGCTAGTGGATTAACTAAGTTAAGTAATTCTATATAACGGCAAAGTATAGGACAGTTCTGGCAGCATGGGCAAGACAGTGTGTCACCACTTAGACTCATAGTGGTGGTTATTGGTTAGAGAATCTCCCACAGAAATTGTATTACTATATTATAAAAGTAAAGTTAAGTTTGTTATTGTATTTATATAATGAATTAAGTTGTTTACGCTATTTTACAAGCTTTAAATATATTGCATGTATCTTATTGCTTTATATCGAGTTAAGTTATCCATGAGTTGAGAAGATCCAAGGTAAGTGTTTTCTTCTTACTCTATTTAAGCTTAAGTTGTTTTTGCATTCCAACTTGTACATTCAATGTACTGATTTCACTTGGTCTGCATCGTCTTATGATGCAGACGCAGGTAACTAGGATCGGCATCCAGCGCAATGTTGATCCAGTGAGCATCTCAGAGTCAGTTGGTGAGCCTCCTTACATTTCGGAGGACATCTTTTATCATTTGTTTTGTTTAGTTTTAAATTATTAGGATGATTGAGGGTCCTGTCCCAACATCCCTCTTTGTTTTAAGAGGCTTCATACACAGATAGTATTAGCCTTTTAGTCTTTTCATTTCACTTGTAAATGGTTAAGACTTTAGTTGTCATATTGGCTAAGTGATATCTTTTAGTTATTACTTGAGTTATTTCTCTTGTGTTTAAGTTCACTGAGTAAGTAAGTTAGGCCAGGCCAAGGGTCAGCTCAAGGCCAACAATGGTTTTCGATTGTCAGTCTCGCCCAGGGTTTAGGCTCGGGGCGTGACATAAATACATTTTCATGTAGCACATAAAATTATCTAGATGGTTAAATATGATAGGGGTATATGTCCTATATGAATACAATGGATGTGTCCATTCCCACTAAGTCAAAAGTAAATAATGCAAATAAGAGGATCCCACTAGGGATAACCATATATGTATATCAAGTTAAATAGGATTAAACCTAAAGAGATTAGTGTCTAAATTGTCTAACCCGAGTGGAAAACTCGAGTTAAGGAGGGGAACTTATCGGTAGCAATGGTATTCTGACTTTGTTATTGGTCCAACCCCGCACGACACTCCGATTTTATCTCAAGAGAAAGTAGGATGCATAACTGCATTCCTGTCAATGTGTGTGAAGTGTTCTTTTAAAAAAAACTAATATAGGGTGAACGATAGAAGACAAATTATAATACAGTTCAACAATATCAAATCAATACATGAGCAACAAGTAGCGTACTAGGCATAACATCTTGTAAGTCGTAATAACCACGAATAAGCTAAGAAACTGAAGTTTATCATTTTGGAAAGAATAGGCAAAATCTGGAAAATTTTAAGTGTAAAAAGTAAGTTTTGACCATTTTCAAATGACTATAACTTCTAGATCAGGATGAGTTAGAGTCATATCTTTATATGGTTTGAAAGCCCTTGGAGATATATTTCAAACGTCGCCGAGTTTGTGCATTTTTTATATCGGATGAGGGAGATATGCCTATCGAAAGTTGGGTTGTGGAACTGAGAAAGGTATCAATCTGAATTTTAGTAAGGGTAAAGTAGTCTTTTCACCCTACTATTTTATTTCGTTTGAAGAGTTATTAGGGGTAAAACTAAGCCTTAAGTCAGTTTTAGAAAATTGGAATACGCTTAGGGCTTGGGAGAAAAGAGAAGAGAAGAAGGAAAAAAGAGAAAAGGCCAAGAAATCATTGAGAACGCCAAAGTCTTCGAGTGGAATTCATCGGGGGTGATCCCTATAAGGTATGTGAGATCTTTTTGGATTGGGTTAGTTTAACCACACGCCAATTTGTTTAATTCAGTGAAGTTTGAATAGATTGAATGATGAACATTGAAGTTCTTGATAAACAATGGTTAAATTATTGTTGGTTGAGTTGTAGTATGTTTTAGTTGATTGGATTCATATTTCCGGGTTGTTTTACAGGTATAATATATTGGGTATTAAGGTTATTAGTGATCCTAAGTGATTGGGGTAAGATACATGAAAGTTTAGAAGGTTTAGAGATGAAAAACGTAGAAGAAAAGTCGGAGGTTCCGTCTGACAGGCCCTGGGGTGCCGCGCCTACCAGATCCCTTCAGGACAGTCTATTTCTGACAGACTTTGGCACGCCATGCCAGATAGAGAGCCTCAAGATAGAGTCTGTCTTTCAGGCTCTGGCGCTCCACGCCTCTCAAAGCGCCAAGGACGCTTGGAGACCTCGTTCTTTCACTATCTTTTCGTACTAGTTCCTAAGTGATGTATCTACCGTTCCTAGTCGATTCCAATACTATAAGGTGCATATAAACATCATGAAACTATCCATAAACATAAATCATGAACCTTGAATCTTGAATCCATAATTCTATTAAAGGGAAGTTAGGATCAAAGCCAAGGAAGCTAAGAAGTCAAATCAAAAGCTATGAAGTAAGTTAAAGTAATGTTTCTTAAAGTTTTCAAGAGTCTTATTTAAACGTTTTAACTTTGTTTTAAGGCTCAAGTTTTGAGTTAAAGAAAAAGTAAAGAGTTGAGTTCATTTCTCAAAACATATAAGGGAACTAAGTATTCCCTAGAAAGTTATAAATATTTTGACATTTAAGATAAGAGGAAACTAAGATTTCCGAATAGAGTTTTGAACAAGAAAAGGGAACATTGATTCCAAAAGGGATTTTTAAAGCTAAAAAGGGTTGAGAAAATTATCTCAACCCAAAGGAAGGAAGTTATTTTAAAAGCATGAGCTAAAGTATATTTTGGGAGTAGTATTGAGCACCGATGTGGGTATGAGAGTTCATATTAATTCAAGTCCCCATGTAAACCATGTAGTCATCATGGGTATTAACGGGTCATTCTTTTTAGATGATCACGTAAGTTAAGCTAGTGGATCCACTAAGTTGAGGAGTTTTATGCGACGGCAAAGTATAGGAAAGTTCTGACAGCGTGGGCGAGACGTTGTATCACCACTTAGGCTCATAGTGGTGGTTGTCAGTCAAAGAACCTCCCACATAACTATATTACTTTCATATATAAGTAAAGTTGAGTTTGCTACTGCATTTTGTTCAATGAACTAAGTTGATTTACTGTTTTACAAGCTTTATATATATCACATGAGTTTTAATTTGCTTTATACACATACAGTGAGTTAAATATTTCTTGAATTAAGCAAAGCCAAGGTAAGTTCATCATATTCCCCTCAAGCTTAAGTCGTTGTTTAACATTCCAACTCGCATACTCATACATTCAATGTACTGATGTCAGTTGGCTTGCATCGTCTTATGATGCAGACATCAGTTGGCCTGCATCGTCTTATGATGCAGACACAGGTAACCACGATCAGCATCTGGCGCATCGTTGATCCAGTTTGAGCACTCAGAGTAAGTGGTGAGCCTCCTTGCATTCAGGAGGATCCTTTTTATGATTTCCAGTCTTTCTCTTTCAGAATGTTGTGGGGTCTGTCCCAACATTTATCAAAATATTTTTAGAGGCTTCATAGACGGACAGTTAGTAGTTAAGTTGAGTCTCTTTTATTTCAGATATTATATTTGGGACTTAAGTGTCATTTTGACCAAGACGTTAAATTAATTTAATTATGAGAATGTTCTTGTTTTACTATTGAGATAAGTCTTTCGTTGAATTAAGTAAGTCAGGATGTTCTTGTTTTACTATTGAGATAAGTCTTTTGTTGAGTTAAGTAAGTCTGGCCAATGGTTCGCTTAAGGCCAGCAATGGTCATTGGGTGTCGGCCACGTCCAGGGTGTAGGCTCGGGGAGTGACACCATCATAAACAATATATCCAAAATATAAAATAATAAAATCATGTAAAAGTCAATATAACAAAGCGTGAATTCTTGTTATTCCCCGATGGAGTCGCAGAGATGTCACACCCCTTTTTCGCACGCGACGGAAGAGTTCTTCCATTTTAAGTGACGTCACTGATTAAGGATTATTTTATATTTTCAGAGTTGCCACTTGGAATTGAGTTATGGTGTTCCAAGTTTTTTTTTTTTAATCCCTAACCAAAAGGAAATAACTCTTTATTATGGCCTGCGATATAGAAATTTGGGTAAGGAATTTTGTTGACCGAGAAGAAGTTATTAGGTATCCCTCGAGTCGTGTGGTTGTAGAATGGTCGCTTTTATTGACTTATGCTTATTTTTATTGGTTTTTGGATAAATTGAGTCTAGGGCCATGGTTTGTTTTTTTTCTTTTTTTATTGTTGAATTTTTTATTAGTCTTAAACCGGATGCATAACTGCATTCTCGACATTTAAGGACATAATTGCCTTCTTTGTATCACACTTAATAACCTTATTTATTTATAAGTCTCTACTTTAAATTAGTAAATATTAATTAGATTAGTGGACAAGGTGCATCTATGCATCCTTGATTTTTTTTTAATGTCTCAAAAAATATGTGCAACTGCAATCTTAATCGAAACAAATAAGTTAACAGACGTAAAAGTTTTTCTAATGTTAAAAGAAAATATTTAGTCTTTATAAAGAAAAGTCAAATAAAATAAATTACTAAAATTTTAGGATAAAATTTTGGATCATGTTCATATCTTTTTATTTTATATTTTAATATTTCTATTACTCTTAAAAGTAATATCAAAATTAAGTATACATTTTCTAATCAAACAAAACAATAATAAATTGTTAAAAAAATCTCATATTTTGTTTCATAAAATAAAACAGCAATAATTTGTTTATTTATTTGTTTTTCAGCCTAACTATACCTACTTTATTCTTATTATCTCAATCAAGATAAGAGCAATGTTATGACCAATTTATTTTTAAGAGATCACAACTAACAAATAAAAATAAAAATAAAAAAGAACCATTAATTAAAGTTGCCTTCATTCATTAAATAGAGATATAAAAACTAACAAATTAATCATTTCAATTAAATGCATGAATAAAACAAAATACAGTAAACTTGTCAAAAAATTACATCAAATTTCATGAATAAATTAAAGAAATAAGATAAAATTTAACCTTAAATAGAGGGAATAAATATCGTAAAATCTTGACCGAAACTCGATTAAAACACTCACAATTCTAGTAGTATATGTGTTGTATTTGTGAATTTGTGTGTTGGTAAGTAAGCAACATATGTCTTTTGATTTTTATCGTGTGCAGATTGTTTTTGGATGATTTCTATTGAGTTGCTGATTTTTTTTCCTGCATGTTGTTGTATATTTTTGTGTGTGAGGTTTTTGGTCGAATGTTTTTTCTTCGTACCCTCTCTATTTGTATTATATATAGTAGTGTATGTGTGTGTACGTGTGTATGGAAGTGGGGATAAGGGTGTGAGGTTGTGGGGTTATGGAATAAGGGTAGTGGGTTGGGTAGTGGGTGTCCCCCGTAATTTGGCTGCAAAATTTATTTTAGTATATGGACTATAAATATTCTTCTAAACAATTTTCAAGTGAATTAAATACCCTTAATGGCTGATGTGGCAAATAAAAAAAATACCAGCGCGTAAATAATAAAAAATTAAAGAGAAAAAATAATTGGGCTACTTTTGTTTTTTTTCGGGCAATAAAAAATTTTCCCTTCATCTTCCTCATACCCCACCACCCCTATCCACCAACATCCCTAGCGGTTTTTCTTCCTCACACCCAACCACCACTTCTTCATTTTCTTCTTCAAACTCCCCACTTTAATTTCTTTTTCTTTCTTCGAAACCTTTCACCCTTACTTTATTTCTCCTTTTTTACGAAACCCTCTCTCCCATTCTTTCTCCTTCTAAGGAACACTCATCTCCCCATTTATTTTTCATTTGTAAATGAGAATTTATTCTTACTTATTTTTAGTTGTGATGAACAAGGAAAAAATGAAAAAGATTCTTGCTTAAAGATCACTACTTATAGAAGTGTTTATTGATTTGATGAACTTAAAGCTCTTTTTAAAGGAAAAATTCATATTTTTTCCATATCTAATTAAATTTCTAGTTGTTACTATTTACTTATTTTGATAAAGTTCCTTAAAGATTGAATGTTTTTAGTGAAAATGGTCTTGACGATTTTGGGTATGGAGTTAGATCTTTTTTAAGAATTTTTTCTTTTTTGTTATAATATTGGATTAATTCTTCTTTTTCTTTTTTCCATTATAAAATTGTGAATTAAGAAAACAAAAAAAAGGAAATAAAAAACTCAAAATTTAAATAATTATCAATGTGTCACTGACGTGACAATGATGTGGTACTGACGTGTTGATGACATGGTGTGTGTGGAATGCACTTGCTATTGTGAGACTGGTCTTATAAACTTAGGGTGGATTTAAATTCACTTGGAATAAAATTAGGGGGGGGGGAATAATTACATGTAAAGTTAAAGTGCTAAAGTAAGTTTTGTTGTCAAGTTCAAGGGGAATTTTATGTATTTTTTCTTAAATAATAATAATAATAATAATAATAATAATAATAATAATAATAATAATAACAACAAATAAAAATATTAACTAATTATTTTGAATTTATAAAATATAAGAAAAATCAAATAGCTAGTCTAAAAATATAATGAAGAAATATTTGCTGGTTTATTACAATTTAAATTAAAAGAAATCATTTTTTTTAGTTCTGAAATCTTCTAAAATGAACTTACTAAAATACGATGAAAATAAAATATTATAATATAGACCTAGAAAAATATTTAAGGAATAAAAATGATATAAAACCTTATGTTCGGTCAAAAATTACGTGTCTACACAAGGGACATATGTTTGATAGTCCGAGAAAATGTCAACGGTAAACTAAGCTAAACTTTATACATGTATCAATCAATTTGGTTGTGATTTATCTTTGCCTATTTTGAGTTGAAACCCCAATCGTAAAGCACACACCCCTAGTTTTTTTTCAACTTTGATCGATCATATTTGCGTTAATTTCCTGTTTTGTTACTTGATATCGGTGACTCTTAGTTGTCCTGAAAAGGGAAGGAAGAAGTGGAACTTTGCATAAAGTGAAGATCGCTGGGGGTGAGTAGAAATGAATTGTTTTTCATAAATAGTAAGATTCCATTTTATTTGTCCTTCAGACTCGAGTGGAGAAAGAGGGCTAGGCCCTCGGAGGGCTTTCAGGGACTGGGGAAGACGAGTGGATTATAGAGCTACGGTAGGGGCAAATCGAAGGCCCATCGGGGGGTAGCGAAACTAGGAACCGAGTTGGCTTGTTAGAGCTAGGCTGTTGAGTGAAAGTAAAGTAAGTGAGCTAGTCATACGAGCCAGGGAGCTAGTCAGCTTGCTGTAGTTGCTACGGTAAACTGGAGTGAAACGAGCCCCCCCCCCTCCCAAACCATCTTCCCATTTTATATATACGTATGTATTGAGAATTCAATTCGCTTGTTTGATTCGAGTTTTGAGGTGATCTCATCTGTTAATTCTTGTGGTTTGGCCTTGACCTTATAAAATTGGATATTGTTTTATAAACGAACACCTATGGTCTGAAAAATAAGACATTGTTGAAACATGATAACAATGATGATTGTTTGAATTTGGAGAAATACAAATATGATTATTTATATGTTGGAAGAAGAGGGTCATGATGGGGGTAAAGAGAGAGAGAGAGAAGGGTTAGATAAAACAAATTTTTTTATGAATTTGCAAGGAAACAAGAAATCCTTGATAAATTATATAACTTTGTAAAACTATAAATGGATTGAGTAAATGTACTTTCTATGATTGCTCATGTTTGTAGTCTTTTCAATATCTTAGGGTGAAATAGGATAGAGATTTTTTTATAAGAAAGAAAACAAAATTGTTTAATCGTGTAATTGGCGGTGACCTTTAGGATTTTTTATTATTATTATTTTTTATTTATTTTTTGTTAATGATATGAATGTTTTATTTGTCGTAATAAAATTTGTACGATACTACGATATACTTCCTTATAATTTTCTATTATCTTTTCCTTTAAATAACATATTTATTTTGTTGATACTTTTATTAATAATTGTGTATTGCTTTTATATTACAATTCTAATAAGTGAATTCGAATTTAAAAAAATTATTAAAGAATTGAAACTTTAATAGAATCTACTTCAAAAACGTTTTTTGGGGCTAGTCTCGGGACAAGGCATATCCAAAACGCTTCGGCCGCAAATTGAGGACGTAGATCCATAGGTGGTAAGTCCTAGAATTTGGGGCGTTAGCTCCAAGCGTAAAAACGTAATCCTAGGCGTAAAACGTACGAGATCCATAAGAATTACGCTTCATACCTCAGGGCTTACGTCTCGTCTTATACTACATAAAACGTCTCACCTATTGTAATATTTTTCTATTATATAGAAGAGCCAAGTTGAGGACGACCAAGGGTAAATTTATCATTTCATAAATATCCTAGAATGTTTATTTTTATGTTATGACATCAAAAAAACGGTAATGAATTTATAATGACAATACAATCAAATATTTTTTCTTAAATGTCATGTGTATCCTAATGATGTGACATTTAATATGGACCCACAGTTTCTATAGATTTTTTTCTTTTTATTTTGTAGTGTGAAATTTTCATTAAACCAAAATATATATTAAACAATGGCATTTTAGTAATTTTAATATTATTTAAGGGCGAAATAATAATTATATAATTAATGACCAAAATATAAATCTAGAAAAATGCATACATGTCTTTACTTTTAAAATTGGTTGATAAAGATATTTTTATAATTGTGTTAAAATGAAGAATTTCTATTGATTAACTTTTTACAAACAATAATAAATGTTGATTAAGCTTGTTTTGACATGTTTTTGAAAGAAAATTTTGAACTAATTTAAAATAAAAATGTGTTTGAATAGTTAATATTTTGTTCCTAACAATACTCTAAAGGATTATTGCGTAAACATATTTTTAATATTATGTTACATAATATGACCACTAAATTCGTATTTTGATTATTAAAATAATCTTTAAAATAATGTATCAATATTTTTTAATTAATTTGAAGAATATAAACTTACGTGACTAAAAGAGAACAATGTTTGACTATTAAGAAATTAATGATTTGATAATGTATTCATCAAAAGATTAAAAAAAAAAATCATTTCTACATAGAATATTTCTTGATATCAAATATGATAAACTATTTAATAGGAAAAATTTGACAAGAAAAAAAAATTAATATTCAAATTCTAAGGAATATTAATACAAACTAAAGAAAATGAGTATTGAGTAGTTAAAAAAAATGAAAATGTCAATAGAAGAGGGCTTGAGAAATATAGAGGAAGAAAAAAAATTAATAATAACTTGAAAAAAAAGTATATTGTTTATTTTGTGAGGGTAAGATTCAAAGTTTTTCTTTACGGCATGATATTTAGAGTGTAGTATCAAAAAAAATTATTAATGTAATTTAGAACATAACATTATGTCATTTTTTATTATATAGAAATAAAATTGCTTTATAATTGTTTTTATTTTTGTGGAGTTAGAAATCAACATTTTAATAAATACATTCAATATTTAGAATATAACATTATGATAATTGTTATCGTATATAGAAATAAATTTGATTTCATTATTGTTTTTATTGTGGTGGAAGATAGAAATCAAGTTTTTAATAAATACTTTCAATATTAAAACCAAAATAAATAGAAGTATTTCTATATATTATCAAAGACACAATAATAAAATGTGACACAAAATTCACCAACAAAGCAAACTACAAGCACATTATACTCCCTTCGTTTAAAAAAGAATGCCCTTATTTCCTTTTTAGTTTTGTTTCAAAAAGAATGACCCCTTTCCTTTTTCGGCAACACTTTAACTTTAACTTTCCACGTGGCATGTTTAAGACCACAAAATTAAAGGACATTTTGGTACATTTGACATAACTTTAATTTAGAACCAAAAGATTAAAAAGTCTTCTTTCTTTTCTTAAACTCCGTTCTAAGTCAAACTAGGTCATCCTTTTTGAAACGGAGGAAGTACTTAAGTCGAAGCAGTAGAGATTTGAAAGGCTTTGAATCGTTCTTTACGAATTGGTTGATCAATGATTAGTATTTTATCAGATGAAAAACTTATGGTGCAAATATTACAAAAAGAAGATAATAACATTGTATAAAATATAGATACACTTGCGAAAATATATGAAGATGGATGAACTTTTTCAAAGATATCAACATTTTATATGTTCATCGAATGTGAAATGTTAACTCATAATCTAACACAATTCTCTATTTCCTTGTCGCATAGAATTTTTCGAAATTCAACTTTCTCAATTTGGGTTATAAACGACGCATTTATGTCACATGAACATTTAAAAAAGATTATTAAGTAATATATTGAAGTTGTTTACTGTAAAAAAAAAGTATAAAGTATAGAAATACCATATATTTAGAGGCTAATTACATCCTATCGTAGAAGTTCCTCAATTACAAAAATCTCAATAATTTTTTGTTGCTCTCGAATACATTCTTTGTTGTCTGATACATTACTAATGAAGCATATTACTTCATGTGAGGAATGTATCCGAGAGGGGTATGTATTCGAGAGGGGATGGATTTATCCGAGAGGGAATAAGAATATATCCGAGAGAGGATCATGATATCTTATGTTGTGAATTTATGTAATTTTTTCCATAAAATATGTGAAATTATATTGGGCCCGTATCACGAGCCTTAAATTATCTAGTGATAGAATAAGAGAGAACAATTATTAAAAATGTTATATACCAAAAAAAATAAAAATAAAAATTTAAGGCGTGTATGGTCCTTATTTGTGAAGTTTTCTCTGTAGCAGATAAGATGAGCAGCTCCTTTGTTCCCAAGGCTTTGCCTTGTCTTCCTCGCAAAATTGAGAAACCACATAACAGAAATTACTCTTGTATTAAGATAGAGGCATCAAAATTAGGCATCAATTTGAAGGCTATTCAAATTGAAAGCAATTCAAAATCCTCACGGGCTATTCAAATTGGAACACTAGTTTTATCCACGGTAATAATTATCAGTTTCAACATTCATATATTTTGGTTTTTGTTAATGTATGTATAAGAATTTTTATTTTTTTTAATAATATATGGTATAGGTATGTAGTGCTGAGCCGGTATTTGCAGTGACAGGAGTAAATAATGAAGAAGACTTGGTTTCGGTGTTGATCCAATTGGCCATTTCTGCATTCTTCTACTTCCTTTTTTGCCCTGTAAGTCCATATATATTTATATATATATATATATATATATATATATATATATATATATATATATATAGACCTAAAAGTTATTCCTTTCGTTTAACAAAATATGGTATAGATTGATTTGACATAGAGTTTAAAAAAATAAAGAAAACTTTTGAATCTTGTGGTTCTAAATTAAAATTATGTCAAATGTACAAAATTATCTTTTAATCTTGTTGTTTTAAACATGCCACGTGAAAAAATTAAAATTAAAATATTACAAAAAAAAAGAGGTCATTCTTTTTTAAACAAGCTAAAAATGAAAGGATGTCAGTCTCTTTGAAACGTAGAGAGTAATTTTTTTGTTATTACCCTCAATTTATGTGTCACAATTCAAATCTAAAGAGGTAAATGATTTAACTTTGATAATATATTCGGGCATGAAATTTTACCTTTTTGGAATATAATTTGTAATTTCAACTACCTATATAAGTAGTAAAAATTATTAATACAACTTGTTTAAAAGATATTTATAAAATAATTATTCAAAAAAGATTGATTTAATTCAATGTTGGATTATGTGAATTGCATTGGTGCAGCCCATCATAATGAGTTGGCTTAGGAAAAGATGGTACAAGAGAGACCTATTGGAGATGTATTTGCAGTTCATGTTTGTCTTCATTTTCTTTCCCGGGTAAGTCCTACTTCTATCAATTATCATTTACTATTTTTAATTGGTACATTATAAAATTAATAATATATGTATATAAATCTTTTTTTACTATTTTTGATTTTGAGAAAAGGGTTTGAAATATAATCGAAATTGTTGTAACAATTTCAAACTTTGAGCGGGATCTATAACTCCCTGCCTGTACTATTTTAATAGTGTATTTTGAAAGTATATATGTGTCCACTGGACAAGTAATGATTTATAATGATGCAATATTTTATGATGTTCACGCAGGGCCAACTCAATCATATTGGGACCTAAAGCGAAACTTAAGAGAGGGGCCCTAATATAATTTTTTTATCATATATACTTTTATTTAAATGTACTTTTCTAGCTATTTGGATGCGAAATCATTAAGTAAAACTGCACAAGTACCCCCTAAATATTTTAGATGCGGAGTCATTAAGTAAAAATGCACAAGTACCCCTAGATATTTTAGATGCGGAGTCATTAAGTAAAAATGCACAAGTACCCCCTAGTTATTTTAGATGCGAAGTCATTAAGTAAAGCATAAACATCAATAGAGATGACTTGTAACATAGCGGTGACCACATCGGGAGATTCCTCTTGTTAACCCCTAGAGCGGAGAGCATAGAAGCGGTTCCTCTTTGCAGCATCGGAACTAGGACCACTTGCTTGATCCTGAGCACTCCCCTTCTCTTACTACTCACATTAGGACAATCCCTAACCTTATGGCCGCTCTTGCCACACCCAAAGCAATTTTCCGTCCCAACTAAACACTCACCCCAATGCTTCTTATTACATTTGGTACAAGTAGGTTTCTTGCTAGGTGAATTCCCGCTTCTTCCCTTTTGGGACTTAGGGTTAGACACCCTATCCTTGTTAGCCTTAGGGAAATTTGAAGGAACTTGGTTGGAGATCCTCTTCTTGAAACTAGGCTTGTCTTGAATTTCAAGCCTACCCTTGGAAGTACCTCCCTCTTAAGACTTGGCCCTCTTATACTCCCTATTCTTCGTCTTGAGTCTAGTCTCCTCAACTTGTTGAGCATGGACCATCAAACAAGAAATAACCATATTATCATGAAGCATCGTCGAACGACACTCTTCAACTAGATCATCGGACACTCCCGTCACAAAGCGACTCATCTCATCCCTAGGATTGGATACCAAAGAAGGAGCATACTTGGACATTTAGTGAACTTTAAGGAGTACTCTTTCACACTCATACCTTCTTGATGAAGGTTGATGAATTCTTCCACTTTCGCCTCCCTTTTCTCCCTTGGGAAGACCTATCAAGAAAATCCCTTCTAAACACCTCCCAAGATATAGTTACCGCTCTCAAAGCCCTATTGTCTCTCCATTGGGTATACCAAGTTTGAGCCACATCCTTGAGTTGATAGGGGGATAGCTCGGCCTTCTCATTAGAACTCACACCCATAGAATAGAGGATCTTGTAGACCTCATCAAGAAAGTCTTGGGGATCTTCATTCACCTTAGACCCAAAGAACATTGGAGGGTTCATCCTTGTGAAAACCCTCAAGTGAGAAGCCATGGTACTAGCATTTTGTTGAACACGGGGTCCAACCTCCCGGTTTGCTTGAGCCGTCATGGCTTGAGCTTGAGTAGATACCGCCTGGGCTTGGGTAGTCATAGCTTAGGCCAAACTTAGAAAAGCCGACCTTATTTCTCCATCCGTCATAGATGGAGGAATGACCAGAGCTTGGCCTTGCATAGGAACTTGATTTCCTCGTGGAGGAGCTTGGTTCTCTTGGGGAGGAACTCCCGCATTAGCCAAATCTTCCTCCACTCTCCTTGCGGATACCCTTCTCGTAGTCATCTCCTATATCCACAAGAAAAGGATTAGAAGGAAAAAGGGACACATAGAGTTACCACTCTTAAGGCACGACTTTCAAGATTACCAATAAGTGAGAATTCCTAACGTCACATAGCCTCTAATTCGTAAGTGTGGCACGCTTCACACCCATGAACAAGACTCTATGTAGACGTAGTTTAGTGAGACATCAATCCTAAGATTATTTCAACCTCATGCTTTGATACCAAGTTTGTCACAACCGGGGAGCACCCCCTAGACGTAATCGGCGTCGTCGTCCTCGGAGAGGACTTAGACTAGCCCTTAGCATTTGTCATAACATATCATATGTCAAAATGCAGAAAGTTATAACTTTTTACATATTGAAGTATACATAGACCTCTCACATACTATATATGGAGTTTACTTAGACTCCTTGCATATGAAGCTTACATAGGCTTCTCGTTTAGTCAACATAAACAGTACGTACGAATTTAGTCTAATAAGATCGTCTCACATTAAACCATCTAAAACGAAGTAGAACATTCGGGCATAGCCCTTATACAAATTCATATTTGCCACATAGGGCTTACAACAGATATTTTCAAGAATAGGAAAGAAATGAATGCCTTTAGACAATAGCAATACTACTAAGGTAGAACACGTGGCACCATCCTCGAACAAAAGGACCTACCAATACTTGGGAAAAGTCCAAGTCTTCTTGCAAAGCGACCTTGATACTTCAATAGCCCGAACCTACATTGTTTGGAAAAAGGGAAAGAATATAGGTTAGTACAACCACATGTACCAAGTATGAAAACATATGCAAGTAAAACCATTGAAATCATGCTTAAAAGGACATTTAGTTCAAAATCATGCTAAGTCACTTTTAAAAGTATTTATGCACAACTAAGAACATATACAAGTTATTAGATATAACATCATTCAAGACAAGTCCACATTCTACACAAGACCAATATCATGATAAAGTTAAGTCAAACATGGATATTATCAACTTAAGGTCATATCAATATGAATGGCATCATATTAAGATCATATAAGCATAACAACTTCAACATAAAGTCATGGCAACAATTCATGTACACAAGTTCATAACATCACATCATAAAAGACCCTTACTCACAACCCTTTCCCCAAGCCTACAAGTGCAATGTTTATGTGAAGCCCCATAACCCCCACATAATCAAGTAAGCCAAACAAAGGATCATAAGCAATGTCAACATTTCATATATCTACATATCATGCATGTTCTTCATCATATATATCAATTTAGACCAATAGCACGCTCATTAATGAAACTAACATCAACTAGGATCATCAACATATAAAGTCATCATATACATTTCATTTACATTATGATTACATAAGAACAACCTCCTAGGACTTCCCTCAAGGTCAACTTGTTCCATGTATAAGTAGAGTCTCATACCCCTACCTACACTAAGTATAACCCCTTAAGACACCCTAGTTAGTGTTCACTTCATTACATTCATTTTACTTTCGGGAACAATCGCCTTAACCGACAATAGACCATTTGAGCTAAACATGGAATCCGGTGTTATGAAACCCTACACCAAAAGAAGGTGGTCTACTTGTCAAGGTAGGACTAAAACATTAACATAGCATTCTAGGTGGATCCACTAACTAGTATTCCTATGGAGGCAACATAGTTAAGGAACTAGGAGACATACTAGAGATCCACTTTATGCAAATTGCATTGTAATATCCATATCACGAGAACCATTGTGAACCTACCTTGCCACATTGGGAAGGGACACCTCTCATAACTAGCTCACTCGTGCTAAGCTAAAGTCCCTTTTTGAAATATCTTTAAGTCATTCTTAATCATCATAACTTAATATAGGTTATAGGAGACTAACCCCTTGTATATCATATCATTATTTCATTAGGTATTGCATGAGAATGTCTTTTCATAACAACCCTTCATTTGTGAGATCAACACATCATAATCATATCATAGTAAGACACACAAGTGATTCAGATTCAACCTTGTATCATCATACCCTTGATATGACCTCACAATTTATATAGTCAAGACATTTTATCATAATCATCATATCATCATCTTCTTAATCTAATCACATATAATACTTATAAGTCATCATCATTGAAGTAAAGAAATCAAGATCATTAAGTCTTACCAATTCACCTTCATAAGCCTCCTTCAAGATCTTACCATCAATCAAATCACATTCATATATCAATCCACTTAATAACATCATATAATAGTAATCTATACAAGAACTAAGTCAATTGTAAAATCACTAATCAATTCACCCTTAATTCATAACCTAGAATTAGGGGAAAAGGGTCAAATCATGAATTCCTCCATAGAACTATGTCATAGACTAAGAACTACAACATTTAAACAACATCCAATCATAATCTATCAATAATAATCAAAAGAAACCAACATCGGATAAATTTGAACGATTGATTTCGTAATTGGAAGAAAACCCATGTTTTTGACTTCATTAGAAACCAATTTTGAAGAGCCTCTTGGGGAAAGAGATCCCAAGAGTGAAGAGCCTTCATACCTTAGGATTCCTTAGTGTTTTATGGAGAAAAGATGAAATCTTGAAGCCCTAGTCAAGCTTTGAATTGGTCTTCAATGGGGTCTTGCAATAGAGAGAGAAAGTAAAGAGAATTTGGGTTTGTGAAATATGGGGTGTTAGATTAGTTTAATGAGGTTTAAGTCTTATATAGTCCCTCAACTAATTTAATTAACCCTACCTTAACCCTTAACTAATCACCTAACTAATTAATTAATTAAGTCCCTTAACTAAAAAACTTGGCAGTCAACTAGGTGCCAATCGACGAGACCCCGACCAAAAGTCCGTAGTCCTATAGACGACCCGTCCTGCACGAGCGTCGTTTGGGACAGAGAGTGGTATTTTGGACCATCTTGGCAAATTGACTAAGTGTCAACCTACGAATCCATCGACGGAGCGTCGATCAAACGATGGCTCGTCGTTTGGCTCGTGGATGCACACTGTCAATTGAAAGTTTTGGGTCCAAATGGAAGGGTCCTCTCCAAGGACCCTTAGGGTAGTCCTTAGGGAGTCGTACCCGGACGTTTAGACCCCTCTTCTATATATTTAACACCTTCTTACCAAATTTTACTAAATTCCGACTCTTAAAACCCCATGAAACATGTCAAGGCACACTAGTGCACATTTCACAATTCTCCGCACGTCTTGACGTTTTGAATCTAACACTTCTTAGTTTAAATACATTATTTTAGGCCTATAAATAGTGTTTCAATTCTTAGTTCATCATGTGAGGCTCTAGACTAAGTTATGAACTTTCGGAGTGTTACACTTAGTATAGTATAAGTGTATCTCTGATATTTCGGACATAAATTGGGGATACTTATGCATTTTCCTTTGTTTTAATAATTGTTTTTCAAATGATAATATAAGCTAATTCATTCAATCTTTCTTGAGAGTTGAGACATTGTTGATCTTAAAGAAGATTCAATCAATTTTAATTTCGACAAAAAAATCTTTCGGGTGAGGCAACAGTTACTGAAATTGTTAACATTATTCTATAAGTGATATGTGTATTTGAGAAAGAATCAAGTCTTTTTATTTGATTGAAATTTTCATTAGATCATTATCTTCTACTTGTATTATTTCTCTTGACACTTTTTATTCAAAAAATAAATCTAAACCATCAATATCAGAATAACTATTGCGTGTTAAAGAAAGTTCAAAGTTAACACAATATTTTTTAAAATTCTCATCATCTAGAAATCTCAATATTTTACCACTAAATAAGAAATCAAAACATTTTCATATACTTCAATTGGTTCAAATCTTTTTTGAAATGAAAAAATAGTTTGATCTTCTCTACATATATAAAGTAATCAACTCTAAAATGTTCTTCAAAGGACTTTGTGATTTCGTTATATTTTTTTTTCAAAATCAGGTTTATATTCATCTTATATGCAATTTCCTTAGTAGAAATCATAGACTCATAGTACATATAACTTTTTATAAAAAAAAATAGCATACATAAGTAATTGTTTTTTTAAAAATGGGCCCCCAAAAAAATATGAGACCCCAAGCGATGGCTTTAGTGGCCTAG
Source organism: Solanum sitiens (assembly GCA_016801875.1). Classification (NCBI taxonomy): domain Eukaryota; kingdom Viridiplantae; phylum Streptophyta; class Magnoliopsida; order Solanales; family Solanaceae; genus Solanum; species Solanum sitiens. The sequence goes on from JABWTJ010000084.1 coordinate 2,009,600, forward strand.
GGGTTAAGACGGTCATGTGTCCATGTGGGCACATATATAATAATATACTCTTTTTGTATATATTATATAAAATTAGGGGATGCATGCAAACATGATATGTAATTTTGTGTTAATAAGGATAGTGTTTTGTAGTAATTTAATTGTGTTAGAAAATATAGCTAAGCTTGTTGAATCAAACTCATAGTTATATGACCAATAAAAAAGGTATTTTGTAACATCTATGTCTTTATTATTATTGAATTTGTATCTTTCATTCTTTCTTGTTAGTAGTACTTTGACTATGATAAATCAAGTGAACTTATTTGGAAGAATATTTTTTATCATGTTTAGAATTTGATAGTGAGTTGATTGACATATATATTGAGCAAGACAATTGTTTGTAAAACTAGGATTCTTCTATGGGCGCCATTTTTGAACTTCAGAAAGTTGCCAAGAGATCCATCAATGAAGTACCCATGGTCTACACCACAAAATCCTTCTCAGATTAAGAATAATTACAAAAGATATCCATGGGCTACTGAAGAAGACTATGAAGTACTCTAAATATATGATATATGTTTATTTATTTTTGCATTGTAATACATTGTACTATCTATGCATTGATGTAATATAATCCAACAAGAAATGATTAATTTAGCTATAGCTAACTTTTGTTAGCTTGTCTATACTTCATACATTATACATGTATTAGATGATTGGATAAACAATTTAAATGTCAAATAATCACACTTCTATATCTCCATCGTAGGGACATGATTGTTTTAAAATATTCTAGTTTTGCAATGTTTACTAAAAAAAATTGTGTGCGAACTAAGTTAAAATCTATGAAATTGAGTTGAAGGCAAGTGAATTAGGAAAAGATAGTCTTCCGCTTTTTAAGAGATGTGCTTGATAACGCTCAAATGTAAGTTTTACTAATCAACATACATGTGATCGCTAGCAATAAGAATTCAATGAGAGGTTGAGTCGAATCTCACTGAAAGTGGTATATATAAGCTAGACTTCAAGTATGAGGTAAAATTATGCACTAATTTCTTTAAGTTTGTAAAATCAATCGTTAACATAAATTTGAAATGGAGACATTTCGAAGTATCAATCTAGAGTTGGTTAACAAATTATTAACACAACTAAAGGATCAAAAGATTTAATAAGCAAGTGATGAATCCTAGAACTAAGCATAGTTGAATGTCAATTTTTTAACATGGATAATCGTATTGTTCAGTGTAATTAATCATCAACGGGCCGGGTAGGTTAGGTCATCAAATAGCCCAATAAGCATTTTTCAATAGGAAAATTGTATATAATGACAAACTAATAAATCAAATTAAATGTTATAACTACACTTTGATTTAATTGTGTCACGTAGCAAACTGTTTACCAGTCACTTCTCTCCCTCAAACTTCTCGCTCGCCACTCTCCCTTTCTCGCTCCATCTCTCGCTCGCTCCCTCTCACTTTTATACAAACACAAATGTATAAAATGTGTTGTGTTTGTATAAAGCGAGAAAAATTATATATACATATTTTCGTTCCCCTCTCTCCCCAGATCTCACTTGCCACCCTCGCCTCTATTGCTTATACAAACGGAAATGAAATGTATTAATTATGTTTTTGTTTGTATAAAGCGAGAGAATATTGTATATACACCTGCAAATATATATATCTTCGTCCTATACACTTATAATTATACAATACAAATATTTCCCTACCCAATTTTCTTTTGTCTTTCTCTCTTTCTTGTTTTATACATACACAAATTATATAATTGATTTGTATGCAACTGCTTTCTTTTGTATATGTATAGCGAATTATACAATTGGTTTCATTGTATATGTATAGCGAATTATACATATTTATGTTTGCTATGGAGCGCAATTATGCAAACTTTGTTATAGCATACAAATATGAACTTGTCTTTGCTATATGTGGAAGTTGCTCTTTCTCAATCGTGACTCGATTTTTAAGTGATTTCACTCAAACCTCAACTTGTGGGCTACACATAACTAATCTAAAACCTTAACATAGTTTCCTTTTTTAAGAAAGACTAGCAATAGAAATAAGGGAAATATAAAGTGTCAATATTTTAGCATTTAATGGAATCTCCTATCAACATTTTCAATATTTATTTAAAATGTTAATATTTTGGTTTGTTATCTTTTGATTGATGTATTTTTTTTTTAAATTTATTTGGCTTGATTTGAAAGAATACAATTATTTAATAACATAAATGAGAAAATCATGGATAGAATGTGTTTATAAAAGGAACATATCACTTAAAATTCTCATCCGTTACAATTTCAAAAGTAATTGATTGTATTCATTTCAATATGTATGAATTATGATATATTTATATATATATCATTATGGTTTTCATGTTTGGATTTGTATAATGACATTTGTATTTCTTTATTAGTTTGTATTCATTCCAATAGGTATACCAAATTCATTTGTAGTTATTTAAGAAACATATTTGTATACATATACTTATGTAAATTCATGTTCATTCAGAAAAGATACAATATTGATTTGTATATTTTTCAAAAATGTATATCTTTCTTCAAATTCCAACAAAATTTGTATTCCAGTCATCAAAATATACAAATTTATAATCAAAGTAACAATCAAATTTGTATTAAAAAAATGTATTTCTTATCTGTTATGTATTCCAAAAATATATTGTATTCAACATTTTATTTATAGGACATCTACTAAATCAGATTCCAAATTATTTTGTATTTCAAGCATCCAACACAAAAAAAAAGTCAAAACGATTCAATCATTCATTGTTTGTATCCCAAACGGATTACATATTAAAGAATATATTTTTTAACGTTGAAATATGGCTGATATTTTGTACTTGCATTTCCTTTGGGTCCTTCTGCACGTGAGAAAGATGCAAAAAATACTTCAATTCCTTGAAGAGATAACTAGAATTGTTGATGTCGTCCAATAAAGTGTCTTAGATGAAATATTGATCCGAAACTCCCAAATTGGTTACCTCAGTTGTCTAACCTTTAAATCCAATATTCATATAGTAATTTATGAAGATCTTCATATCCAACATACAAAATACAATCCAGATCCTTTTACGAATCACTTTTTCAATAGCCAATTTTGAATCACTACTAAGCAAATTAAAAAATCAACAATTAATGAAATACCTGATTGTTTTTGTATCTCACCAACAATCTCGAAGTTCAATGAAATTAGTCCAATTCACTTTGAAATCTCAATCGATTATTTCAGATTTTTCTTCCCTAATGAAAACAATCGCAAATCAGTCGGATTCATTTTGATAAAGGTTGAAAATGTTTTGAATGATTTCTGAGATTTCTTAGAAAAATGGAGGAATTTGATTTAGAAAAGGCAAGGTTTAAATTACTTGAGGATATGAAATAAGTGAAGAAATTGTGTGCGAAAGAAAGAGAGAAAGAATAGAATTTGAGTAAACAATTTAGAGAAAGAGAAAAGTGGGTAATGCGGTCTTTGTTTTTAACTTTCACACGTAATGGAGTAAAAAATGGGACCAATTTGAGAAATAAAAGGTAAGTGAATGAATTATATTAGGATACACTTTGTTTGCTAAAATATCGACATTTTGACATTTTTAATAATTATTTTAAGATTTAGATGTTTTTAATAATTATGTTAGAGATTTTGACTAGTTAACTAATTTTTCCTAGAAATAAATCAACGGTTATTAAGTAGCTTTCCCACGCAATATCTCTCAAGCAAACATAGATATATAAACTAGAACTAAGTTTGCAACCCCAATTCATAAATGAAAATATGATCAACTAATTACATTTTAGATTAACATAAAATTGAGCAATTACAAAAATCCAAATTCAATCTATAATCCAATTACATTGCACACTTATAGAATATATAAAAGGATTCAGCTACATATACTGAAAATAATTAAAGAGAATTATACAAAAGAAGTTATTGTTCATTCAGGGTGTGTTTGGTATGAATGAAAATATTTTTCATGGAATTGTTTTTTCTCGAAAACAAGTGGATTTCTGACTTATTTATTCATGTTTGTTTGTAGTAGAAAATATTTTTCAGAATATATTTTTTAATGTTTGATTTATGAATAAAAAATAATTTTTAAGAAAATATCTTTTATTTTTTACTAGAGAATAGAAACTAATTTTTGATCTGAAATCAACCTCAATATCGATCTAGGACATGACTCTAACACTCGAACTAGAACACAACTCTGGCGACATTTCTGAAATACGATCCTAAGATCTGTCCAGGACTACTTGACCCAAATTTTGACACGAGACCCTACATTCGAATTGAGAATCGATCCAGATCCAGATCTTGATATTCAAACTTGAACACGATATATCAATTCTGATTTTGACTGCGACACCTGATTCGGGACTCGATTTTCAAATAAGGATCTGACCCAACAATCAATAATCGATTCGAGACCCAAGACTTGACTTTCAAATCGAAATTTCAACACTAATTTTTGAATCGGGATCCAATATCACCCGACTTGGGACCTAACTTTCAAACTTAAATTTGAATTTAATTTTAAAAATTGAAAATATATATTTTTTTTTAAAAAAAACTTTTAAATTTTTTTGGGTGGGGGTGGGGGTGGTAGGGGTTGAGGTAGGTGTGCGTTAAAGAAAATGAAAATTTGATTTTTTTTTCTTTTTAAAAAATAACCTTTTATATTTTTGAACTATTTTTCAAAAAGAAAATTTAATTATTATTTTTTTTGGTGTAGGGGGAAGCCATAGAAACAAAATAAATTGTTTTTTAAAATAAAAAAATTAATATTTTTGGTTTATTTTTTTTTTATGAATGGGGAGAGCCAAGTTATGGGGTGGGGTAAGAAAAAAAAATTGTAATCTGAGGTTGGAGGAGAGTTCTGAAAAATGTATTCCTTGAATTTGAGTGAAATAAGTTAATTTAAAAAATATTTAAACCAGAAAAAATCGAAAAACATTTCATATCAAACACACGCTTAAAGTTGCTTACTTTTCCTCTTCTATTACATGTCCGTTTGATTTTTCTATTATTGCACTTGAGATATACATCCATTATTGTTTTTACTAAAGAAACATAGTTAGGCAAACAATCCTCAGTATGGGTTGTATCTACTATAACATGTAATTTTATGTTGGTATTTCTAAAAGACATGAATGTCGATACTAAAAAATTCATATCATGGCTTAACAGCCTAAACAAATTAAAGGAGCATACAAAAAGAAATCACGATCAAGAACTTTAATCTACAAAAGGCAGATAGAATAAACTTTGAGATGCAAATAAGTTGAAATACTCAACCTACCAATTATTAAATCCTTTTTGGATTCTTTCATACCCATTGAAATTACATCTGTATTCTGGTAATGATAATAAATCTATTTAAACTGAAAAAAGATGCTGAAAACTTAGTAACATCTAACATGCCTCTACCACTTAAACTTAAACTAACAGACGGATCAAAACAAGACTGATAAATTAAACATGACTCATTCTTTCATGAAAATATAAGCATCCATCCCTATATCTCCAAGTTCCGCTACCTGTTTCTCCAAAAAGTTATTTTTAAGTTTCCCTGAGACCATCAACTGTTAAAAAAGAAATTGCTCATCTGGTCCAGATAACTTAGGAGGTCTGTGGGACATTAAGTAAAGCTGAAAACTTGTTCCAATCCCAATCCTCCAAGTTCGGTGATACAATAGCACCTCCCACCGCCATAGCCAAAAGGACAACAACAAATCCTTTCACACACACATGTCCACGAGACAACCTTGCTAACAACATTTTACAGTACTTATCTGCATCTCTGAAGTGTGACTGGTGAGCATCCACTCCACCAGTTAATGATTTCTCATTCTACAAGCAAAAGTGAAACAAAAATAGTCATTTGACTTGTATGAGTTTGGAGCAAATGTAAAACTAGCAACTACTGTGGCTAGCAGATATAACCCCACCAACCAACAACCCAAAATGGCCCATAGTTCTGCTAGTGCTGGGACTAAGTAGGACAGAAAATCCCCAAGTAAGGATTCAGACCCCCAAGCCCAAGAAAAGAAACCGAAAAACCAAACAACCAAATACAGAAACTACCTTCTCTCTGAAGCTCTTGAGAGTCTCCTTCAAGGCCTCAGGAGAGGACTGTCTCCTCGATAACTCCTTCCACTCCTCGGTGAGCTTTCTCAACACAGCAGCACTTGCTTCTATGTTATCCAGGTAAATCTTGTCCTGTTCAGGAAAAAATGAAGCCACAAAAAATAGATTATGAAAATCTGAAGAACTTTACTCCTATAGATTTTGCAAAAAAGCAATGCACAAGACTTGACAAAAAGCCAAGTGGGTGTATAATTCATACCCACTGCTTGTAACAGTCAGCGCTCTGGGTCAAACACCAATTGAATATGTCTGTTGCCTCTCGAGATAGTTCTGGATTGCCTGCAGAAGAGCCAAGGTTGATTCTTGCTTACCAGCCACTCTACAATCTAAAAATCTCAGGGAAATCAATTCAAGTAAAAGATATACCTCCTCCAACGGCCTTTACAGCTAGTAGAAGTATCTGTTGTGAAACTTGCTTCATTGCCTTGCTTCCAGGGGAACCAGCAAGCGCAACCTCCTTAAGAGTGGGATATACTGCCTCAAACCTTTCAGTTGCCTGAAATTGAAATAATTAAGAAATTAGAATACAAGAAAAGTTCACCTGATCCACTACGAATAGAAGAAGAAGACAGACAAATGCTCAATCACACCTTGACTCGCGCAGAAGAAGCGGGGAAAGTCACTCGTAGAAGCAGGTCAAGGGATGAAGGTGGCATCAGACGCTCTCCCTTCCTAACAGCCCCATTTACTAAAATTGTTCGAGCTTTTGGTGCAGAGAGGATCCTGAAATTACATTTAAAAATAAAAGAATTAGCTCTTACTGTCAGGCAAAGCAGACAAAAATGTAACCAACAGGTGCAATCAAAAGTTACAGACCTTTCTACCACCTGCAAAATCAAGTCCCTTGTCTGCGGATTGGAACCTGATTTTCCTCCAACTAAAGGCAAGGTATGATGTGCCCACAAGTACAATCCAACGCAGAGATCGCCCTGACAGGCCTGTAGCAGAGTATCCGTTTTGATGTTAAGAAGCCAATATAAGGTGGAGAAGAAATAAAGGGTAGTTCTATCTAATAAACAGTAGAGCTCTACATCACCTGGACTATCATCCATGCAATAACTATAAGTTTGTCTTGCCCTTGATACTTTGGACTTTCCCGAAGCGTCGGGAGTACGGTGATTAAAACATCAGGCTTTCGTCGTAGTACCATTGCCAAAACTAAAAACATGGCAACCTGCAATTTAGTAATTTGTTGCACAAGTATCAGCCCAGGATGTCAAGATATTTTGCTAACAAGCATGTTATGGCAATTGAGTTGATCACGACAACCATGCCAAAGAAATTGTACTCTATCTTCTAAGTGGATGGTGTTGCTAATCTTAACTACAACTTTTTTTTTTTACGACAAGGGAAGTGCACACAGGATAAATCCCCCGCTCCTATGCAATAGCTCGCAAACCACATAGGAGAGGTAACCCGCACTAGGCAAGCCTGGTGCGACGAGCTTGACTCAGACGGCAAACCCCTTGCTTTCGCTGGCAAGGGGATTCGAACTTCAGACCAGCCTACAACTTATTTAAGTTCAACTAATTCAAGAATCTTCTTTTGGTTTGGCATCACTACATAATTCATCCGCGGTCAATATAAAACAAGCTGCAGTGATACTTTCATCTACCGCTCGGTGCTTGATTTGATCAATTTCATCCTTGTGTGACAAAATCTCGACTGAGAAAGACTATACACAAGTGATCATGTCACATAAGTGGGTGGCTCGAGAATTTACTAGGGAAATATTAATTAACTCGATCATAAAAGATAATAATCAGATAACAGTGCTAAGGACTTCTGTTCATTGTGACACTAAATTTGTGTGACCTTCAGAGCCATATCCACCTTCTGAGGTAAAGAATTTACCCTCTTCCCTCCTTTTTTTTAACCCAAGTTGGCTCTGCCTAATACAAGACTACAACTTATAGTGAATGGAGACTAGATTTGGCATTGCTACTACTCTCACCAAACTGATTAAATCTTTTTCTCTTCCCTTTCTTCCCCTTTTCTGCTTTACCTTTTGCTACCTAATCCCAGAAGAGAAAAGCAAATAAAAATAGATGTATCCCCTTCTGAATGCCTGAAGCCTTCTGCTTTTATACAGGGACACATATACATACAAGGGACCAATCATACATAAACTTAAAGACTCTATACGTAATTGCAAAGTTATTCAAAATAGTTGAAAGAAAATCTCTGGGGATACCTGAGATTTTGACGATGTTTGTTGGCCACCTTTCTTGGAGCCCTTAGAACCTGCTAGTTGGGCTGTTAAGTCCACAAGAATACTGTCTAGTCCCCACAGCACAAACGATCCAAGAGCCTCGAAAGAACGTTGGTTGATCCAATCAACTGATGTTTTATAAACTGGTTCAGGAAGATGTGAAACAGGAACCTGTTTGTTGTAAATCAAGTTATTACTCTTTCAGTCACATATGGTGCCAACCAAATATTTGAAAGCAATTATCACTCTTTTTTTTTTTAGAATGGAGAGCAATTATCACTCTGTACACAAGAACTTAAAACTCATACCTAAACAAAATAAGATGCATATAGTTAACCATTCATCACATATGTACACCATACACAAATGATGTACTCAGTAATCATCCAAAGAGAGCAATCAAATTCATAGATCTAAGAAGCAGCGCAAATTTGATCATCAACCATGTTATTGAGCATCGATCTAAGGGAGAATGCAAACCATTGACTGGCAACTAGATGACCAACGAAAATAGCATAAATATAAGTCAAGTTCCCTGCATTTAGATCCATCAAGAATGAGAATGCTCTCAGCAACTAGCTGGTGTTACATGAGTGAATGACCATAAATTTCATGAAAGATAGTATGCCGCTTCACTTGGCATTTATTGCAACAGTAAAGCTTAATGACACAATTTCATGGACCAATGACAAAAGAAATCAAAGCTTACAGTACATAATATCATGTAATGTCAGTAAATTAGCAAATTCAACATAATGTTAATAATGAGCTGAATGTTACAAATTACTACTTGTTTTTTTCCACAACACCCTATGAGTAGGCTTGGAACTTACTACATTCGAATTTTCAGTTAATAATGGTGGTATCCAGGCTAACTTGCTGGCAACTCGACTATCATACCATACCTGCATCCTCCACAAGTATAAGTACTGGGTAATTCTATCCACTAAAGCTTAAGTAGATCTGAAGAAATGATCTAACTTTTTGCTTATGCCGGGATACTAGTCTTGCATGGCCCCTCATTCCATTCCATTGACAGCTAGACCACACCACCATGTGCAGTTTTAGATATTAAAATTATATAAGTAGTTGTGAAATTTATAATAAAGTGAGAGTTGAAAACTTAAATTGATGTAAAAAATTAAGAGTAGACTTACATAGTTCCTTATGTATGAGTACAAGTATAATATTTTTCCCTTACCTAAAGTGGATATCTTTAGTCATAACATTAAAGAGTGTTTTAAAATCAAAACAGGAAAGTCTCAAAAAGAGTCTAAAATAATGGCAGCTTCTTTCATAACGTCTTCTTCAACATAAAAATGCCTGTCTTCTTCCCCTTCTCTCCCTAACTTCTTCCATTCTACCCAAAATCCTTAGAAACCACAACTCCTAGAAACATAATCCTAATTAGTGGCAGATCTAATCTACATCAAGCAGGAACATATCTACTGCTAAAAGAAATTGGAGTTACAGGTATTTACACTTCAAGGTTACTTGATCAAATTGTGTTTTTCCCTCTTAAAAGTTGGAAAGCACTGAACATGAAATTGAAGTAAAACCTGTGTTGTAGTATGAATGAGCTATAACATGCGATAGATGCCAGAATACTCTCTTTTTTTTTTCCTAGTGTTTTTCCTTTCTGGCTTGCAAATTTCAGACCAGCTCCAAGTCCTTTAACTTTCATCTTGTTAGTTCTTCTCTCCTTTTAAAAATTGATGCAGAAACTTATTTCTAATCTCTAAAATAAATTTCAAAAAAATTTGTACAGCTTAAGCAAAGCCCCTATACCATGTTATCAGAGCACGAATAGAAACAAAAAGAAAAGATTTCTCCCTTCAATCTTTTTTTCATTTGGTTTAAAGCTGAAGTTATCTTTGAGATTTTTACTGTTAGTTTTGAAACACGGGTTTAGGTTAAGACTGAAGATATCCACTTTTACAAACATAAAGGATCTTTTATATTCAGTAGTACAGATAAGGATATTTTAACATAAAAGCTTGATTGGATTAATTAATGAAGTCTTAAAGGCTTGTGAAAGTTGTATTACATAGATATTATAATTTCAAACATTAGGACATATCCAAAATAGAAAGAGGTGAAGAGCAAAAAAGGAAACATTTTTACTTAGTATGATAATACTAGTGCTTCCCAAGTAGTATTTCCATATACCACAATGCCCAGCCAAAGATTTATTCATACAACTGTTTCACACAAAAGTTGTCAAATTTGAAAATAAATGTCAAAAGGATGGAACTCACATCTGCGATTTTACTGATCGGGGACTCCCTGAACAATTTCAACCACGGAAATTGTGAACCAGCCACTGCCGCAAATGACCGTCCAAAGTAATCAGCAAAACGCATCAATTGTATTTCTTGCTGAGATTCATAGGAAACCTTCATAACATAACATAGAAAGAGTCATTTTGGGGATCGAAAAACGAAATGATGCGTAAATAGATCAAGATGTCCTCTTACAGTTATATCAGCGAGAAAAGCATCTAGATCAGCTGCATGGATCTTCGCAGCAGCTTCAGCCACAGTAACTTTTGGCTTCTTCGGTTTCTTTACCTTGTCCTTCTTCTTCTCCCCAACCACGCCATTATCAGCACCACCTTCAGCAGAGTTATCCTCGTCTTCATCGTCCGACCGGTGTTTCATCGCGGATCTAACCGGAGCATCGCCAACACCGTACATCGCAGCCGTCTGAGCTGCAATTCTCTTGCGGCGTTCATCGGAGTGCTTCTCAAGCGACTTATACACATTATCGCCGCTGGAAATAGTAGATCCATTGGCGATTACCTTGCCTGAATCCGAGACTTTTTGCTGCTTTTTTTTCTGCTTCTTCACATATGTCACCTTTTGCCATCCGTGATTGTTATCATTGTTTGATAGGGAGTGACTTGATTCGAATGGAATGGATTTATCTTCCATGATTATCCTTTTTCTTCTTCTGTAAGAGTGCCGGAGAGGTAGAGAAATAGATCGGAATTTTTGGGAAGAAAGAAAAAGAGTTTGGTCGGAGACGATGGTATATAAAGGAGTTGACTCAGTAACATAGGGTTTCGCGTTTCATAAAATTACGGAATACCAATTTTCAAATGTGAAATAATCCGTCAATATTGGATGATAAATGATAATATGAATATTCAATATTAGCCCAAGAAAATATTATATCTAATTTCTTATAAATCCATTTAATTAGAGCATTATCTATACATATTTTTTTAGATTCTACTTCTTGTGTTCACTTTTAATTGTAATATTAAGCCTTTCGAAAATTAATTTAATTGATTTTTATTATATTAAATCAAATTATATAAATTTAATATTTTAAATAAAAAATTTAGATATTAAAAAAGTACAAAAAAATACTATAAATTTCATTTTTTGGCATATCAATATAATGAAAAGATGCATTGTAAAATGTTAGTTAAAATTATTATTTGGCTATACATACAAATCTATTTACGGATCTATATGCTTCGATTGGAACTGGAAGTTCCAGAATAGGTGGCTGGTCCAATATTTGTTCTTGAAGGTCTTCGTTTCCGTGTAGAAGCAAACTCTCCAAATTTATGACCAACCTCAAAAAAAAAAAGAAATTATGACAATTAAAAGTGAACGGAGGTACAATAAATTATTTTTAGATAAAATATATCTTTTAATTTGATCATTTAACATGATGATTTTTTCACTAATTTCTCATTTATCACTTGAATAAACATATAAATAAGGTTTATATCTCAATTATATTTCTTTATCTTATATTGCTCATTTTTATGGTATGTTATTAATCTAAGGTTACAAATTAAAATAGAGATTTCAACGACGTAGTGGGATGAATGTCAAATTGGCTCAACAGGCCAATCAACCATAAATGGTCATTTGGTGCGAGAACAAGAATAAATAATCCTGCAATAAGAAACAAAAGTCTCGAAATTAATTTTTGGTATCTTGTTTGTTTGTTTGTCATGTTTGAGATTATTTATCCCATCATTAATACCATAGTGACGAATAAGTTATCACATATACATGATGCGATAAGTTATCCTTGGATAATTAATCATGGAATAGCGTGTTCCCAATCAAATGACATGTTTCTCACGGCCAAGGTAATATATACCTTGGAGTAATTTAAGTTTCAAAATAATTATCTTAACTTTAAGAGTTGTTAAAGAAAGGGACATAATTGATCTACTTAACTATTATTTATCTAATACGTACCGTAGCTATTGTATATCTTCTTGAAATTTATTTTTTATACAAATTGGACTCGAGAAGGGAATTTAGATTATTAAAGGGGAAAATAATCTAACAAATCATGATTATTGCATCGAATTAGAATTTCTTACCAAATATGACTTCTATCAAACAAAGAAAGATAAATTTAACTTCCTAAATAAACATATCAATATATATATATATATATATAATTACAAAAAAAAAAGGTAATTGTATATAATTGTTGAAAATATACAAATAAGGTCTAAAAAGGTAAGAAAGTCACAATAAACATTGTTACGCCATATTCATAGAATCGTGTATAACATAATATGAAATGTATTTATAGAAATATAAATTACAACAAATAAACAATAAATTATACAATTACCTCAGTAATGTTGAAATCAAATAAATAATAATTTGAGGCTTGGAGTGTATTCTTGTTGATAATATACAAATACAAAAGAAAAAGTTGTATATGATTGTTGAAACTATACAAATAAGATCAAAAAGTGTTAGAAATATAAATTACAACAAATAAACAATAAATTATACAATTACCTCAGTAATGTTGAAATCAAATAAATAATAATTTGAGGCTTGGAGTGTATTCTTGTTGATAATATACAAATACACAAGAAAAAGTTGTATATGATTGTTGAAACTATACAAATAAGATCAAAAAGTGTTAGAACTGTAATAAATATTGATACGCTAAATTCATAGAACCACATACAACATAATGTGAAATGTATTAGAAATACAAATCACTATAAAAATTCAAAATAAATTATACAAAACTACTCAATTTCTTCACCATAATCTTGATCCATTGACCCAGATTCATCATCTTTGTTCAATTTACAAATAGAGTAAAAGTACCAAATTGAGCTTCTTTCTTTTTTACCTACAAAATCCTCAAAGTTTCATATAGTTCACGCTTGGCCATGCTGATTTACATAACAACTTATTGTGGAAAAATTAAAATTGCTTTTATTCAGCAGATGAGGCATCAACGCTAGCGTCAAGCAAACTCGAAAGGGCTGAAAAAAGTTTGTTGAACTGAAGAGAGAAACACAATTTTTTTGAAATTTAAAATCTGATGCATTTGAGTGAATTATGGAGAAAAATGAGTAAACACATTATTTCTTATTTGATTAAGTGATTTATGTGCAGTTTAGAGATTCGAGGAGTTAATTAAGTGGTTGTGGTAAAGAGAGTTAGTGTGTAGATTTTTATAGAAAGAGAAAAAGAATTCTACATGTTTTGATACCAAGAAAACAGGATCCGACTTAGCCATTTTCTTAAACAATAACCGTATTCATAATTATTTTAAACTATAGTCATGTAACATAATTAACTAGTAAATGTTATCTTAGTTATTTAATTCTCTTAATGAAATTATATCAGGCATGACAGTAGGTAACACAATTTAGTAAGTCATGCAATTTAGTAGGCAATTCAAATTTCGATAAACAATACAATATAGTCAAATGCAATATAGCAGGCAATATAATTTTAGTATGTCAAATGCATTTTAGCATGCAAATATAATTTCATTAAGCAATGCAAATTTCAGCAACCAATACAACATAATAGCTCAAACATAATTTTAGTAGGAAAGACAATATAGTACGCAAAAATGTAATTTTTAGTAAGCAGAGCAATATAATAGATAAATTATAATTATTGGTAGACAATGTCATATAATAAGCAATGAATATAATTTATTGGCAATGCAATTTATAGACAATTCAAATGTAATTTGAGTAGGCAATGCAAATATTCATCAGATTGAGTAGACAATGCGATTTTAGTAGACAAATGCAATTTTTTAGTAGGTCCTGCAAGTTAGTGGACAATATGATGTAATACGCCAAATGCAATTAATAAGCAATGCAATTAGGACAAATATAATATATTAGACAATGCAATTAGTAGGTCAAATGCAATATAGTAGACAAGCAATTTCAGTAGGCCAAATATAATATAGTAGGCCAAATGCAGTATAGTAGGCAAACAATTATAGAAGGTGTTTTATCGAAAAAGAAATTTTTAGTAAATTTTTGATTTTTTAGAGTCGCCACTTAATTTTTAAAGAAAAATCAAGAAAACTTTCGTTTCCAAAAGACTTAAACAGATAAAATCATTTGAAAACTGTAAAGGGCTTCGAAGATTCCTATTAACGTCTTAGGAAGGTTTAAAAGCACCTAAGACGTCCGCTAACTTGCGGTTATCCGACAACTAACTATTTGGCTAAAAATTGTTTAACTTAATTTGAGATAAAATTTATTTAAAGTTTGAAAGAGAGTTTTTTAAGTTTTTATCTAAGTGAAAAGTTCAACTTGAAGAAACTCGATTCTCTTTTAAGTTGTTAAAACAAAAACGGCATTTTGCGGGAATTCAGATTTTTCTAACTTTTAAAGCTAACGATAAATAAAACAGATAAAATAATTAAAGCAAGTAAAGAGGGAGAGGGAAAGAGATTGGGTCCAAGTCCGGGTTTTCTGTCCGCCTTGATCGGTATTTGGACCCACTTGTTTTGAATTTTGACCCATCTATTTTATACCTGTCCGAGACTAATCAGATAATTAATACAAAATAAATACAAAAAACTAAAAGACGACAAAGGGGTTTAGGCCCCCAAAATAACAATATACAAATTATTAAGAAAATAAACTCGGGCATTTATGGCCATTTTCTTCCTCTTTGATTTCTTTCACTTCAGGACATGTACGCCGATTTTTGATTGGTGACTTGATGAAAGGAATTTGAGCCTTTATGATTCTCTCGAAATGCAAGGGAGAGATGATATGAGTTCGTGGCGAACTCAAGTGGATTTCACATGCAAGGCAATGAATAAAGTACATTAGCATATATATATTTTTTAGGAAAACAATGAAGTATTAAAATAACTAAGGGTGAATTAATGAAATAACATTTAAACAATAATAAGAAAGGGAAGAATCACAAAGACTTAATATATATATATATATATATATATATATATATATATACTTTTGTGTGGGGGCAAAGGACATTAATGGGGGGCAAAATGTCAAAAGACATTTAATATGTATGCTTTTCAGAAACCAATAATGAAAGAAACCAAGGTGCCCAAATTTAATATTCCTAAACTACTAAAGTTAGGCATACTAGTTTAATTAAGAATTTTTTTTTATATATGAAGATAAAACAGTGGCATAATCCAATGAAATAAACAAACACCGACCAAATTAGATTTAGCAAAACAAGCGAGATTAGGATCGATGCATTTTTTTTTTTTTTTTTTTTGCTTGAATTAATACCTTTACATGAGACGTAAAGATCCAAACCCAGAATCAATAGAACGAAAGTCAAAACAACAAACTTAAGCTCAAACTTGAAACTAGATCATGAAGTAGCATAAGAATATTAGCTTAACATATTCAAGCTATCCAAAATCACAATGATATACATTAAAAAGATCAACCAGAGAATAACGATTTTCAAACATTAACCGAACGAGATGAGAGAAGAGATGAAAAGAAAGCTATCGAGAGAGGAGTGTTACCTTCTTCCTGGCAGCTACTGAGACTAAAACGAGCAAGGAGAGATTCCACCACTACAAGGAGACTCCTATCCGGCGAACTAGACTCGGGCAACAAACGAGGAGACCAAACGGAAAATCCGAACAACGAACTTCTCGGAGCTGTAGTCTGGAAAATTTCCAAGACTTCTTTGATTTAAATTTGACTTTCCAATTTTTCTTCTAGCTTTTTCTAACTTTTTCTCTCAAGTTTTCTATAATTTTTCTAATCTTTTTTGCCATCCAGAGACCAACAACCAACAATGGAGAACAAGAAAGGTATTTATAGAAGAGGATTAAGACCGAAAATCAGAGGGAAAACCCGATTGAAAAGGATCGATCCCCTTTTGAATTTAAAATTCCTTTTTGAGATAAGGCTGACAACCAGCTGGAATTTGTACAAATTTCTAACGGAACTCAAAGGAAAGCCGTCCGATTCCTGAATGAAGGACGAAGGAGCGATAGGATGATAACACATGGAAAAATTCGACAATGTCCTTGTACGAGATGGACACATTGCTGCTGGACTCGGATCGCTGGGCTGCTGGATCGAGATTTGGGCGTCTGTTTTGCTGGACTTCTTCTGGGTTTGCTCGCTGCTCGTTCACGCGAAGAAGAAGAGTAACAATGATCGTTTTGGTGGGATATTATATGGGTCTTTATGTATTGTTACTGATGGGCTGAAAAGGGCCTGTGAACGGGTCATTTAGGAGTGGGATGAGAAGATTTGACACAGTGAGTACAATTTGGCACGGCCTAATTAAAATAGAACGTAACCAAATTTAGTTGATTAGCGAATTCGTCTAAAATAAAATAAAATTTAATCGACATTAATTAATTAACGAGTTTCTTAAACTTTAACAAGATAAATAGCTAACACAATTATAAACTAAGGACTCAAAATATAAGATACTGATTTAGACAAATTAATTCAATAAAGTGTTAAACAAAACTAAAATCTTTTAAGACGATTTTCGAATGTTTTAAAAATAAATTAATTATATATTAAAGGTATATAAAATGTACATGATTAAAAAAATATAATATCAGTTAAAAAAAATAACATCATTTAAATTACTTTTAGAATAACTTAAGAAATATTTTAAATTTTGTGAAGTTAATTATTTCAACTTGTTTGGAATTTGAGAAACTCGATGATTAATTTATATTGTGGAGGTCCAAAATTGGGTGTCAACAACTGTCCCTTATTTTCTTTGAATTGATGCAAGAAATTTGAGGAAAATGAAATTGACTGAGCCAATTTTGACCGACCACATCTTTAATTTTAAAAAGGGGTTTGGTACGGACTTTAGAAATTATGGTCGAACCCTGAGAATGAGTTTCCTACATATCTCAGTCTATATGAGAATTCAGGCCACTTGTGGTTCGATACGCTAGATTTAACGCACGATTTTGAAAGAAATCAAAAGCCATCTCGATACCGAGTTATGAAGGAATCGGGATGCTTGGGAATAAGATTTAAGAGGGAATGTTAGAATACAGCCGAGTTTTCAACATCGAGCCCGCCTACATATCCTTAAACCATAGGAATCAGGCTGTTTGTAGTTCGACTCAATCGATTGAAAAAAAATAATCTATTATGCTTTATCTATGGTTCTGGACAAATGACAAATTACACCGAGTATGAAAAGGAGGCTTGCAACCTCTTAGCCATGAATGTGGTGCACTTCACACCCATAATTAAGAGATTCCACGGACATAATTTCCAAAGCTCTGGGCGCATTGTCACTCAGATAGGGAACTTGCCTTTGGCAGATATCAAAATTTCTGGATGCGAAACTGAAACTGACAAAAATCAGAGGAAAAACCACATGCCTTCTGATAGGGGTGTGGTTTGATTGTGGTGGAAGTCGTTCCTCTGCTCGCGTCCTAAGAGTTTGATAACCTCTTTGGACTAAGTTCCAGTTCGCTGCTAAGAAAAAGTTCCACGTTGTGCTGCATCCTTTTTAATGTCGTCCGCACCTGTGGTAAGTTTTGGAGAATTCATCCTTTCGGATGCTCTCGACAAAGACTGAGATAAAATTCATCAGCATAAAAAATGCAATTAAAATGGGAGACAATGTCTTTTACCATGTCGACACTTAATTGTTCTCCTTGATATTTGACGTCAACTCGATCGGTTTGACGTAAAGCAAATATATCTTAGTCTTATGTATGTAATGCAATCTTCAATGTATTCTTCATTTGACGTTGAAATAAATAAAAACAGATGCAGTGCGCTGATATTTATCTTGATGTCGTCTTTGATGTTCTTCTTGATGTTTACTTTTATCAAAAATAAAATGATGCAGTTGATGCCGATGAGTGAATATTTTCTTCGGATGCACGATTCCCTTTCTGGCAGTGCATGATCTCTTGCGGGGCATGGGTATCTTACCGCGATGCATAAATTTTCGGCGAGGCATGAATATCTTCTCGCGATGTATGAATATTAACTCGCGATGCATGATCTTCCGCAATGCATGAATATTGACTCGCGATGCATGATCTTCCGCGATGCATGAATATTGACTCTCGATGCATGATCTTCTGCGGGGCATGAATATCTTCCCGCAAAAATGAAATCTTCTTGCTATGCATAAATTTCAGCGAGGTATGAGATTTTCTCGCGATGTATAATTTTCTGCGAGGCATGAATATCTTCTCGCGATTAACTTGTGATGCATAAATATTAACTCGCGATGCATGATCTTCCGCGATGCATGAATATTGACTCGCGATGCATGATCTTCCGCGATGCATGAATATTGACTCTCGATGTATGATCTTCTGCGAGGCATGAATATCTTCCCGCAATGTATAAATTCCGCAAGGTATGAAATCTTCTTGCGATGCATAAATTTCAGCGAGGTATGAAATCTTCTCGCGATGTATAATTTTCTGCGAGGCACGAATATCTTCTCGCGATTAACTTGTGATGCATAAATATTAACTCGCGATGCATGAATATTGACTCGCGATGCATGATCTTCCGCGATGCATGAATATTGACTCTCGATGCATGATCTTCTGTGGGGCATGAATATCTTCCCGCAATGCATAAATTCTGCAAGGTATGAAATCTTCTAGCGATGCATAAATTTCAGCGAGGTATGAAATCTTCTCGCGATGTATAATTTTTTGCGTGGCATGAATATCTTCTCGCAATTAACTTGTGATGCATAAATATTAACTCGCGATGCATGATCTTCCGCGATGCATGAATATTGACTCGCGATGCATGATCTTCTACGGGGTATGAATATCTTCCCGCAATGCATAAATTCCACAAGGTATGAAATCTTCTTGCGATGTATAAACTTTTTGCGAGGGATGAAATCTTCTCGCGATGCATAAATTCCGCAAGGTATGAAATCTTCTTGCGATGTATAAATTTCTGCGAGGGATTGAGTCTTCTCGCGATGCATAAATTCTGCAAGGTATGAAATCTTCTTGCAATGTATAAACTTTTGCGAGGCATGAAATCTTCTCCCGATGCATGAATTCCGCAAGGTATGAAATCTTCTTGTGATGTATAAAATTTTTACGAGGGATGAAATCTTCTTGCGATGCACAAATTCCGCAAGGTATGAAATCTTCTTGCGATGTATAAACTTTTTGCGAGGGATGAAATCTTCTCGCGATGCATAAATTCCGCAAGGTAAGAAATCTTCTTGCGATGCATAAATTTCTGCGAGGTGTGAAATCTTCTCGCGATGCATAAATTCCGCAAGGTATGAAATCTTCTTGCGATGCATAAATTTCTGCGAGGTATGAAATCTTCTCGCGATGCATAAATTTCGCAAGGTATGAAATCTTCTTGCGATGTATAAATTTCTTGCGAGGCATGAAATCTTCTCGCGATGCATGAATTCCGCAAGGTATGAAATCTTCTTGTGATGTATAAACTTTTTGCGAGGTATGAAATCTTCTCGCGATGCATAAATTCCGCAAGGTATGAAATCTTCTTGCGATGTATAAATTTCTGCGAGGCATGAAATTTTTTCGCGATGCATGAATATTGACTCGCGATGTCATCCTTGGTACCAAGCGAAGATGGTGCTTCCATTGAGCAACATAGTGATCTTCTGGGTGCCTTCTGGATAATCATATCGTCTCAATTGAAAATATCGGTAAAATGATTTTCCAGATAGTGCATTGTCTTGATCGATAATAAAATAAATGGCCCCTCCGAGTAATATATTGTCTTGATCGACAATAAATAAATAACCCTTCCGGGTAATGTATAATATTATGTTTGACATTACGATGCAACTGACGTCTTTTACGGAAATCATAAACTCTTCCTTGAGATTTCGTTTGATTCACCTTCGAATCCAGCTGGACGTTCCTTGCAAACTTCATGTTGTTTGGAATTGACTGAAATAAACAAATCATATTCCCAAGTTTCCGCCCTAAGCGATATAACATGATTCCTGCATTTAGGAAAACTGTCGATTTTGGGAGAGTTTTCTCTTCCTTTGACTTCCCCATATTCATCCATCGGAAGAAATCTGCTGGTATCAAAGCAAAGCTATAAACCTGCGTTCACAGAAAAATTGTTAGTTTTAAAAGGACTGATATATGTCGATTCTTCAGTTGTCTGCTCCTTGTCCTGCTATCTCCGGTTGATCTTCCTGATCTCCCAACTCTTGATAGATAAGACAAAATATTTTATGCCAAAACAAATGAAACATAAAAGGAAAAACTTTAAGAAAATAAATTTTCGAAAAGTAATTTTGAAAAAGGTCACTGCCAAGTGTCATGTCACGTCGGGCTTAGTGAACTTATTCGAGTCTGATGACTGGAGGTATATTTAGTTATTCGCTGGGGAGTATTCAAGTCACTCTGGACTTCCTGATCTCCCAACTCTTGATAGTTACAAGTTATGGCTTATCTTCAACTGTCGGTAAGTAAATCATGGAATTTTCGAGATCTTCTCGAAAATTCTGTCCCAGTTGCAAATCTTGAAGTATCTCCACCTTGACTCGCTTGGGATAAATCTCCTTCTCAGAGATTTTTGAGACCCTCTCAAAAATTGTCCCAGTTTCTACTGTAAAATAGAAATCTTACGGAAAATATGACCGAACCCTTGTGGCGCCTACGTATCCCGCTGAGGCAGAAATCAGGTCAAACGTAGTTCCCCCTCAAAGGTAGCACCAAAAATAAGAAATTTACCAAGAAACTGACCGAGGCCGACACAGGCCGCCTACGTATCTCGTTTTTGAGAATTCAGGTCGAACGTAGTTCAAATACAAAGAAATATTAAAAGGGATAAATAGGGTGACCGAGGCAACATTTGCCAACCAAGTCGGGTATTGTGTCACCTCCACTAATCGAGACTCAATCTGTTTGGTAATCTCCTCTTTAATCTTTAGACTCAACTCAGGCTTGAACTTCCAAACTTTTTGCTTCACCGGATCGAACCCTGGATTAATCGGCAGTTTATGAGATACAACATCGGTACTCAACTCTTGCATGTCACCGACTTCCCAGACGAACACATCAATGTATT
Source organism: Solanum sitiens (assembly GCA_016801875.1). Classification (NCBI taxonomy): domain Eukaryota; kingdom Viridiplantae; phylum Streptophyta; class Magnoliopsida; order Solanales; family Solanaceae; genus Solanum; species Solanum sitiens. The sequence continues at coordinate 2,031,285 of JABWTJ010000084.1, forward strand.
CATTGAGTAAGTGTATTAGATCCTTCTTCTGAGTTTCGTTCAAGTGAACGCTGATTTTGGCCTCTTTGACGCACTCTTGGTCTCCCAGATTTACAGTTTCAGTTTCCTCTAAATTCGGTTTATGCTGATTTTTAAACTGCAAAAATTCTTCAGCAACATATTCCGGTACCTCATTTTCCTTTTCGTAATCATCCACCTCGTCGTCACCTACCTCACTTTGTTAGTTCAGCTCGTGACATGACATAACATTGGCAGGTTTAAAACTTATATTACTAAAAATAGACAAAGTTAGACAAGTAAAAATATAGCAAATAAGTAAATAAACCAAATTTTAAATAAATAGGCTTTCATTCAAAAGGGAAATAATGCGAACATTGGCTATGGCAAAGGGCCATGTTGCCTTTTTCAAACATCACGAGGGAAATTTAAAATGCACGCAATTAAGAAAATGCAAAATGGTAGGTCTCGGGCCTCTTCCAGACTACCACCGATTTAAATATGCATTAAATGATGTCCTTCTATCAAGGAGTTCGGGGAATCAGGATCGACGTGGAGGTCCAATTCTGTAGCATCTCTCCTGGTTCAGCATCACGGATACCAACTAGCTCGACCTCTTCCTCAATAACAACATCGATCTCCTCGAAAAGGCCGCAGATTCCTTCCCCAATGTCGTCAGGGACAATTGGAGTTATCACCTTTGTCACACACCAATCGTCGTCTGTCTCTATCATATTCACATTGCCGCCTCCGTGATTTGGCAAAGGGTTGGTGTTGACATTAGGTGCAGCTAGTTGTAGAGAGACCACCTCTTGGTTGATTAGATCCTGAATTTTGTGCTTGAGGTTGATACAGTCCTCAGTATCATGCCCAATACTGTTGGAATGATAAGCACATCTCTAATCCGGCCTGTAGAATTTCGAGTTGATATCCACGGGTTTGGGCCCCACTAGGTGGATATATCCAGCCGCAGCCAGTCGCTCGTACAACTTTGTTCGGCTTTTGGCGAGCGCAGTGAAGTTTCTCGAAAGCTTCTTCTCGAACCTCGGTCGAGACGGACCATAATTGCCTTGAGAAAGAGGCACCTGTTGATAACTTTGGTTATTTGGGCGAGGAGCTTGATTTCATGGGTATGAATTTGTTTGGTAGTTTGGCATTGGAGCTTGGTAGTTCGGGTGGTTTTTTTGATATGGTGGAGCTTGGACTTGATATGCAGGAGGGGGTGCTCGGTAGCTCGACTGCACGTTAGCACAGTTAGGAGCCACACCCTGGTAAGGAGATGAAATTTGGTAAGGTAGAGGATGATTTGGATAAACAGGAGATGAATTTTGGTAACTTGGGGATGGACTTTGGTATACTGGAGCTTGGACATTCGAATAAGAGGGGGAAACATTTTGATAAACTGGAGGATTATTTGGATGACTAGCTTGCGCATAGCAAGCTTGATAGGAATTTTGGGAAGGTCGAGGACGACCTCGGAAATATGATGAGCTTCAGGGGGTTTTCTTCCCCTCATATGAACAGCATTAATTTCTTCTCTCTTCTTCTTTAACAATCCTGAAGATCCGGGTGATGCGGTTACACGTGCTATCTTCCCTGTTTTCAAACCGTCTTCAATAGTTTCACCGATCTTCACTATTTCAGCAAACTTTGCTCCAACGAGCAAAATTATTCTATCATAATATTCGGGTTCTTGCACCCGCACGAACACTTCAACGATTTCTTTTTCAGACATGGGTGGCCTCACCCTCGCCGCTTCTTTTCTCCACCTGTAAGCGAATTCTCTATAGCTTTCGGTTGATTTCTGCTTTATTTTCTCCAAAGAGTAACAATCAGGAATGATTTCTACATTGTAAGCGAATCGCTCGATGAAGTCCTTTGCCAGAGCATTCCAGCTGGGCCATTGCCGGGTTTCATGCGAGGTGAACCATTCAAGAGCTTCTCCGCACAGGCTTCGGCTAAAAAGCCGCATCAACAGAGCTTCATCCCTACCAACTCCAACAAGTTGGTCGTAGTAGGCTCTCAGATGACCCATAGGGTTCCCCACTCCTCCAAAAGTATCAAATTTCGGGATTTTAAACCCTTCTGGAAGGTCCAGATTTGGATGAATACATAAATCTTCATAACTTAGGCCGGCGGCATTAGGGACGCATTGCATCTCCTTCATGGCTTTCTTGATCTCCTCTTTTATATTTATCTTTGCTTCCTCTTTCACCCTTGACTTTCTTTCCTGTTCCTCGTAGTGGTACAACTCAGAATCGTGCACGTCGTGCTCAGCAGTGACGGGGATTTGGAAAGCGTTTATTTTGGGTAAGGGTGGTGCTATGGAAGGACTCTGAGCGTTTTGAGCGGTTTGGTAATTTTGTGGATAAGTTTGAGGATTAGTATTTTGATTTAAGTGGTGGTGGGATGTTTGGGGATTAAAAGCGTTTTGATTTGGATTTTGATTTTGATTTTGCGGTGGTGGAGCGGATTGATGTTGGGTATTTTGAGGATGAGAGGGCATTTGGAGGTGGTTGTTTTGAGGAGGAGGTGGAGTTTGGTAGGATACGGAAGCATATTGAGGATTTTGGGTAGTTAGGTTTATAACGGACGGGTTTCGAGCAGGTGTAGATGGCTGATTCTGAGTCGGATCCATATTTGATGAAGGGAAGTAGATGGGAGGTCTCCCCTCAGCAACGTTAGCAGCAAAACCCGGTGGAGGCAGATCTTGTCTCCTTTGCATTTCCATTCTCATTTTTGCAATTTGCTGCATCAGCTGCAAAATCAATTCGTTCTGGTCTGCTATGATGGGTTGAGACACCACAACGTCAGTGAGGCTTACTTCTTCGTTGTTATCTCCCATTGCTGTCTTTCCTTTGTTTGAGCTTTGTCTAGGGAAAGAATCTGCAGTCCCTTTCGATCTGGTGAAGTAAGGATGATCTGCCAGCTTAATTAACACAGATCAGTTCAAAATACCTGAGAAGGAAAATAACTCAAAGGCAGATTTGTCAGTTTGGATTCATAATACAAAATGCATAATATCACGAATAGAGCAGATAAACAGACAAGTATACAGAAAAATATCGCGTCCTAACATGCTTGTGACCCCTTTATGTTAAGGGTAGGCCTAGCGATTTGAAGGATGTATACATCATTTGAAGCATTTCGTTGCCCCCAAAAACCCAATTTATACAAGTTATACGAATAAAATGAATGGGGATACATAATAGGGAAAATGGGATACAAAATATTCAATCCCGCGCAGGGGTTCAGTCCTATACTATGCTTCCATGAAAGTATCTCCGCTTTTGAACTTCTTGTCATCTGCGGGCGCCAATGTCTCTGGATGAACTAGTAGCTTGTGAAACTATTTCTTCAACTAGAATTAACTATAATCTACTATTTACCCCATGGGACACTGATTTTTCAAACAACGTATACATCCTTCCAATTTAAGTATGACCGTCCGTTTAGGCTGTGGGCCGTTTTTGGACTCAAGGTGGTCTTTCTAATGGGCCCAACACTCCTTGGGTGTTGGGTCATCCTAGTTCAAATGCTCCTAAATTCGGGATTTGGTTTCGCTCTATCTTAGTTTAACTAGGAGTGAGTTGTATTTAGAGTGGAAAGGGTAACCCAAGCGGACTACTTGGGCTGGGACAGTTAACGATCGTTGACTATCAAGTAGCCAACTACACTCGTCAGGGTGCCCCGAGAAAATATTTGGTTAATGAACGAATGCGAATCCGCATAATCGTCTTTTAGTGGAAATGAAACAATCGTCGTTTGACGAAATTATGATATGCCATGAATGCAACAGTTCAATAAAGCAATAAATAAACAAATAAACAGTTAACTCACAAAGCCAAAATACGTTAGTCTTAAGGTTACAATCCTCCTAAGTTCCCCAGCAGAGTCGCAATTTCTGTTTTATCGAAAAAGAAATTTTTAGTAAATTTTCGATTTTTTAGAGTCGCCACTCAATTTTTAAAGAAAAATCAAGAAAACTTTCGTTTCCAAAAGACTTAAACAGATAAAATCATTTGAAAACTGTAAAGGGGTTCGAAGATTCCTATTAACGTCTTAGGAAGGTTTAAAAGCACCTAAGACGTCCGCTAACTTGCGGTTATCCAACAACTAACTATTTGGCTAAAAATTGTTTAACTTAATTTGAGATAAAATTTATTTAAAGTTTGAAAGAGAGTTTTCTAAATTTTTATCTAAGTGAAAAGTTCAACTTGAAGAAACTCGATTCTCTTTTAAGTTGTTAAAACAAAAATGGCATTTTGCGGGGATTCAGATTTTTCTAACTTTTAAAGCTAACGAAAATAAAACAGATAAAATAATTAAAGCAAGTAAAGAGGGAGAGGGAAAGAGATTGGGTCCAAGTCCGAGTTTTTTGTCCGCCTTGATCGGTATTTGGACCCACTTGTTTTGAATTTTGACCCATCTATTTTATACCTGTCCTAGACTAATCAAATAATTAATACAAAATAAATACAAAAAACTAAAAGACGACAAAGGGGTTTAGGCCCCCAAAATAACAATAGACAAATTTTTAAGAAAATAAACTCGGGCATTTATGGCCATTTTCTTCCTCTTTGATTTCTTTCACTTCAGGACATGTACGCCGATTTTTGATTGGGTGACTTGATGAAAGGAATTTGAGCCTTTATAATTCTCTCGAAATGCAAGGGGGAGATGATATGAGTTCGTGGCGAACTCAAGTGGATTTCACATGCAAGGCAATGAATAAAGTACATTAGCATATATATATTTTTTAGGAAAACAATGAAGTATTAAGATAACAAAGGGTGAATTAATGAAATAACATTTAAACAATAATAAGAAAGGGAAGAATCACGAAGACTTAATATATATATATATATATACTTTTGTGTGGGGGCAAAGGACATTAATGGGGGGCAAAATGTCAAAAGACATTTAATATGTATGCTTTTCAGAAACCAATAATGAAAGAAACCAAGGTGCCCAAATTTAATATTCCTAAACTACTAAAGTTAGGCATACTAGTTTAATTAAGATTTTTTTTTTTATATATGAAGATAAAACAGTGGCATAATCCAATGAAATAAACAAACACCGACCAAATTAGATTTAGCAAAACAAGCGAGATTAGGATCGATGCATTTTATTTTATTTTTTATTTTTTGCTTGAATTAATACCTTTACATGAGACGTAAAGATCCAAACCCAGAAGCAATAGAACGAAAGTCAAAACAACAAACTTAAGCTCAAACTTGAAACTAGATCATGAAGTAGCATAAGAATATTAGCTTAACATATTCAAGCTATCCAAAATCACAATGATATACATTAAAAAGATCAACCAGAGAATAATGATTTTCAAACATCAACCGAACGAGATGAGAGAAGAGATGAAAAGAAAGCTATCGAGAGAGGAGTGTTACCTTCTTCCTGGCAGCTACTGAGACTAAAACGAGCAAGGAGAGATTCCACCACTACAAGGAGACTCCTATCCGGCGAACCAGACTCGGGCAACAAACGAGGAGACCAAACGGAAAATCCGAACAACGAACTTCTCGGAGCTGTAGTCTGGAAAATTTCCAAGACTTCTTTGATTTAAATTTGACTTTCCAATTTTTCTTCTAGCTTTTTCTAACTTTTTCTCTCAAGTTTTCTATAATTTTTCTATAATTTTTTGCCATCCAGAGACCAAGCACCAACAATGGAGAACAAGAAAGGTATTTATAGAAGAGGATTAAGACCGAAAATCAGAGGGAAAACCCGATTGAAAAGGATCGATCCCCTTTTGAATTTAAAATTCCTTTTTGAGATAAGGCTGACAACCAGCTGGAATTTGTACAAATTTCTAACGGAACTCAAAGGAAAGCCGTCCGATTCCTGAATGAAGGACGAAGGAGCGATAGGATGATAACACATGGAAAAATTCGACAATGTCCTTGTACGAGATGGACACATTGCTGCTGGACTCGGGTCGCTGGGCTGCTGGATCGAGATTTGGGCGTCTGTTTTGCTGGACTTCTTCTGGGTTTGCTCGCTGCTCGTTCACACGAAGAAGAAGAGTAACAATGATCGTTTTGGTGGGATATTATATGGGTCTTTATGTATTGTTACTGATGGGCTGAAAAGGGCCTGTGAACGGGTCATTTAGGAGTGGGATGAGAAGATTTGACACAGTGAGTACAATTTGGCACGGCCTAATTAAAATAGAACGTAACCAAATTTAGTTGATTAGCGAATTCGTCTAAAATAAAATAAAATTTAATCGACATTAATTAATTAACGAGTTTCTTAAGCTTTAACAAGATAAATAGCTAACACAATTATAAACTAAGGACTCAAAATATAAGATACTGATTTAGACAAATTAATTCAATAAAGTGTTAAACAAAACTAAAATCTTTTAAGACGATTTTCGAATGTTTTAAAAATAAATTAATTATATATTAAAGGTATATAAAATGTACATAATTAAAAAAATATAATATCAATTAAAAAAAATAACATCATTTAAATTACTTTTAGAATAACTTAAGAAATATTTTAAATTTTGTGAAGTTAATTATTTCAACTTGTTTGGAATTTGAGAAACTCGATGATTAATTTATATTGTGGAGGTCCAAAATTGGGTGTCAACAGAAGGTCACATATCATTTTCAGTAGGACAAATGCAATATAGTAGGTCAAATGCAATATGGTAAGCAATGCAATTAGTAGGCTACATACAATATAGTAGGCAAACAACTTCAGTAAGCAATACAATAGTACAATGCTTTGTCTCTTTTCTTGGATCCGCGTTATACGTTTAAACCTAACTTCAACCATATTGATATTCATACGATGAATACATGAAGAATGATGAAAATACATAAACACAAGAAGATTACATCAAAAAGCATAAAGAAGCGTTATTATTCATGTGGTAAAAACATAACGAATGAAGAAAACCCATAAACTCTGACACAATACATAAAGGGCATAAAAAATTACTTACTTGTAGTGGATATGTTTTGAGACAAAAATAAATAAAAAATAACAAGAGTACATATTGAAAGGGTGGTATTATATATAGAATCGGTAGCATAAACTCGACGCAACTTTAAACAACCATTGCTTACTATATAAGCTAATAGCTTTCCTGAGAAAATTGAATAAAAGGTGTCAAATAATTTTTGGTTTTGGTTTTGGTGACACTTTGATCAAGAAAGGATCAAACACACTTAAAAATGTAATTAAGTTAATCTGAGATCAAATTAACATTTTGAAAACTTTTTAATCAATTTATAAAATACAAAAAAAAATACTACATTTTCAACTACTTTAATTCTATTCAAACCATTAAAAAAAAGTAAAAGAAATTAGAATTTTCTCTCTTATTCTTCTCCTCTCCAATGTTCTGGTCTTCTTCTTCTTCCTTAGAAAATTTGACTATCAACAAATATTCTCCCTATTATCTTCCTCCTCATCTTCGATCGTCACTTTCTTTTTCTAAAACTGAATGTCGTGTTCGACTTAAAATGCATAAGTCATTTTTTTTCAAAGTGTAACATCTTGTAACTCGTAATAGCCAAGACTAAGCTAAGAAACTTAAAATTACCACTTTTGGAAAGAAAGGGGAAATCTGGAGAAATTCCTAAGTTTTTTTAAAAAATAAGTGAGTTTTGGTCATTTTCAACAACCATAACTTCTAGCTCATGATAAGTTAGAGATATTTCTTTATATGGTTGGAAATCCCTTGGAAATATCTTTTCGACGGCGCTGAGTTTGTACGATTTTGATATCGTATAAGGGAGATAAGTCTTTCGAAAGTTGGATTGTTGGATTGAGGAAAATCCAGTCCGGATTTTAGTAAGGGTAAAGTAATCTTTTCACCCAACTATTTCCTAATTCATTTTAAAGGTTTATTAGGGCTAAAACTAAGTCTTAAGTCAGTTTTAGAAAATTAGAATACGCTTACGTCTTGGGAGAAAAGAGAAAAGAAGAAAGAGAAAGGAGAAAGGGCCAAGAATTCATCAAGAACGCCAAGATCATCGAGTGGAATTCGTTGGGGGTGATCCTTATTAAGGTATTGGGATCTTTCGTGTTGGGTTAATTCACCCAGACACCAATTTGTTTCAATTCATCAATCTATGAGCTGATTTTATGTTAGAAGTTAAGTTCTTGAAGAAAAGTTTTGAATTCTTCTTGATTGAATTGTTGGCTGCCATTGTTGGTTGAATTCTTGTTTCTCCGGGTTATTTTTGAGTTGAATTCGGTGGTTATTGAGATTACCAATAGTCCAGGTGTTTGGTGAAAGAACTAGGAAGGTTTGAAGGGTTTGGAGATAAATGAGTTAAAAAATTCGTAAGACGCACCTGCGTAAGGGCAGGCGCGCCGCAAAAAATTGGCCTCAGACAACTGAAACCTGGCGTGGCGCGCCACCAGTGCGCCAGAACCAAGCCTCAATCAACTGGGGCTTGCGCGGTGAGCCACCAGTGCGCCTGGATCGGCGTTTTTTGCCCAATTTTCGTAGTTTAGCCGTCGTAAGTTATTAAAAGGTACATTAACACCTTCCAATGATTCTAATTACTTCAATTGAATACTACAAACCTAGAAATCACTAAAGAATTCAAATCCTAACCTTGAATCCATAATCCAATTCAAGGTAAGTTAAGACCAAAGTGAAAGAAGTTAAGAGTTAAGTCTAAAAGTTAAAAAAAAAGTCAAAGTGAGTTCTTAAAGTTTCCAAGAGTCTTTAACAAACGTTTTAACTTTATTTTAAGGCTCAAACTACAAGTTGAGTAAAGAGTAATGAGTTGAGTTTAATTCTCAAAAGTTATAAGGGAACTAAGTATTCCCTTAGAGTTAAGTCACAAGTTAAGCAAATAGCATAGAGTTGAGTCATTTCTCAAAAGTTATAAGGGAACTAAGAATTCCCTGAGAGTTACAAATGTTTTCACATTTTGAGCAAGAAAGGAAGCTAGACTTCCAAAAGAGCCTTTGGTAGTTTTAATAAAGAGAAAACTATGATTTCCAAGAGATCTTTGAAAGCTAAGTTTTAGCAAATTACCTCAAACCAGAGAAAAAGTGTTTCAAAAAAATATATGAGCTAAGTATTTTGGGTGTAGTATTGAGCACCGATATGTGGACGCGAGTTCATATTAGCTCAAGTCTCCATAACCATGTAGCCAACATGGACAAAAAATGATTATACTTTTTAGACGATTCCTTAGTGTTTTTTAGCATAGACTAGTGGATCAACTTAGTAGTTCAGGTTCTATACCGACAGCAAGGTATAGAACGGTCCTCTTGCAATGTGAGGCAAGAAGTTGTACCATCGCTTAGGCTCATAGTGATGGTTTTTGGTTAGAGAATCTCCCAAATAAACTATATTACTTCCATTATAAGTAAAGTTGAGTTTTTTATTGTATTATCTTTAACGAACTAAGTTGTTTACTCTGTTTTACAAGTTTTATATATAAATTGCATGTTCTTTACTACTTTATATTGAGTTAGTAATCCATGAGTTGAGTTGAGACAAGATAAGTTTTTCTTAATTCTTTCAAGCTTTAAGTTGTTGTTAGCATTCCAACTCGCATACTCGCACATTCAATGTACTGATGCCAGTTAGCTTGAATTGTCTTATGATGCAAACGCAGGTAACCAGGATCAGCACGCAATGCCTCGTTAGTCCAGTTTGAGCATCTAGAGTCAGTGGTGAGCCTCATTGCATTTCGGAGGACACATATTTATTGCTTATCAATATTTCCTTTTATATGATGTAGTGGGGTATTTCCCAACATCTATATTAATTATAGAGGCTTCATAGACAGTCATACAATTTAGTTTGAGTCTGTTATTTCTGTATTTCAAATACTTTGTTATGAGATTTAAGTGTCATTTTGGCCAAGGTATTATGTTTTAAGTATTTCTATTGAGAATGTTTCGTACTTCATGATTGAGTTATGTTAAGTCTTCCGCTGAGTTGAGTAAGCCAGGACAAGGGTTCGCTCAACGCCAACAATGGTCATTGGGTATCGGCCACGTCTAGGGTGTCGGCTCGGGGCATGACAAACTTGGTATCAGATCCTAGAGTTCAAGAGTCCTAGGTAGTCTATGAAGTCGTGTCTGTAGAGTCTTAGTCATCGATGTGAAGCGCGTCACATCTATGATTAGGAGGCTACAACATTTAGGAATTCCTCACTTCTTTCATATTCCTTTTTCGTGCGTTAGAATTTATCTCAAAAAAATTTCCGCTAATTCGTGCTTGCGCGGGTTTCAGATTTTCATGCCTCCATGAAGAGAAGCAAGGGGTCGTCCAGCCAGAAGGAATGTAGAAGAGCTAGAGGTACCAAATGCACCGAATGTGCAACCTCAAGGAGAAGTCACCAACGCTGAATTTCGTAAGGCTATCCGATGTTAAGCCAAGTGGTGACTAACCAAGTCGGGCAATAGAGAGTAGCTCGACAAAAAGAGGATGACACCTCGAGGATTCGTGAGTTCCTGAGAATGAATCCTTCCAGCTTCACTGGTTCAAACACTACTGAGGATCCGGAAAACTTTGTGGAAGAGTTGAAGAAGGTCTTCGAGGTGATGCACGTGGTAGACGCGGAGAGAGTTGAACTAGCCATATATCAGTTGAAGAATGTGGTTCGGACTTGGTTCGATCAGTGGAAGGAGAACAAAGGAGGATGCACCACATCCAAGTTAGGCTTGCTTTGAAGAAGCTTTCTTGGGGCGTTTATTTCCACGAGAACTAAAGGAGGCAAAGGTACGAGAGTTCCTTAATCTAAAATAAGACTCTTTGAGTGTTCATGAGTATGGGTTAAAGTTCAACCAACTATCTTGCTATGCTCATGAGATGGTTAAGGATATGAGGAGCAGAATGAGCCTTTTTGTTGCTCGCTTGGGTCGTGCATCAAGAAAAGAGGGCAGAGCTGCAATGCTAATCGGCTACATGGACATATCCAGGCTGACAGTTTATGTGCAGCAAGTTGAAGAGGAGAAGATGAGGGACAGAGAGGAGCACAGGAACAAGAAAGCCAAGACTGTTAATTAGTCTAGGCAACATAAAGGTGGTTCGAATCGGCCACAATTTCAGAAGCAGAAGAGCCATGCACTATCATCTTCCAATGCACCTATGCCCAGAAATAGGGGTGAGTATAATGGACAGAATTCACATAACTTCAAGGCTAGACCAGCCCATTCCCAAGGTAGTGTGTCACAAGGAGGTAGCTGGGCTCCTGCATGTGGAAGGTGTGGTAGAAACCATGCCGGTAAGTGTCGTGATGGCCAGTCAGGATGCTTCAAGTGAGTTCAAGAGGGGCACTTCGTGAAAGAGTATCCTAAGAATAAGCAGGGTGGTGGAAATCCGGGCAATAGAGCCTAATCTTCATCATTTAGTCCACCAGACAGGGTTGCACCTAGAGGAGCCACTTTTGGTACTGCAGAGAGGAAAACCATCTCTATGCAATCACTAGCCATCAAGAGCAAGAGAACTCTCCAGATGTTGTCACGGGTATGATTAAAGTCTTTACTTTTGATGCTTATGCTTTGTTAGACCCAAGAGAAAGTTTATCTTTTATAACTCCTTATGTTACAAATTAGTTTGAGATTCATCCTGAAAAACTTTGTGAACCCTTCTGTGTTTCTACACCTGTTGGGGAGTCTATTCTAACGAAAAGAGTCTATCGTGATTGTCCTATCACCATGGATGATCTAGTAGAGTTAGACATGGTAGATTTTGATGTCATACTAGGTATGGACTGACTTCATGCCTGTTATGCGTTAATAGATTGTAGAACTCGAGTTGTCAAATTCCAAATTCCTAATAAGCCAGTCATAGAGGGAGTAGTAGTTTATCATTTCCTAAGGATCATTTCATTTCGTACCTTAAGGCGAGAAATTTAGTTTCAAAGGGGTGTATCTATCACTTAGTTTGAGTTAATGACTCAAGTGCTGAGGTACCTTCCCTTCAATTCCTAGAGTAAGAGAGTTTCGAGAAGTCTTTCATGATGATCTACCCGGAGTTCCTCCTGAGAGAGAAATATATTTTGGCATAGACATCATCCCAGATACTCATCCTATCTCTATTCCGCCATATAGAATGACACCAGCAGAGTTGAAAGAGTTGAAAGAACAATTGAAAGATTTGTTATATAAGGGCTTTATTCGACCAAGTGTCTCACCTTGGGGAGCTCCGGTCTTGTTTGTATGAAAGAAGGAAGGGTCCCTTAGGATGTGTATAGACTACCGCCAGTTGAATAAGGTGACGATCAAGAATAAATATCCTCTCCCGAGGATAGATGATCTTTTTGACCAGCTTCAGGGTGCTCCCCGCTTCCCGAAAATTAATCTCAAATCAGGCTACCATCAGTTGAAAGTTAGGGAATGTGACATTCCAAAGATAACTTTTAGAACAAGATATGGGCATTATGAGTTTTTGGTTATGTCTTTTGGTTTGACAAATGCACCTGCGACATTCATGGATCTTATGAACAAAGTCTTCAAAACTTATTTAGATCTGTTTTTCATCGTCTTCATTGATGACATACTGATCTATTCAAGGAATGAAGAAGATCATGCTAGTCACCTCAGGATAGTTCTTTAGACTTTGAAAGATAAGGAGTTATACGCCAAGTTCTCCAAGTGTGAGTTTTGGCTTAAGTCTGTGGCATTCTTGGGCACATAGTTTCTGGTGATGGGATTATAGTCGATACCCAAAAGATAGAAGCAGTTTAGAGTTGGCCTAGACCCACGTATCCAACTGATATAAGGAGTTTCTTGGGTTTGGTTGGCTACTATAGGAGATTTGTTGAGGGGTTTTCATCTATCTCGTCTCCTTTGACCAAGATGACTCAGAAAACAGTTAAGTTTCAATGGTCTGAAGCTTGTGAGAAAAGCTTTCAGGAGTTGAAAAAGAGATTGACTACTGCTCTGATCTTGACTTTACCAGAGGGTACTCAAGGTTTTGTGGTGTATTGTGATGCATCAAGAGTTGGTTTGGGCTGTGTGTTAATGCAGAATGGCAAGGTTATAACTTATGCCTCCAGACAGTTTAAGGTGCATGAGAAGAAATACTCAACCCATGACTTAAGTTGGCTGCTGTAGTTTTTGCCTTGAAATTATGGTATCACTACTTGTATGGTGTTCATGTGGACATATTCACTTACTACAAGAGCTTACAGTATGTGTTCACCCAGAAAGAGCTCAATCTCAAATAGAGAAGGTATCTAGAATTACTCAAGGATTATGACATGAGTATTCTTTACCACCCAGGTAAGTCTAATATGGTTGCTGATGCTTTAAGCAGGTTATACATGGGGTGTATCGCCCATGTTGAAGAAGAAAAAAGGGAGTTAGCCAAAGATGTGTATAGACTTGCAAGCCTGGGAGTCAGACTTATGGATTCCATAGAAGGGGGAACAGTGGTGACCAATGGGACTGAGTCATCACTAGTGTCAGAAGTGAAAGAGAAGTAAGACCAAGATCCCATTTTGCTTGACTTGAAGGCAAATGTTCATAAGCAAAGAGTTTTTGCTTTTGAAAAGGGGAGATGGTCTGTTGAAGTATCAAGGTAAGTTGTGTGTACCTATAGTGGATGGACTCCAAGAGAGGATCATGGAGGAAGCTCATAGCTCCAGATATTCCATTCATCCAGGTTCCACAAAGATGTACCGCGGTCTGAGAGAGGTATATTGGTGGGAAGGCATGAAGAAGGTCATTGCTGAGTTTGTTGCCAAACTGCCCAAATTTCCACAAGTGAAGGTAGAACAGCAAAGGCCGAGAGGTTCGCCTTAGAATATAGAACTTCCAGAATGGAAGTGGGAGATGATTAATATGGACTTCATCACAGGATTGCCAAGGTCTCGTAGGCAACATGATTCTATTTGGGTGATTGTCGATAGAATCACAAAGTCATCCCATTTCTTGCTGGTAAACACTACCTATTCGGCCGAGGATTATGCTAAGTTGTACATTCAAGAAGTGGTGAGACTTCATCGATTCCCAATTTCAATCATTTCATATAGAGGTCCACAATTTACTACACAGTTCTGGAAGTATTTTCAGAAAAATTTGGGTTCGAAGGTGAACTTGAACACTGCTTTTCATCTCAGACGGATGGATAAGCAGAGCATACTATCCAGACCTTAGAAGATATGTTGAGGGCTTACGTGATTGATTTCAAGGGTAATTGCGATGATCACCTACCGCTCATTGAGTTTGCTTACAACAACAGTTATCATTCGAGCATCTAAATGGCTCCATATGAAGTTCTTTATGGGAGAAGATGCAACTATCCTATTGGGTGGTTTGAAGTTGGTGAAACAGGGTTGATAGGACCAGATCTAGTTCACCAAGACATTGAGAAGGTGAAGGTGATCCAAGAGAGACTGAAAACGGCACAAAGTCATCAGAAATCCTACACATATGTTTAGAGAAGGCCGTTAGAGTTTGAGGTGGATGATTGGGTATATCTGAAAGTTTTACCCATGAAGGGTGCTGTGAGATTTGGTAAAAAGGGGAAGCTTAGTCCCAAGTATATTGGTCCTTATTGAAATGGCCAATGTTGTAACACTTCGAAAATCTAAAATGTGTTCTAGATCCTAACATAGGTGTCAAAGGTTTAGACAATGTTTTAAGGTCTATTTTAATGTATATAAGTCATTTAGGAAGGCTAGAAACCAAAACTTCAAAGAACGTCCATGACGTCCGGAAACTTGTTCAATGAGGTACTAGCGTGCCTTAGCCTATTTGACTAGATTTTAGGAGTCGGAAAATGATGAAAATTGGTGGAAGGGTGTCTAACACGTATTAGAGTTAGTTCGTAGTAGAAATGTCCGGTCACGACTCCCCAAGGACCAACCAGGGGCCCTTGAGAAGGACACTTGCAAAGGTAACCAAAAGCTGTCAATGGACAGTGTCACCTACGGATGCCATAGACGGCTCGTGGTCCAATCAACGGGGCGTCGATTGCCTCCGTAGATGGTCACTTAGCCAAAATCTTGGAAGGTTCATTTTTCATAGTCTCTGAACTTAGAGATGGATGTGCAACACGGAATGGACAATGCCCGTCGATGAAACCACGATCCGTCGATCGTGGTCTTGTCTGTGGGATCTGTGTTTTGCTGCATGTTTTCAATTAAATAATATAATTATTTAGCTTAGTTAGGAGTTTAATTAGGGGTTAGGTAAGGTCTAATTAAGTTAATCAACAACCTATATAAAGCCCCTAAGCTAATTAGACTAACCTAAGCTCTCACAATTCACAAACCCAAAACTCTCTCCCTTCTATCTTCTTTCTCTCTCTAGTTGAAGAACTCCATTGAAGACCAATCTAGGGGAGGGTTAAAGGGATGTAAAGGGGATAATTTATCCATCAATATTCATCAATTAGTAAGGTATGAGATTCTTTTCACCTTTGAGACCTTTTTCCTCAAAGGGTTCCATCAAAGTGATTTCAAAAGTTGAGTTTTCAAGTGGGTTTTCATCTAATACGAAATTGATGTCATGAATTACTTTGTTTATAATTTATTTTGGATATTATGATTAGATTAACATGTATTTAAACTTAATTGTGTTATCTCTTTATGAATTGGTCTAGTTTGTAGAAGATGACCTATTCCCCTTAACCCTAGGTTATGATCTTGATATGAATTATGTAATGTTGGTTCAATTGATTTGGTTATTGGTTGAATTAATATTATATGATGTTATTGTATCAATTATGAATAGATTAAGATGAATTATAGACCTATCATGCTAGTTCTTGAGTAATTTATCTAGGGTATGAAACATGTTATGAATTTGACCTAAGTCTATTATCTTAAGCTATGAACTAGTAATGAATTGTGATGTAGAGATTCAATTGGCCTTGTTATCATGTTGGTTATTGTTGTGTGATGATATTACTCTCCTATTGGGTTGAGTTAAAGGTTGATGGTAAGACCTTGAAGATGAATTATGAAGGATGACTTGGTAAGTTTTGTGATCGATATTCTTTACTTCAATTATGGTTACTTGAGATTAAGTGATGATGTTGCATTGAAGTATATCTTGTATTAGGATTGATAGGGTTGGTATGATGTTGAATTGAAATGTCTTGACTATGGTTGTGAGGTTGACTAAGATGTAAATGTTATAAGAATGGCGATGACTACCAATGTGCCTTATCATGAATGACTAGGTAAATGTGCTAACCTCACTTATATGAATTGTAATGAAAGGATTTATAATCATGCAATTCTTATTGAGCTATGAAGATGATGATTATACAAGGGATAAACCCTATTGCCTAAACTAAGCTATGATTGTTAATAAAGGCTTAAAGACATTTCAAAAGGGGACTCTAGCTTAGCACCGAGTGAACTAGAGTGAGGAGTGTCACTTCCCACATAGGGAAGGTAGGATCACTAATGTACTCTTGAGATTTAAGACTATAATGCATGTAGCATAAAGAGGGTCCCAATTATATCTATTAGGTCTTAAACTATGTTGCCCCCATATGAATACTAGCTAGTGGATCCAGGTAGTTGCTATGTTCATGTTTTGGTACTACCTTGGCAAGTAGTCCACCTTTCTTCGGTGTAGGGTTCCATCACACCGAATTCCACATTAGCTCATGTGGTCTATGTCGGTTAAGGCAAGATATTCCCAAAAGGTAAAATGAACTTATGAATGAACTGTAACTAGGATGACCTAAGGGGTTTAGCTTAGTCTAGGTAGGGGTATGAGACTCTACCTAAACATTACTAGTTAGCCTTGAGGGAAGTCTTAGGAGGTTGTTCTTATGTATGTACAAGCTTATAAATGTAAATGGTGATAATATGATTATCTCACATGTAAATAACATTATGTGATGTTGGTTGCTCCTATGAACATGTATTTGGTCTATATTGTCAAAGTATGATGATATGTGTTCTTAAATGATATGCTATGTGAAGTTGGATATTAGTAATGGTTCTTGTTGGGTTACTTCATTGAGTAAGGTTATGGGGATTTTCTTGGTCATTACAGTTGTTGACTTAATGAGGGTTCATGGGTGATTGTCTTGCTTTGGTTATGTTTAAATGAACTCTTGTCTATGATTGTTACTATTATAACTTGATGATAGAATTTCTTTGGCTATGTCTCCAATTATGTGATATGCATGTTGACTTAACTAGACTTAGTATTGTTGGTCTTGTGGTGAACATGCTTTAGACTTGTCTTGTTGATTGGTATGGTCTTCTTGAATGTGCATAAGGATTTCTAAAGGTAAATAGCATGTTTTCATGAAAGGTCCCTTTTTAGCATGATTTGATCTTATATGTGCATATGGTCTCATACTTAGTACAAGTGGTGTACTAATTCCATTTTCTCCCTTTTCCCCAACATTTTAGGTTCCGATCGTTGAAGACTTTTGAGACGACTTTGAAGAAAACTTGGAAATTCTCAATCATCCAAGTGGGTAGGTCCTCACTTTCCGAGGGCGATGCCAATATCAAGCTTATGAAGTTATTTTAGTTTTAAGACTCTTATATTTCTTTCTCTTTTCATTTGAGTACGGATGATATAGCCTATATGTGGCTCTATTACATTGATGTATGGACTAGGCCCAAATTGTTATAATCTTGTTAGATGGTTATGAGATGAGACATCTATTTTGAGACTATGTTATATCTTATATATACTTATGTGCAATAAAAGTAGAAGACTATGTAATCTTCTTATACGAAGGGTCTATGTATAGTCAATACGAATATGTTATATGTATGTAGAGGCCTATGTAAACCTCAACGTAGAAGTAATGAAAAGTTTTAAATTTTCCACAATTTTGACCTATGAATGTAATAATGTATGCTAAGAGGCTAGTCTTAGTCCTCAAAGAGGACGCCGACGCCGATTACGTCTAGGGGGTGCTCCTTGGATATGACAAGTGTTTCACATTTCTATGTTGAAGAAGTGCATGGGTAATCCTTCATTGATAGTACCAACTGAAAATTTTGGAATTAGGGATAGCTTATCATATAAAGAGATTCCGGTTCAGATTTTAGATCGCCAAGTTCGCAAGTTGAGAACAAAGGAGGTTGCATCATTCAAGGTCCTTTGGAGGAATCAATTTGTTGAAGAAAGCGACTTGGGAAGCTTAAGAGGATATGAAGAAGATATATCCACATATCTTTGAATCTAGAGAGAATTTAGATCAAGGTACTAATTCTCTTCTTATTAGTTTATGAACTATGAGTAAGCATGTTGTTACTTGCTTTGATTGTTGAGTGTTAAACTTGAGGTTACTATTCTTAGCTTAGTGAAAGAAATCTCATTTGAGGATGAATGTTCCCAATGGAGAGATATTGTAACATCTCGTAACACGTAAAAGCAGAGAATAAGCTAAGAAACTTTAAATTAGCACTTTTGGAAAGAAAGGGGAAAATGTGAAAAATTTCCTAAGTTTTTTTTATTTTAAAAAAGTGAGATTTGGTCATTTTCAAATGGCTATAACTTGTAGCTCAGTATGAGTTAGAGTCAGTTCTTTATATGGTTGGAAATCTCTTGAAAATACTTTCCAACGGCGCCGTTTTTGCACAATTTCAATATCGTATGAGGGAGATATGTCTTTCCGAAGTTGGGATGTTGGATTGAGGAAAGTCCATTCCGGATTTTAGTAAGGTAAAGAAGTCTTTTCACCCAACTATTTTCTAATTTGTTTTAAAGGTTTATTAGGGGTAAAACTAAGCCTTATGTTAGTTTTAGAAAATTAGAATACGCTTAGGGCTTGGGAGAAAAGAGAAGAGAATAAGGAGAAAGGAGAAAGGGCCAAGAGTTCATCAAGAACGCCAAGATCTTCGAGTGGAATTCATCAGGGGTGATCCCTATTAAGGTATGTGGGATCTTTCGTGTTTTAATTCACCCACACACCAATTGTTTCAATTCAACAATCTATGAGTTGATTTCATGTTAGAAGTTAAGTTCTTGAAGAAAAGTTTTAAATTCTTGTTGATTGAATTGTTGGCTGCCATTGTTGGTTATATTATTGTTTCTCTGGGTTATTTTTGAGTTGAGTTTTGTGGTTATTGAGAGTACTAATAGTCGCAGGTGTTTGGTGAAAGAAATAGGAAGGTTTGGAGATGAAAAATGAGGCCTGGCACGGCGCGCCACCAGTTTGCTAAAACTAAGCCTCAGTCAACAGGAGTTGGCGCCGCGTGCCACGATTGCACTCGAATCAGTGTTTTTTGCCCAGTTTTCATAGTTTAGCCGTCGTAAGTCCTTCTAAGGTACATTAACACCTTCCAATGATTCTAATTACTTCAATTGAATTCTAAACACCTAGAAATCACTAAAGAACTCAAATCCTAACCTTGAATCCATAATCCAATTCAAGGAAAGTTAAGACCAAGTCAAAAAAGTTAAGAGCTAAGTCTAAAAGTTAAGAAGCAAGTCAAAGTGAGTTCTTAAAGTTTACAAGAGTCTTTAACAAATGTTTTAACTTTATTTTAAGGCTCAAGCTACAAGTTGAGTAAAGAGTAATGAGTTGAGTTTAATTCTCAAAAGTTATAAGGGAACTAACTATTTCCTTAGAGTTAAGTCATATGTTAAGCAAAGAGCATAGAGTTTAGTCATTTCTCAAAAGTTATAAGGGAACTAAGTATTCCCTTAGAGTTACAAATGTTTTCACATTTTGAGCAAGAAAGGAAGCTAGACTTCCAAAAGAGCATTTGGCTAGTTTTAGTAAAGAGGAAACTATGATTTCCAAGAGAGATTTTAAAGCTAATTAGTTTGAGCAAATTACCTCAAACAAGAGAAAAAGTGTTTTAAAAAAACATATGAGCTAAGTATTTTGGGAGTAGTATTGAACACCGATATGGAGAGACGAGTTCATATTAACTCAAGTCTCCATAAACCATGTAGTCAACATGAACAGAAAATGATCATAATTTTTAGATGATTTCTTAGTGCTTTTTACCATAGACTAGTGGATCCACTTAGTAGTTCAGGTTCTATACCAACGACAAGGTATATGACGATTCTCTTTCAACGTGAGGTAAGACGTAGTACCATCGCTTAGGCTCATAGTGATGGTTGTCGGTTAGAGAATCTCCCACAAAAACTATATTACTTTCATTATAAGTAAAGTTGAGTTTGTTATTGCATTATCTTTAACAAACTAAGTTGTTTATTCTGTTTTACAAATTTTATATATAATTGCATGTTCTTTACTACTTTATATTGAGTTAGTAGTTCATAAGTTGAGTAGAGCCAAGATAAGTTCTTTTTAATCCTTTCAAGCTTTGAGTTTTTGTTAGCATTCGAACCCACAAACTCGTACATTCAATGTACTGATACCAGTTGGCTTGCATCGTCTTATGATGTAGACGCAGGCAACCAGGATCAGCACGCAGCGCCTCGTTGATCCAGTTTGAGCATCTAGAGTCAGTGGTGAGCCTCTTTGCTTTCTGGAGGCATATATTTATTTCTTATCAGTCTTTCCTTTTATAGGATGTTGTGTGGTATGTTCCAACATTCATCTTAGTATTATAGAGGCTTCAGAGACAGTCATACATTTTAGTTTGAGTATCTTATTTCTGTATTTCAGATACTTTGTTATGAGATTTAAGTGTCATTTTGGCCAGAGTATTATGTTTTAAGTATTTCTATTGAGAATGTTTCTCACTTCATAATTGAGTTAAGTTAAGTCTTCCGCTAAGTTGAGTAAGCCAGACCAAGGGTTCGCTCAAGGCCTGCAATGGTCATTGGGTGCCGACCACGTCCAGGGTATAGCTCGGGGCGTGACAGAAATATTTTACAATTTTCAAACAACAACTAAATTTTTTTTCTTGGGTTAATGAACAAGAAGTGATTCTATAGATGTGAAAATTGAATAATGGTGTGATGGTACCTATTATTGATTATTTTTTAAAGAAAATTGATAAATCCAAGAAAAAAAACCTAATTCAAGAAAAGTATATGTGTTATTGTTATTCAATGAAAAGTCATTTTTGTCGCTTTTGTTCTTCGTTTTATGACCATTTTGTTCATATGATTGTAGAAATATAGTCCTTATCAACTTTCCTGAAATTTAAATCTCCAATTTCAAAGCCATTTCGATAATTTAGAAAATTTGGCAATTTTAAATGTAGCATCTATATATGTCAATCCTTACCTGGATCACAAGCAAGAAAGAAGAACTCCACTTAATTCATTTGGCATAGAAATCATTTGTTAAAACAATATTCAAAGAGTGTGTAGATCATTCCCAATTTTCATGCAATAGCCTCGGTGGTCTTTCTACTAAGCGTATCTGAATACAGGTTAGAGCATTATACGGAATATAAGATCAAGAAAGAAACAAAATTGAGTTTTGAAGAATATGCAAGAAACTGAAAAATTCTTAAAAAATATGCAAAAAAGTGAAGAATTATGTTGTTAATAAACTTGAGTTAGCAAGAATCGCTTTCAGGTCTCAATCTCTTTTTTCTTTTCTTATAGTACAATGTCTTGCCTCTTTCCTTGAATCTGTGTTATATCAATGTTTCAACCTAACTTCAACTATATCGATATTCATCTGGTGAAGACATAAAGAATGGAGAAAAATCCATGAGCATAGGAGACATTACATAAAAAAAAAAAACGTTATTATTCATATGGTAAAATCATAACGAATAAAGAAAACTCATAAACAGGGGACACAATACATAAAGAGCATAAATAATTTACTTACTTGCAATGGATATATTTTGAGACAAAGAAAGCAAAAAAGAATAGGAGTAGTACATATTGGAAGGGTGATATTATATATAGAGTCGGTAGCATAAATTTGACGGGTCTTCAAACCGCAATTGCTAACTGTTTAAGCTAATAGCTTTCACGAGAAAATTGAATAAAAGGTGTCAAATAAGTCTTGGTTTTATTTTTTGTGACACTTTGACCAAGAAAGGGCAAACCCACTTTAAAATGTAATTAAGTTAATTCAGGATCAAATTAACATCTTCAAAACTTTCTAATCTTTTATAAAAAAACAACAACTATGTTTTTAACTACTTTAATTCTATCCAAATCATTTTTGAAAAAGTAAAAAAATAGAATTTCTCTTTTCTTCTTCTCTCCAATATTCCGTTCTTCTTCTTTCTCCTTAGAAAGTCTGACTACTCATAAATATTCTCCATATTATCTTCCTCCTCATCTCCGACGGCTATTTTCTCTTTTTAAAATTGAATGTCGTGTTCGACTTAAAAAGGTAATTCATTTTTTTGAAAGATTTTACAATTTTCGAACAACACATTCTCGATACTAAATTCTTTTTCTTCGGTTAATGGACAAGAAATCGTTCTATAGATGTGAAAATTAAATAATTGTGTAATGATATCAATTATTTAATATTTTTAAAAGAAAATTGACAAACCCCAAAAACTCCTAATTTGAAAAATGTATATGTATTATTGTTGTTCAGTGAAAAGTCATTTTTGTTTCCTTTTTTTTATCTTTATGATCATTATGTTCATATGATTGTAGAAATATAGTCTTGGTCAACTATCCTTAAGTTTAAATCTCCGATTACAAATTCGTCGTCTAGAAAAGTAAATATGATATCTCTACTTTGATGAAATTTGAAAGAAAATCGACAAACTCAAAAAAAATCTAATTTTGAGAAAATGTATATGTATTGTTATTGTTCAGTGAAAAGTCTTGTTTGTTGCTTTTGTTCTTATTTTTATACCATTGTTTTTCAAATAATTGTAGAAATGTAGTCTTGTTCAACTATCCTGAAATTTAAATCTCCAATTCCAAAATCGTTTCACTGCTCTAGAAAAGTACATATGATATCTCATCTTTAATGAAATTCGATAATATTAAGTGTAGCATCTATATATGTCAATCCACACCTGGACCACAACCAAGATAGAAAAACTATATATAGTTCATTTGGCAGAGAAATCATTGATAAAAAAAATATATTCAAAGAGTGTATAGATTATTCCCAATTTCCCATGCAATAGTCTAGGTGGTCTTTTGCTAACCTTATCTGAACGGAGTTAGAGAGCATTCTGGGGCACAAAAATCAAGCAAGAAACAAAATTAAGTTTTGAAGAATATGTAAGAAACTGGAGAATTCTCGAACAATATGAAAGAAAGTGGATTATTTTGTTGTTAATAAACTCGAGTTACCAAGAATTGCTTCCAAGTTTCAGTTTCTTATAGTATAACATCTTGTCTCTTTTCTTGAATCTGCGTTATATCAATATTAAAACGTAACTTCAACTATGTTGATATTCATCTGATCAAGGCATACAAAATGGAGAAAATCCCATAAACACAAGAGATGTTAAATCAAAAAGCATAAAAAAATTATTATTCACATGGTAAAAACATAACAAATAGAGAAAATACATAAACAAGGGACACAATACATAAAGGACATAAAGAATTTACTTATTTATAGTGCATATGTTTTGAGACAAAAAAAAAAGCAAAGAAGAGCATGAGTGGTACACGTTGGAAGGGTGGTATTATATATAGAGTCGGTAGGATAAACTCGCGGAATTTTAAAAAACAATTGCTTACTATTTGAGCTAATAGCTTTCACAAAAAAAATTGAATAAAAGGTGTCGAATAAGTCTTGTTTTATTTTTGGTGACACTTTGACCAAGAAAGGGTCAAACCCACTTAAAAATATAATTAAGTTAAACGGGATCAAATTAACATTTTTAAAACTTTCTAATCTTTTATAAAATACAAAAAAAAAACTATACTATTCAACTACTTTAATTCTATCCAAACCATTTTTAAAAAAGTAAAATAAATAAAAAAATTATCTCCTCTTCTTCTTATCTCCAATTTTCTGCTCTTGTTCTTCTTCCTTAGAAAATTCAACTATCAACAAATATTCTTCCTATTATCTTCCTCCTCATCTCCGGCTGTCACTTTCTCTTTCTAAAACTGAATGTCGTGTTCAACTTAAAACGGGTAAGTCATTTTTTTAAAGATTTCACAATTTTCGAACAACACATTCTTGATACTAAAATTATTTTTCTTGGATTAATGAACAAGTTATCATTTTATAGATGTGAGAACTGAATAATGGTGTAACGATACCTATTATTTATTATTTATGAAAGAAAATCGACAAATCCAAAAGAATTCTAATTTGAGAAAATGTATAGGTATTATTGTTGTTCAGTGAAAAGTCATTTTTGTTGCTTTTTTTTTTTTAATCTTTGTGATCATTTTGTTCATATGATTGTAGAAATATAGTCTTGTTCAACTATTCCAAAATTTAAATTTCCGATTACAAAGTCGTCGTTCTAGAAAAGTAAATATGATTCTCTACTTTGATGAAATTTGACAATATTAAGTGTATCATCTATATATGTCAATCCACACCTCGACCACAAGCAAGAAAGAAAATCTCTACTTAATTTATTTTGCAGAGAAATCATTGGTAAAAAAATATATTCAAAGAGTGTTTAGGTCATTCTCATTTTTCCATGCAATAGCTTAGGTTGTCTTTCTACTAAGCTTATCTGGACAGAGGTTAGAGAACATTCTAAATCACAAAAAATCAAGCAAGAAACAAAATTGAGTTTTGAAGAATATGCAAGAAACTGGAGAATTCTTGAACAATATGCAAGAAAGTTGAGAGTTATGTTGTTAATAAACTTGAGTTAGGAAGAATTACTTCGAGGTCTCAATCTTTTTTTTGTTTTCTTATAGTACAATATCTTACCTCTTTCCTTGGATTTGTGTTATATCAATGTTTAAACCTAAATTCAACTATATTGATATTCATCTGGTGAAGGCATAAAGAATAGAGAAAAATCCATAATAAGAGGACACATTACATCAAAAAGCATAAAGAAGAGTTATTACTCATACGGTAAAAGCATAATGAATGGAGAAAACTCATAAACAAGGGACAAAATACATAAAGGGCATAAAAAATATATTTACTTACAGTGGATATGTTTTGAGATAAAGAAAGCAAAGAAGAACAAGAGTAGTATATATTGGAAGAGTGATATTATATAAATAGTCAGTAGCTAAAACTCGATGCGACTTTATACCGCAACTTCTTACTGTTTAAGCTAATAGCTTTTGAGAGAATATTGAATAAAAGATGTCACATAAGTCTTTGTTTTATTTTTTATAACACATTAACCAAGAAAGGGCCCAACCCACTGAAAAATGTAACTAGGTTAAGCTGGGACCAAATTAAAATTTCAAAAATTTTCAAATCTTTTATAATATAAAAAAAAACACTATGTTTTTCAACTACTTTAGTTCTATCCAAACCTTTAAAAAAATTAAAAGAAATTAGAGTTTTCTCCCTTCTTCGTTTTTCCTTCAACGTTCTGCTCTTCTTATTTTACCTCTGAAAATTCGACTATCAACAAAAATTCTCCCTATTATTTTTCTCATCATCTCCGGCCGTCACTCTCTCTTTCTAAAACTGAAAGTCGTGTTCGACTTAAAATGGGTAACTCAACTTTTTGAAAGATTATACAATTTCAAATAATACATTTTTGATACGAAGTTTTTTTCTTGAATTAATGAACAAGAAATCGTTCTATAGATGTTAAAATTAATTAATGGTGTAATTGTACCTATTATTTATTATTTTTGAAAAAAATCGACAAACCCAACAAAAAATCCAAATTTTTAGGAAATCTATATGTATTGTTGTTGTTTAGTGAAAAGTCATTTTTGTTCTTTTTTGTGAACATTTTGTTCATATGATTGTAGAAATATATTCTTGTTCAACTATTCAGAAATTTTTATCTCCAATTCCAAAGTCGCTTCGTTGCTCTAAAAAAGTAAATATGATATATCTACTTTGATGAAATTTGACATTATTAATTGTAGAATCTATATATGTCAATCCACACTTGAACCACAAGCAAGAAAGAAAAACTTTACTTAATTCTTTGACAGAGAAATCATTGGTAAAAAATATATTCAATGGATGTGTAGATTATTCCCAATTTTCTGTGCAATAGCCTACGTGGTCTTTCTACTGAGTCTGGATAAAAGTTAGATCTCATTCGAGGGCACCAAAAATCAAGCAATAAACAAAATTAAATTTTGAAGAATATGCTAGAAACTAGAAAATTCTTTAACAATATGCAAGAAAGTGGAGAATTGTGTTGTAAACAAACTCGAGTTAGCAAGAAGCACTTCCAGGGCACAATTTTTTTTTCTTCTAATAGTACAATGTCTTACCTCTATTTTTGGATCCGTGTGTATCAATGTTTAAAACTAACTTTTTTTATATTGATATTTATATGGTGAAGGTATAAAGAATGAAGAAAACCCATAAACACGGGAGACATTACATTAAAAAGCATAAAGAAGCGATATTATTCATATGGTAAAGCATAAAAAACGAAGAATATAAGGGCATAGAGAATTTACTTACCTGTTGTGCATATATTTTGAGACAAAGAAAGCAAAGAAGAACAAGAGTAGTATATATTAGAAGGATGGTATTATATATATAGTCAGTAGTTAAAACTCGACGCGACTTTATACCCCAACTACTTACTATTTAAGCTAATGGCTTTTCAAAGAAAATTTGAATTAAAGGTGTCACATGAGTCTTCATTTTATTTTTGGTGACACTTTGACCAAGAAAAGACCCAACCTACTTAAAAATGCAATCAAATTAATATGTGACCACCAAAATATTTTTAAAACTTTAAAATCTTTTATATATAAAATATACTATATTTTTCAAATACTCTAATTCTATCCGAATTATTGAAAAAAAAGTAAAAGAAATTAGAATTTTCTTTGTTCTTCTTTTTCCCTTCAACGCTCTGCTCTTCTTCTTTTACCTTAGAAAATCCAACTATCAACAAAAATTCTCTCTGTTATCTTACTCGTCATCTCCAAACGTCACTCTGTCTTTCTAAAACTAAAGTTTGTGTTCGACTTAAACACAAATAACTCAATTTTTTGAAGGATTTTACGATTTTCGGTAACACATTCTTTATACAAAGTCTTTTTCTTGGGTTAATGAACAAGAAATCGTTCTATAGATATGAAAATTGGATAATGTGTTCGGCTATTGCCCATGTTCCAGACAAAGATCCATGACCTAATCCTACTTGAAAAAGGATTAGAATTAGTTTCCTTATTTGGTTTTCAATTCTATTATGAAAATGATTGAAATTGTAATCCTATTTGTAGTTGGTTTTGGCTTTGTAAGGGAAAGCACAACTCTATAAATAGAGGATGGTCTTTAGAGAATAATTAAATTGACTCATTACTATTGTCTTTAAAGACATTAGGACATAAGAGAGGTTTTTGAGAGAGCTTTCAACAAGACAGAAGAGAGAAGAAAAAGGGTTCTTATGATGCAGTCTTTTTCTCCAACCAGCAACCTTCAGATCGTGCTTCCCGATTAACTAACCATTGGATACGGCTAAAATTTGGACTGAGTGTTTCTGACATCTTGGTGGTTGATTTGAATGGTGGATAACTGATTCGGAGGTCAGAAAGATCTTGTTTTAGGACCCAAACAACATCTATGTTTGAGTGGTGTTTCTTTCTATTTATCTTTTGTTGGTGTAGCTATTGTTTGTTATCCTTTGGCACTTGTTGTATAGCCACTATATGAATATTTGTAACCCTCTTATTATTATAGTGAAGCGATTCGGATCTTATCGATCCCCTGATGGTTACCTTCCGTTTGAAGGGTTTTTTCATGTTAAACTTGGTATCCTTTATTGTTAGATTTTCGTTTTCATTTTTTCGTCACAACAATTGATATCAGAGCTAGGTTCTCTATATGGAGGGGAATATGAGCTGGATGGTATGTCTAAACGGAAGAAACTACAACATATGGAAAAGCAAAATTAAAGATCTATTATTCGTGAAGAAGATGCATCTTCTCGTTTTTTCTGCTCATAAACCCGAGACTTTGACTGATGAAAATTGAGATTTTGAGCACCAACAAGTATGTGGATACATAATACATGGGTTGAAGATAATGTTCGCTACCACATTATGAATGAGACACATGCTAGAACATTGTGGAAAAAGTTGGAGACACTTTACGCTTCAAAAACTGGCAATAACAAGTTGTTCTTGCTAAAGCAATTGATGATCTTTAAGTACAAGGAGGGCAGTCCTATTCTTGATCACATAAATGACTTTCAGAGTATTCTTGATCAACTATCAGGAATGGGTGTTAATTTTGATAATGAAATACAAGGACTTTTGCTTCTTAATACTCTAATGGATTCTTGGAAAACTCTTCGTGTTTCTTTTACGAATTCTGCCACTAGTGGAAAGGTGACTATGGAATATGCAAAAAGTGGTGTGTTGAATGAAGTAGTTAGAAGAAAATCTCAAGGCACATCCTCACATTCAAATGTTCTATATACAGAAGATCGAGCGAGAGATAAGACAAGAGATCCGAGGAGTAGAGGTAAAAGCAGAAGCAAGTCGAGATCCAGAAATCCAAATTTTATATGCCATCATTTGGAAAGAAAGGACATAGTAGAAGATTTTGCAAACAATTGAAGCAAGATCTTAAAAAATGGAAGAAAGAAAGAAAATAATGGAAAAATATTGTTGTTATTGTCCAAGATGACCTTCTCTTCGCTTGTGATAAAGACGTCATCAATTTTGTATCTCAAGATACAAGTTGGATAGTAGATTCTGGAGCCACATCATATGTCACACCAAGAAAAAGATATATTTTCATCTTATACTTCTGTTAACTCTGAGGTGTTAAAAATGGGTAATGCTGGTGAGATTAAGGTGTTTGGTGTTGGCACTGTTTATTTGAAAACCAATACTGGTTTAACGTTAGTCCTTCAGAATGTCAAACATGCTCCAGACATCACCTTAAATTTGATCTATGTAGGACAAAGGCTATCATAATGACTTGTTCAATGGCCAATGGAAGCTCACCAAAGGTTCATTGATTTTAGCTCGAGAAGAAAGCATTCAAATTTATACGTGACACAAGGATCGATTATTGGTAACTCCAATAATTTGGTGGAGAGCGAGGCTTTATCAGAATTGTGGCACAAGAGGCTTAGTCATATGAGAGAGAGGGCGATCACCTATTTGGCAAAGAAGAATTTGCTTGCTAGTACTAAACAAGCAAAGGGGAAATGATATGTTCATTGCTTAGCTGGGAAACAAAAAAGAGTTTCTTTTCACAGTCATCCTCCTTCAAGAAAGTCTGAGCTACTGGAGCTAGCACACTCAGTTTTGTGTGGTCCTTTTAAAGTGAAGTCAAAAAGTAGTGCACTTTACTTTGCTACTTTCATTGATGATCATTTTCGCAAGATTTGGGTATATCCTTTAAAATCCAAAGATCAAGTGCTTGAAGTGTTTAAGGAGTTTCAAGCCTTATCTAAGAGACAAAAGGGAAAGAAATTAAAATGTATTCGCACTCATAATGATGGTGAGTACATTCGTCCCTTTGATAAATACTGCAAATCGCAAAGAATTCGTTATCAGAAGATTCCTCAATTAAATGTTCTGGCAGAGAGGATGAACAGAACTTTAGTTGAGAGAGTTAGATGTGTGCTTTCTGAGGCTAAACTTCCAAATTCATTTTGTGTTGAAGCACTTAACATTGTTGCTTATGTTATCAATTTGTCTCCTACTGTTACTTTGATGGTGATGTTTGAAACAGAGTTTGGTTTGATAAGGATGTATCTTATGATCACTTGAAAGTGTTTGGGTGTAAAGCTTGTGTGCATGTTCCAGAAGATGAGAGATCAAATTGTATGTTAAAACTAAGTAGTGCATCTACATTGGTTATGGTCAAGATGAGTTTGGATATCGCTTTTATGATCCAATTGATAAGAATCTCATTAGAAGTCATGATGTTGTGTTCTTTGAAGGTCAAACTATTGAAGATATTGACAAGACTGAGAAACCAGATTCTCACATTGATGAGTGCTTAGTTGATGTTGATCCAGTTCCTATTATTGATACATCTTTTGCACATAAAGGAACTCAAGATAATGATCCAGATAATGATCAGAGTGTAGAACCTATAGATGTTCTTACTGATGATGTTATGGTTGATAATCAACCAACTCATGGTAAGATGACCACTTCGGGTGCTCCAGAAACCTCTTTTAGAAGATCTACTAGAAGAAGCTAAGCTCAACATGTTATTCTCCTAATGAGTATATCCTCTTGACTGACATGGGAGAACCTGATGGTTATGATGAAGTCATACTAGATACTCATAGAGATAGGTGGACAGAAGCCATGGAAGACGAGATGAAGTCACTTCACGAGAATGGCACATATGAGCTAGTGGAGTTACCGAAAGGTAAGAAAGCTTTAACAAATAAATGGATCTTCAAATTAAAGAAAAAGCAACATACATCTGCACCTAGATACAAGGCTAGGTTAGTCGTCAAAGGTTTTGGTCAAAGAAAGGGAATTGACTTTGATAGAACTTTCTCTCATGTTGTGAAAATGTCCTCTATTTGTATAGTTCTAGACTTAGCCGCAAGTCTAGATTTAGAGGTTGAGCAGATGCATGTCAAGACTGCCTTACTTTATGGTGATTTAGAAAAGGAGATCTACATAGAGCAACTTGAAGGTTTCATAGTTAAAGGGAAAGAAAACCATGTTTGTGAATCGAGAAAGAGCTTGTATGGCTTGAAACAAGCTCTAAGGCAGTGGTACTTGAAGTTTTCATCTGTCATTGAAAATAAGGGATACAAGAAAACTTTTTCAGATCATTGTGTATTCTTTCAAAAGTTCTCTGATGATGATTTTATTATCTTACTACTTTATGTGGATGATATGCTGATTGTTGGCAAAAATAAATCTAGAATTCCAGTCCTTAAGAAAGAATTAAGCAAATCGTTTGCGATGAAGGACTTGGGGCCAGCAAAGAAGATCTTAGGCAAACAAATTCATCGAGATAGGCACAAGAAGGATTTATCTCTATCCCAAAAGGAGTATATTGAGAAAGTACTCAAGAGGTTCAACATGACAGAGACAAAAGTGGTTAGTACACCTCTTGCTAAACACTTTAAGTTGAGTACGACCCAAAGTCCATCTACTAATGAAGAGAAGAATGAGATGTCGAGTATTTCATATTCTTCCGCGGTTGGTAGTTTGATGTATGCTATGATTTGGACTAGACCATATATTGCACATGATGTTGGTACCGTTAGCAGATTTCTTTACAATCCTGGAAAAGAACATTGGGGTGCAGTGAAATGGATACTAAAATATTTGACGGGTACGTCAGATATGGAGTTGTGCTTTGGTAGTGGCAAGTCTGAACTTGTATGCTACACAAACTCTGAATTGGGAGGAAATCTTGATAATTCAAAATCCAGTTCTATAAATTGGATCACTTTTGGAGGGGGAGCTATTTCTTGGCAATCAAGACTGAATTGCATATCTCTATCAACCACAGAAGCCAAATATAATGCCATCACTAAAGGTGCCAAGGAATTTCTTTGGATGAATGAGTTTATCAAAGATTTTGATTTTGAACAATCAAGGTTTGTGTTATTTTGTGATAATCAAAGTACTATTTATTTCACCAAGCACTCTACCTTTCATTCTAAGTCCAAGCATATTAGTAGAAAATATTATTGGATTAGAATGGCTCTCGAAGATAAATTATTTGAGATTGATAATATACACACTGATGACAATCCTTCATATATGCTTACGGAAGTGGTGATCATAGATAAGCATGAGTTTTGTATAAGTGCGGCAGGCATGAAGCCTGCCAAGAGTTCCTCCACTTGAAGTCCATTTGGCCCCTTGGCTGGAGGGGGAGTTTGTTGGGCTATTGCTCATGTTCCAGCCAAAGGCCCATGGATTAATCCTACTTGAAAAGGGATTTGAATTATTTTCTTTATTTGGTTTCCAATTCTATTAGAAAAAAGATTGGAATTGTAATCTTATTTGAAGTTGGTTTTGACTTTGTGAGGAAAAGCACAACTCTATAAATAGAGGATGGTATTGTGATGGTATTGAGAGAATAATTGAATTGGATCATTAGTATTGTATTTGAAATACATTTGTACATAAATGAGGTTTTTGATAGAGCTTTCAACAAGAGAGGAGAGAAGAAAAAAGGATCTTTTGCTGCAGTCTTTTTCTCTGACCAGCAACGTTCAGATCATGTTTCTAAATTAACTAACCGTTAGATCGTGCTGAAATTTTTGCTTAGAGTTCATGAAATCTTGGTGATTTATTTGAACGGTGGAGATCAGATTCGGAGGTCATAAATATTCTGTTTTAGGTCCCGAACAACATCTGCATTTGGGTGGTGTTTCTTTCTATTTATCTTTTGTTGGTGTAGCTATTGTTTATTCGCTTTTGACACTTATTGTGTAGCGTGTAGAAGAATATTTGTAAGCCTCTTATTATTATAGTGAAGCAATTCGGATCTTGTCGATCCCGTGGTGATTATCTTCAGTTTGAAGGGTTTTTCCACGTTAAATTTGGTGTTCTTTATTGTTAGATTTTCATTTTCATCTTTTCGTCACAACATAATGGTGTAATGGTACCTATTATTTATTATTTTTGAAAGAAAATAAACAAACCCAAAAACTCTAATTTTGAGGAAATCTATATGTATGTTGTTGTTCAGTGAAAAGTCATTTTTGTTCTTCTTTTTGTGACCATATTTTTCATTTGATTATAGAAATATAGTCTTGTTCAACTGTTCTGAAATTTAAATCTCCAGTTCCAAAGTTGCTTCGCTGTTCTAGATAGTAAATATGATGTCTCTACTTTGATGAAATTTGACACTATTAAATGTTGCATCTATATATGCCAATTCACACCTGAACCACAAACAAGAAAGAAAAACTTTACTTTATTCATTTGGCAGAGAAATCATTGATAAAAAATATATTCAATGAATGTGTAAATCATTTCCAATTTCCTATGCAATAGCCTAGGTGGTCTTTCTACTAAGCGTATATGGACAAAGTTTAGACATAATTCTAGGACACAAAAGATCAAGCAAGAAACAAAACTGAGTTTTGAAGAATATGCAAGAAACTAGAGAATTTGTGAAAAATATGCAAGAAAGTGAAGAATTGTGTTGTTAATAAACTCGAGTTAGCAAGAATCACTTCCAGGTATCAATCTTTTTTATTCTTATAGTACAACGTCTTGCCTCTTTTCTTGGATCCGCGTTGTATCAATATTTTAACCTAACTTGAACTATATTGATGTTCATATGGTGAAGGCATAAAAAATGGACAAAATTCCATAAACACAAGCGACATTACATCGAAAAGCATAAAGAAGTGTTATTATTCATATGGTAAAAGCATAAAGAATAGAGAGTACCCATAATTGGGGACACAATACATAAAGGGCATACATAATTTACTTACTTGCAATAAATATGTTTTGAGACAAATAAAACAAAGAAGAACAAGACATATTGGAAGGGTGGTATTATATATATATATATATATATATATATATATATATATATTCGGTAGCATAAACTCGATGCGAATTTAAACCGCAATTACTTACTGTTTAAGCTAATAACTTTTGAGAGAAAATTGAATAAAAGGTGTCAAATAAGTCTTGATTTTATTTTTGGTGACACTTTTACCAAGAAAGATCCCAACCCGCTTAATAATGTAACTAAGTTAATCTGGAACCATATTAACATTTTGAAAAATTTCTAATCTTTTATAAATTACAAAAAGCACTATATTTTCAACTACTTTAATTCTATCCAAACCATTAAAAAAAAGTAAAAGAAATTAGAATTTTCTCTTTCTTCTTTTTCCCTTCAACATT
Source organism: Solanum sitiens (assembly GCA_016801875.1). NCBI lineage: Eukaryota > Viridiplantae > Streptophyta > Magnoliopsida > Solanales > Solanaceae > Solanum > Solanum sitiens. The sequence continues at coordinate 2,065,005 of JABWTJ010000084.1, forward strand.
CAACTCTTCTTCGTTTTTCTTAGAAAATTCTACTATCAACAAATATCCTCCCTATTATCTTTCTCATCATATCCGACCATCACTCTCTCTTTCTAAAACTGAAGGTCATGTTCGACTTAAAAGGGGTAAGTCATTTTTTTGAGAAGTTTTACAATTTTCAAACAACAAATTCTTGATACAATATTTTTTTCTTTGGGGTAATGAACAAGAAATCATTCTATAGATGTGAAAATTGAACAATGGTGTAATGATACCTATTATTAATTATTTTTAAAATAAAATTAAGGGCCTATGTAATGTATTGTTGTTGTTCAGTGGAAATTCATTTTTGTTGCTTTTGAATTTGCAATATGTGTTCCTGAAAAAGGATCTAAATCCTTGCAAAAGGAGGTGGCTTGAGTTACTAAAAGCTTTTGACATGAGTATCTTCTATCACCCTATGAAAGAGAATTTAGTAGTGGATGCTCTTAGTCGGCTATCAATGGGTAGTGTTGCTTATGTTGAGGAAGATAAGACGGAGTTGGTTCATGATGTTCATAGATTGGCTTGATTGGCTGTTTAGTTTGTTGACTCGACCAACAGTATCGTCTTGTGTGTCGGGTGTAAAAGAAAAGCAAGGTCTTGACCCATTCTGATTGAGTTGAAGGAAACAGTACTTAAAACGTATGTTGAGGCTTTCTCCTAAAGGGGATATGGAGTGCTTTGATATTAAGGTCGTTTGTGTGTTCCCAATGTAGATTACTTGAGGGAGAAAAATTTTCAGAAGCCCATAGTTCTCAATATTCCATTCACCCCTGGAGATACCAAGATTTATCGCGACTTGCACGAGGTCTATCGATGGAATAAGATGAAGAAGGATATTGCAGAATTTGTGGCTAAGGGTCCTGATTTTCAACAAGTGAAAGTCAAGCATCAAAATCTGAGAGGTTTGTCCCAAGATATTAGTATTTCTACTTGGAAGTGGAAATCTTTGAATATGAACTTCATTGTTGGTCTACCCCGCACCCGACGACAACATGAGTCAATTTGGGCTATAGTAGATCGCATGATGAAGTCGGCTCATTTCCTCCCTGTTAAAGTTTCTTATTTGGCGGAGGACTATGCTAGGTTGTATTTGAAAGAGATGGTTAGGTTTAATGGAGTGCCCTTATCCATCATCTCCGATAATGGTACCCAATTCACTTCTAAATTTTGAAAGTCTTTCCAAAAAGGGTTTGGTACTCGTATTAAACTTAGTACGACCTTTCATCCTCAAATCGATGGGAAGGCTTAACGTACTATCCAAACTTTGAAAGATATTTTGATAGCTTGTGTGATTGACGTCAAGTATAATTGAGATGACTGTTTGCCTTTGATTGAGTTTGCATATAATAATTATCATTCAGGCATTGGTATAGCTCCATGTGAGACTCTTTACGATAGGAGGTTTAGATCTCATATAGGTTGGTTTGAATTTTGTGAGTTTTCTTTGATAGGTATTGCATTGGTACATGAGTCTATGGATAAAGTTTGACTTATTAGAGAAATGTTGAAAACAACACAAAGTCAACAAAAATCCTATGTTGATGTTAGAAGAAGAGATTTTGAATTCGATATAGATGATTGGGTCTATTTACAAATTTCACCCATGAATGGTGTAAGAGATTGGGAAGAAAGGGAAGTTTAGTCCCCATTATATGGGCTCATATAAGATTTTGACACGTATTAGTAAATTTACTTATGAACTTAATTTGCCTAATGACTTAGCATCGGTGCATTCAGTTTTCCACGTCTTCTTGTTGAAGAAAAGTGTTAGTGATTCGACATCTTTAATACCATTGGAGAGTCTTGGTAAAAAGGATATTCTTTCTTATGAAGAAGTTTCGATCGAGATTTTAGACTAGAAATTCCAAAAGTTGAGAAACAAAGAAGTTGCTTCCGTAAAGGTTCTTTGGATAAATTAGTTAGTTGAGAGTGATACTCGGGAGGTCGAGGCCGATATGATGTCCCGTTATTCTCATTTCCTTCCCTACTCTAGCTTGAGGTATTTAGTTTCTCATGCTTCACTCTTATGACTTCATGTGTCTTAGTTATTCCCATGCTTCCTCATGCATGCATGCTCATGAAAACTTGATTTTGAGAAAATAAGTTATCTTGATTGATATATCCATGTTTATGAGCATTTGAGTTTGAGTTTCATATATGCCTTATGAAATGATGTTCTGGATATGCTTTAGCTTGGAGTCGATTCTTCCTCGTCGGATATGTGCTTTTATGTGATTGCATTCATGTTGGGTTGTTAGATATTTTTCTACCCTCCGTACGATGTCTTGAGTTCCACTCAAGGACAAATGTTACCAAGGGGGAGATATTGTAACACCTCAGATTTGGAAAAGAAGGAAAAATGCAGATTTGAGTTGGGTTCTATGTCTACAAGTCATAGATGACAACAATAGGTAGTGGAAAAATATTTTTTCAAAAAGTCAAATTCCAGTACCCTTTTTACATATCACCAATATGGTTTATCAACCTTTGTATGAGTCTTAGATTGGTCTCATAGTGAGTCCCAGACTTAGTGAAATTTAGAGAGTCAAAATTAGATTCTATGAATGGAATGTACGGACCATAAGAGGACCTATGAGCCGTACATGGACCCATCGTAGATGGGGGAATTTGGAAGTCCTAGTAAGATAAACACAGTTGGCCAGTATGGTCCGTAGAAGGACCTATGGAACATAGGTCGAAGCGTAGATGCGGCCCGCCAGTTATTTTTAAAGAGGCTTTTGGGTCTTTTCCTAAATGTTTTAACCCAACATTAGGTCGTTTTACCTTCTACCTTAGGCCCTATATAACCGTTTTAAGCCCCAAATTAGCCAATTTGAATTAATTCACCTAAATTCCTAAAACCTGACCAAAGTAATCCTCTCGAATTCTCTCAAGTCTAAGGAAGAAGAAGAGCTAGGGTTCTGTTCAAGTCTCCAAATTCTCCATTTTCTTTGGCTTAAAGAATCAAAATATGTTACCATTCACCTATGGAGTCATGTCCTCCATAGGGTTCTTAAATTCTCCAATTTTAGAAAGCTAGATTACCCAATCAAAGTTAGGGTTTTATTCAATCTTCATGGTTTATTTTCAACCTTGATTAAATTGATTGTTTTCTATATATTTATGCATGAATTGAAGTAATTACATGTTTTGAGTTAATCTGATATGAACCAATGCATGCCCCATGAATTTTAGAGTGTGAGCATATGATTAAGTTTATGAACTATGAATTATGAATCTATGAAGATATGCATGTTCTTTCTATGAAATTGACATAAATTGTTTAAGGTTGCTTTGAGATTAAAGATTCGATGTTGTTGTTATGAAAGGTTATTCTCTCATGAAGGATTCAAAGGGTTGAAATTTTTCTCAACTAAATTTGAATCAAGATTTAGGAGTTATTCTAAAAGAACTCTAGCTTGTATTGGTTACTTAATTGTGCATTTCCATGGATAATAAGACGAATACAATTATTGACGATTCTTTGAGATTTATTCTTAGCATCGAGTGTACTAGAGGTGATTACCCATGTCCCACAATTATGTGTCACCATAGGTTTGTCTTAGATAGACATTAGCTAGTAGATCCACTGTAGCTCAAGTTTATGGTTCTTACCTTGGCAGGTAAGGACCTCTCTTTTTTGGTATGGGATAGACACCATATTTCCTGTTATATCTCACATGGCCTATGTTGGTTAATGTAAAACTTCACACAATAACGAACTAAGGTTACTTTCTAAAAGTATTTCAAATGTGTTTTAAGGATGTTTAGCTTGCATTGACCATGATTATGACTTATGACTTATGTTTTCTCACATATTATTTTATGATTTAGCTTGGCCATTGCATGTCATGTAGAGTCCCTTTTACCATGATTTCATAGACCTTATACATTGTTATCATACTTAGTACATTCCATCTACTAATGCATACTTGTGCCTGTAAGTTTCACTAATATAGGATTTAATGCTCCTATTTGCACACCTGTGTCTAGTTGATCTTTTATTGCTTTATGTCATTTTTGTTTCATACTTGTATGTCATATATGAGTTACGTCCCAATTAATTTCCTTATGATGTACTAAATGGTTTTGAGACTTATGTTAGACTTCCGCTTTTTGTCGAACTCTTTATGGTATAAGGTTGTCTTTTGAATTCTTTAAATTCTATTATCTCGTATGATGTATTCCAAGTGGATTTTGTAGGGCCTCTTAGAGTTCTATATGTCATGTTACGCCTAGGGTATACTTTGGGTCGTGACAATATAACAAAATAAAGTGAAAAGAAATAGGGTGTACAAAAGATAGAATCAAAAATCAACTAGAGGCAGTCGCTAGCCAGGAACCGATAACGATACAATTTTATTGATAACACTCAAATCTTCCTTGTGCTTAAGGCATAGGTAGTTGTGTGTAAAAATAATATCCAATTTATGATGTTGGGTCGAACAACAATAACCGATAAAAATGATCATGCTTCAGTTGATTTGTTAATTCAATTCTATATAGCACTCTATTGTCTCAGGCATGCATATACAAAAATTGGGAGATTGGGAAACACAAGATTATAATCTAGTACAGATAACAAAGCCAAGTATTAAACAAAAATAAGCTTTGCCAAGTTGGAGATGACATAAGGTGTATGCATTATGATAGGGTATCAACAAAATAGAATGATTAATCAACTTCAAATTAGTGAATAAATGGACAATGCTTAGTTTATACTATAACCTCTATTCTCCCTAACTAGTGGGTATGTATATCTTGGGTTCTTTCAAGGCCCAAGATCTGTAATACTCTGGAAACTTATAGGCTAAACTAGAGCTAAACGAAAGAATTAAAAATCATAAAATGACTCCCCGTAGATTAGTAAACGATCTAGAGTTGAAATGAGTCAAGGCCAAAGGCAAAGGGGCCAAGCCAAAGCCAAAGGCCAAGGCTGCCCCAAACTGGGCACACTGTCGCAACTTCCACGACCATCACCACGGACAGTGGTCTTGACCATGACTCACAAGAGGCCTCGTTGGATTTTCCTTGGCCGTTGATAAGTATCCACAAAAATCCTAGCTACTGCCTCAAGGTCCACGAGAGGGACCAGTCATGGAGCCCCTCATGAAGATGCCTTGGGATTTTGAGCTAGGGGCCCTAAGTAGCATAGTTACTGCCTCAAGGACCACGAGAGGGACCACAACTTGTGAAGCCCCTCGAGGGAATGCCTTAGGCATGTAAGTTAAAGGCACGATGTGCCTAGCTACTACCTCACACTTCACAAGTGGGAACACGATCGTGGTCCTCACCACGACTCGTGAAGGACCCTCGTGGTGCCTAGGAGTGGTCACTTAACGAAGGTTAATTAAGTATTTTCCTATTTTAGTCAAATTAAAGTGAGGCTATTTTGGGAAAGTTTGGGGTCACTATATAAAATGTTTTAAAGTCAAAATTCCCTAAACTAATTTATTTTTCACAAACACCCAAATCAAACTAAAAGTTCATATTCCTCTCTCTAAAACTCAAAAAAAAAAAACAAGGGTAGAATTGGAGCTACGGTTTGGAGAATTCAAGGCTTCTTCCTCAAATTTCTTGGAGATTCTTAATCGATGTATGGTGGATTTTCATCTGTTGGTAGCTTTCACTCATAGAGTCCCTTCAAAACATGATTTAAAAGTTTTCAATTTCCCGAAAAACTAAGGTTTCAAGGTATGTCATAGGTTTTCTTTGAAAACATTTTCAATGGTTGATTTATGATGGATTATGATGGAATTGATGATTAATTGTTGATTTATGATGACCCCCCCCCCCAAGAACCCATGTATTCCATATTTTACCAAATTGTGACTCTATGATATGGGTCGATTGTTTATAGAAGCATCTTAATAGATTATGTCTATATTGATTGAGTTTACTAAATCATGATATTCTTCATATCTAATGTAGTAATTCTAGATGTTTGGGTTGAATGTGATTCATGGTCCTTGAAGCGCAAATTATGAGGGCTTGTACATTTTTATGAGAATTGTTTATAAACTTATGATTGACTTAGAAAGTGAAGATCCTATGACTATGTTGTAATTGTGACATTGTTGAAAGATAATTCTCCACATACCCTTACATATGACTATGCATGAAATGTCTATGACTATGATAATGTTGTTGTGTTGATTGAAAGACTATTCTCATGAACACACTATGAATATGATGTGAAAGGTTTACTCACATATTATTGATTCCAAGGTTGAAAGGTCATTCTTACCTAATAAATTTATGAGCTATCATGATACCATTTTGGTTTGAGTGTTAGGCATTCTTTCATGAACATGAACCTAAGTTAAGGCTTAACATGAACTTAAAGGAAATTATGTCTAGCACCGAGTGTATATGAAGATGAGATGGAAGCTTTTACACTAATTATTATGTCTTCCCAATTGAGTTCCTTTTACGCCAGTCAGTCTGAGTTCCCAAAATACTTATCTCTTGAGATAGAAACCTTTTGCATCAGTAAGTCCGGGTTTCTAGTAGCAATCTCCTTAGCTAGTAGATCCACCTAAGCTATGAAACACGAGTTCTACCTTAGGCCTGTTAGACACCTCTTTTCAATATGAGGGCATGGCACCACATTCCATGTAGCTCACATGGTCTATGTCGGTTAAGGCTAAATTCCCTTACATTAAAAGAATATGAATATGACATGAACATGAACATGAACATGAACTATACTCATGACTTTTTAAGGAGTTCTACTTAGTGTGCTTGGGGGTATAAAACTTCACTTATGCATTGCACAAGTAGGCTTTGGAAAGGGTTATGGTGTGGTTCCCTTGTGCTATGAAGATATATGAATTTATGCATGTACGATATGGATTTTTGCTAAGAGTGACTTTACAAGTTAACGTGAATGTTTCCTTGTCTATGAATATTGACTATGGATGAGGTCAAGCTATGATATGCATGATTATGATGGCCTCAAAGTGGTACTTATTATTAGATAGGATTATGAGATCTTGTCTATGCATTTCACAAGTATAATTTAGGGTTGCTTATACATTGGTTTAACTCATGTATTTACATTTTTGTGCATGATGATTCAGAAAGTTGATAAACATCATGGTTTTAGTTAAATTGTCCCTTTTTGCATATTTTAAGGATTTTTATGCATGGTTTCCATACTTAGTGCATTATTTTGCTACCCCATATTTTCTATATTTTTCTGTAAGTGTAGGGACCGGTTGTTGAGGTGTGCTTCCTTCTTGAATAAAAGCTTGGTTTGACTATTCTCCATGCTTTTGATGAGTCCTCATGGTTCGAGGACAAGAGTTATTCATTTCTATTTTCTTCTTACATTTTCATTTAAGACTATGTTGTAAAGGGTTGTGACCCTTATTGAATTCTTTATTGTATTAGATAGTTTGATGAGACAATGTTTAGACTTCTATTTGATTTTATGAAAAGACTTCGATTGTAAAAAAATTTAATTTTGCATAATTTCTATTACTTATGTTTATGATATGCTAAGGGTTTGTAGGAGACCCCTTTGGGGTCGAGTAATCCATGTATCATCTAGGGAGTTCCCTTGGGTCATGAAACACTTGGTGATCAGAGAAAAAAGTTTAGAATATTTCTAGGATAATATCTCATAAACCACGTCTAGTAGATTCTTGTTCATAAGTGTGAAGCACGTCACATTTATGAATAAGAGGCTATACGATGTTTAGGAAATTCCACTTTTTCATTACTCTTTTGTCATGCCTTAGAGTTTTAATTATATGAAGTCCTTTTAACTTTATGAATACAATAAGGACAAACGCAAGAAGGATGGAAGAGGAGAATGTAAATGAGGGAGTTCTTCCCCAAGGTCCCCAAGGTACTCAAGTTCCTTAAGATCCTAATGGTGGCTATGAAAAATGTGGAAATAAGGTCGGCTCACCAAATATTGACCCAAGTCAAGACGATCCAAGTCAAGACGACCCAAGTCAATAGGGATACTAGGACTCTTGTGAACCCCAATGTGAGTACAAGTGCTTCAAGGATAAGGGATATTACTAGAATGGATCCTCATGTGTTCCATGGATCCTAAGTGGAAGAGGATCCACAAGGGTTCGTTGATGAGTTATTTAAAGTGCTTGATGTTATGGGAGTGTCTCCACAAGAGAAGGCGGAATTGGTCACCTACTAATTGAAGGATTTGGTTCAAGTATATTATGAGCAATAAAAAGGTGAGAGATCCGTAGGAGCGGGCTCGGTAGATTGGGAGTTGTTAAAATCGGTATTTCTTGATAGATTCTTTCCCCTAGAGTTGAGGGAATGAAAAAATGCAAGAGTTCATAAATATTTGACAAAGGGGTTTGAGTGTGAAAGAGTATGCTCTTAAATTCACTCAATTGTCCAAGTATGCTCCAACCTTAATGGCGGATTCGAGGACCAAGATGAACAAATTTGTTATGGGGGTATTCGACTTAGTAGACAATGAATATCGTTCGGCAATGCTCATCCTAAGTATGAATATTTCACGTCTCATGGTCCATGACGAACAAATTCAGGAACAAAAGTTCAAGCAAGTTAATCGGGAAGTAAAAAGAGCAAGAACCGATGATGGGAATTCTTCGAAAGGTAAGTCTGAGGGTCAAGGGCAACCAAGGTTCAAGAGAAGGTTCTCCAATCAAAACTCTTATAGTGATCCAAGGTTTAATAAAGGTAGAGTGTCTAACCTTAATCCTCAAGGAGACAATAGTGGTGGATCTTCTATGGTGAGGCCTACTTGTGCCAAGTATGGCAAGAAACATGATGATAAATGCCTAGTTGGCACAGATGGCTGCTATAGTTGTGGGAAGAGTGGTATTATGATGAGAGATTTTGTCCCATGCTTAAAAATAAAGGAAGAGACGACAAACAAGTCCCTCATAGTGGTTCGAATTTCGATGCTCCCAAGAAAAATCGTTTCTATGCTCTTAAATCATGAGGTGAACAAAAGAGTTCCCTGGATGTGGTGACACGTATGTTGCAAGTCTTTTCCATTGATGTATATGCATTGTTAGATCCCGGTGCCACTTTGTCCTTTGTTGCACCTCTTGTTGCTATGAAGTTTGAAATATTGCCCAAAGTGTTAGTGGAACCTTTTTCGGTGTCTACCCCGATTGGTGACTCGATAGTGGAAAAAAGAGTCTATAAAGTTGTCCTATTTCTTTGTCTCATAAAGTTACCGTGGTGGATTTGGTAGAGTTAGACATGTTAGATTTTGATGTGATTTTGGGTATGAATTGGTTGCATGCATGTTATGCCCCTATTATTGTAGGACTCGAGTGGTTATGTTCCAATTTCAAAATGATTCTATTTTAGAGTGGAAGGGGGGAAATTCAATCCCTAGAAATCAATTTGTCTCTTGCCTCAAAGATAGAAAAATGATCACCATATGGTGCATTTACCATATTGTTAGGGTGATGGATGTTGAGTCTGAAACCCTTCCTTAGAGTCGGTCCCCGTGGTTAATGCTTTTTCGGAAGTCTTTCACGATGACTTGCCCAGAATTCTATAACATCCCACAAATTTGAAATAGCTAAGAATGATTCTAAGAAACTAAAAATATTCATATTTGGAAAGAAAGGGGAAAATCTAGAAAATTGCCTAAGTTAAGAAAGTGAAATTTGGTCATTTTCAAACGACCATAACTTCTACCTTAGGATGAGTTAGATGTAGTTCTTGATATGTCTGGAAATCCCTTGGAGATACCTTTCAAACGCCGCCAAGTTTGCACATTTTCGATATCGTATGAGAGACATATGCCTATCGGAAGTTAGGTTGTTGAAGTAAGGAAAGTCTCAATCCGGATTTAAGGAAGGGAAAGCTAGTCTTTTCACCAATTAATTTCGTATTTTGTTTTTAGGGTTATTGGGGTAAAAACTAAGTTTAGTTCAGTTTTGGAAAATCAAAATCACGCTTAGGGCTTGGAGAAGAGAGAAAAGAAGAAGGAAAGGGAGAAAAGTCAAGAATTCGCCAAGAACGTCAAGGTTTGCGAGAGAATTTCGTCGGGGGTGATCCCTATCAAGGTATGTGAGATATTTTCGTGTTGGGATAGTTCACCCACACACGAACTTGCTTAATTTTAGCGATACTGAGTTTGTTATATGATAAAAAGTGAAGTTCTTGAAGAACATTATTGAATTCTTGTTAGTTGAGTTGTTACATGCCTAGGTTGATGTGATTCGTATTTCCGGGTTGTTTTTTGAGAAAAATGTATTTGGTATTGAGGGTACTAATGATCCTAAGCGTTTGGGGAAATAACCATGGAAGTTTAGAGGGTTTAGAGATAAAAAATGGAAGAGAAAAGTTGAGAACGCCTGTCCGTAGGGCCTTGGGGCGTCGTGCCTCCCATAGCCCCACAGGACAATCTCTTTCCGCAGGGCCCTGGGGTGCCACGCCAGCCATAGCGCCCCAACTTGGCCTCTGAAGTTGGGGCCTGGCACCCCACGCCTCTCACAGCGCCAAGGACGCAGTTTACCCCATTCATTCCCTAGTCTTTACTAGTTCCTAAGTGATGTACCCATGTTGCTTAGTTGATTCCAACACTCTAAGGTACATCTAAACATAATGAAATCATTCATAAACATGAGATCATGAACCTTGAATCCATAATCCAATTCAAGAAAAGTTAAGATCAAAGTCAAAGAAGTTTAAAGTCAAGTCTAAAAGTTAAGAAACAAGTCAAGTTCTTAAGAGTTTTCAAGAGTCTTTAATAAACGTTTTAACTTCGTTTTAAGACTCAAGTTTCAAATAAAGTAATAAGTAAATTATTTTAGAAACTCAAGTTTCAAGTAAAGTAATTAGTAACCTGTTTTAGAAACTCAAGTTTCAAGTTAAGTAAAGAGTAATGAGTTGAGTTCACTTCTCAAAAGTTCGAAGAGTTTACAAATATTTTCACATTTAAGATAAGAGGAAACTAAGATTTCCAAAAGAGTTTTGAGCAAGAAAAGGGAAAATCAATTCCAAAAGAGCCTTTAGTCTAAGCATTGAGTAATTATCTCAAACTAAAGAAAGAAGTTGCTTTAAAAGCATGAGCTAAAGTATATTTTGGGAGTAGTATTGAGCATCGATGTGGGTATGAGAGTTCATATTAACTCAAGTCTCCATGAAAATCATGTAGTCATCATGGGTATGAATGGGTCATACTTTTTAGATGATCACGTAAGTTAAGCTAGTGGATCTATTAAGTTAAGTAGTTCTATGCGACAACAAAGTATAGAAAATTTTTGGCAGCGTGGGCAAGACTCATAGTGATGGTTGTCGGTTATAGAATCTCCCAAATAAAACTACATTACTTCATATATAAGTAAGGTTGAGTTTGTTATTGCATTTTCTTTAACGAACTAAGTGTTTTTCATTGTTTACAAGATTTATATATTGCATGTGTCTAATTGCCTTATATTAAGTCAAGTTATTCATGATTTGAGAAGATCCAAGATAAGTGTTCCTTCTTACTCTTTTTCAAGCTTATTGGCATTCCAACTCGCATACTCGTACATTTAATGTACTAATGACAATTGGCCTGCATCGTATAATGATGCAGACGAAGGTAACCAGGATCAGCATCATCTAGCTCCTCGTTGATCCAGTTGAGCACTCGGAGTCAGTGGTGAGCCTCTTTGCATTCTGGAGGACACGTTTATTCGCTTTCCAGTCTTTGTTTTCATAGGATATTGTGGGGTCTGTCCCAACATCCATCTTAGTATTATAGAGGTTTAATAGACAGTTAGAATTAAGTCTCTTATCTTTGTATTACAGATATTTTGCTTTGAGGCTTAAGTGCAATTTCGGCCAAGTTACTTACTTTAAGTTATATTAGGAGATTGTTTTATTTTATTGAGTTAAGTCTTCCACTTAGTTAAATAAGCCAGATCAAGGGTACGCTCAAGGCCAGCGATGGTAATTGAGTTTCGGCCACGTCCATGGTGTAGGCTCGGGCGTGACACATTCCTCTCTGATAAGAAATAGATTTTTGCATTGATATCTTGTCGGATACGCAACCTATCTCCATTCCTCCTTATATAATGGTCCCGGCCGAGTTGAAGGACCAACTCAAGGATTTGTTAGACAAAGGCTTTATTCAATTGAGTATCTCTCCATGGGGTTCTGCAGTATTGTTTGTTTGAAAGAAGGATGGGTCTTTTAAAATGTGCATCGACTATCACCAGCTAAACAAAATGACCATAAAGAATAAGTATCCCTTCCGAGGATTGACGACTTATTTGATCAACTTTAAAGGGCTAACTATTTCTCTAAAATAGATCTTCGTTCAGGTTACCATCAACTAAGGGTAGAGGGGTTGAAATTCCCAAGACGGTCTTTAGGAATCGATATGGTTAGTATGAATTTGTGGTGATACCATTTGGGTTGACAAATGCCCTGGCAACATTTATGAACCTAATTATTAGAGTGTTTAGATCCTACTTTGAATATTTGTGATCGTATTTATTGATGATATGTTGATCTATTAAAGGAGTGAAAACGAACACATGACCCATTTGAGGATTGTATTGCAAGTCCTTAAAGACCACCAATTATATGCGAAGTTTAGCAAATGTGAGTTTTTGCTAAGGTCCATAGCCTTCCTTGGTCATATTGTGTCGGGCAAGGGTATTGAGGTAGATCCTTAGAAAATAGATGTGGTCAAGAGTTGGCCTAGACCTCTTTCCTACCGATATTAAAAGTTTTTTGGGTTTGGACGGTTACTATAGGAGGTTTGTTGAGGGTATTTCCTCCATTGCTTCTCTGTTGACGACTTTGACTCAAAAGAAATTTAAGTTTTAGTGGTTGGATGCTTGAGAGAGAAGCTTTCAAGAGTTTAAAGATAGGCTTACTTCCTCTCAGTGTTAACCTTACCGGAGGGTACCGATGGCTTTGTTCTGTATTGTGATGCCTCACGAGTAGGTTTGGGATGTGTCCTTATGCAACATGGTAAAATGATTGCTTATGCTTCAAGGAAACTCAAGATTCATGAAAAGAATTGTCCAACCCATGACCTTGAATTAGCGGTCGTGGTATTTGCCTTGAAAATATGAAGGCATTATCTATATGGGGTGCATGTTGATGTGTTCACCGATCACAAGAGTCTTCAATATGTGTTTAGTCAAAAAGACTTGAATTTCTGACAAAGAAGGTTGCTGGAACTTTTGAAGGATTATGACATGAGTGTCGTTTACAACCCCGAAAAAGCCAATGTAGTTGCGGATGCCCTTACACTACCAAAAACACGCTTATTTCCCACGGTTTTTTAGCCACGGTTGTATAAACTGTGGCTAAATTAACATTGAAATACAAAATTTCCTACGTATTGAAAATTGTCGCGAAAATATTGTGGCAAAATCACGCGGGTTTAATCTCCCTCCCTTTTTTTCATTTCCCCCCCCCCCCCCCCCCCCCCCCCCCTTAATTTCAGTATGTTATTTTTTATTAATCAAAAGGAAAAGAAAATAAGAGCAGCACGTCCTAAAATTATCCCAAATTCTCAGAAGAGCAGAAACCTTGAGTTGTCTTCTCCAAAATCAAACCTTGAGTCCAAGTACACAAATTCTGCAAACTTCGATCTTTTTATCAATTTTTTTTTTGTTTATTTCAATTTTTTACTTACCCTAATGCAAGAGGTGACAAATCTGTGGAGAAAAGATTGAATAAATTGCAGCTTTTTCTCTCTGTTTTCCTCACATTGATGATGTGAGTGATGTGTATTTGTTTGGAATTATGTAGATTTCTTGATTTCGAAAATGGTTTTATTGAACTTGGAGAAAAAATTATCTATCTTTCAGCTGATTGACTCTTTGAAAGGCTTCTAATTTTGCGTTTCTATTTAACTGGGAATGAAATATTTCATTTTAATGAATTGCATAGTCTTGTGAATGAAAACATTTTACTGGTATGTGTACAAATAGTTTGGTTGATGAGGCTTTAAGTAACTTATATGATTTATATTTTTTTTAAAGTAATCTCTACAAAATAAGTTCCATATGAAGCAAAAATGCAAGAAGTCAGCACAAGAACTGTTAGCAAGCTTACGAGGACAACAAGCTGAAAATATAAGCATAACTTTTCCAGATTTGCAGCAACAAGTTAATGGGATCAACAAGATGACCGACTTGAAAATGAGAACATAAGAACTCCTACACTTAATTATAACAACTTAAATTCTTCTTCAAGCTCTAATGTAACCAACACACAAGAGAAAGAGGAGCCCTTAGTTGTCAAGATTAAAGGTTAGAAGTAATTTCAAATTTGAGTTTCTTTTTTTGGTCTATGCTATTTTATTTCTCCTTTGCTTTCTGATAACTGTGACAAAACCTAGCATGAAGATCCCATTCCTTCAATCATTGCACTTTTCATAGCCTTCTTACACTCTTCATACCTTAGAATTAGCTTAGATAGAAAATGTTGTATATCAGACAACATTTGACATGTGAACTCTTTATTATGAATGACATTTGTTGTTTGCTAAAGTTTGGAAGTTGTTGGCACTCTGGAAGTCATTCAGGTGCTCATTTTCCAAACCGATAAATTACAATGTATATATCTCAGTTCGCGTGCAATTATCAACAATTGTGTACTATTGCTGTGAGCTGCCCAAGTCTCGCATGCCGGTGGTAGCAAATGCAATGCAAGGAGAGGTGGTCAAATGGTAAGTTTCTTTATAGTGAAGTTTATTTAAGAACCACGTTATTATACAACATAAAATGTATTGCTTGTTTACTTATTTTTTATCTGTACTTATTAATGATAGGAACATAAATTGGGAAGGCCGGTGTGCCGAAGTGAAGTTCTATTGTCAACTTTATTGAAAAAGAATGGTAATTATGTGAATGAAGAGGGGAAGATTTTAGCTGTAAGTTTCAAAATACTCGTCTATTTTTGTGCAGTCTTGATATAGAAATGATATTCTTTGTGTTCTGTTTTGAATGTACTTCTTTTTAATCTTCATGAGTTACGTAACTTTTCCTACACATTACTAGTTCAACTCCTATCTAGAGATGCTAAACACAATAGTTTTCTAAAAATATACAAAATCATCCAGTTCCTTCTTTTTTTTAAAAAAATCTGGCCACATGAGCAGTCCAAAATGCCCGATCAAAATCCAAAAAGAAATAAGTAAAAACAGACAAAAAAGTGCATTTGGTGAAACTTTCAGAAATAGAAATCTTTGACTTCTTTTCTCGATATTTCTGCTCTGTTTCCATCGTCATGGAAGCTGATAGTAGGTAATTATTCCTGAAAAAATCTCAAGACTAAAATTTATCCCTTGTGCATGTAGTTCCGTTGTCACTAAAGCTAGAGCTACAGTGATGTTTTTCCAACACTACATCTATGTTTATTTTATGTTGCCGAAATCTGTGAATTTTTGTATGCTTTCATATGTGTTGTGCAAGTTATCACTGCTTTCTATATTTTGTATTCCTTATGTTACCAAAATATTGAGCATATGATGTAGATCCCCAAAAAGTAAATGTCATTTTGAGCCTCTGCCACAGATAATCAATTGAGAAATGTGTTTTGCATCTGTGAGTCTTGCTTAGAAAAATCACACTAGTTGTATTCTATCAGCATTAATGATAAACATTTCCTGTTTTGCCTTGTGGATGTTATGCTTTAATTCTTTGGTGTGAATCTTTAATGTAGCAAATTGTTGTTTGTCCAGATTTTGAATCTTTTTAGCAAATGGTTGTCTGTCCAAATATGTAAATTTAGAAAAAGTGAACCTATGCAATGTTTGCAAGAAAGTGTGCTATACAATTCCTTTCTCAAACTCATCCAGTTTCATTGCCACCCACCCCTAAATAAATTTTTACCACTTAAATGTTTTTATTGATTCTAATAAGTGCAAGACAACAGATGCTTTAGTTTTGCAATACTTGCTAATAAGTTGATTAACAATGTTGGTATTCCTCTCTCATGTTTTCTATTTTCTTCGTAGGATAAAATATTGGAGCATCTACCTGAAGATCAATAACATGCTGCTACTTTAGGTGTTCCATTAAAGATATTGGTCCATCCTAATGACGCTATTGGAAAAGTATATGGAGTTGAACATTCTGGTCGTGTGCATGGTATAGGTGGTAATGTTTGTCCTTCAGCTGCTTTTGGGATGCCTAGACATTCAATTAGTCATGTAAATGCCGGTACTTCCAATAATATGTCATCAACGTTTTGAGACCTAGAGAAACATGTAGAAACTTTAGAAGAGAAGCTGACCGGATATGAAGAGACTAAAAAAAAGCTTGACAAAACTAAGAAACGACTTGCGCAAAATGAGAATCACTTGGCAACTCTTCATAGGTTTTTACAAGCCAAATTTGATAGTGAATTGTCTATTTTCAACATAGATTCTTTGTCGTTTATGATGTAGCTTATACTTTTTGCATTTTGATTACATTAGCAATACTTTTGCTAACTTTATTGATGAAACTTGGCTTTTGTTTCATTATATGACGAATACTTTCCTTTTGTTTTAATATATGATGAATACTTGCCTTTTGTTTTACTTTTTTTTATCATTGAAGTAAGGATTAGAAGCACGTTATTGTAGGCAATCAAATCATCAATTGTATTTGCTTTAAAAAATAATTGTACACGTTCGCCACGGTTCATCTATGGCTAATCTATAAAATGAATTTGAAAAATATAGAAAGTACCTAAAGTTTATTAGCCACGGTCCCTGTATGGCTAATAAGTAATTACAAAAATAAATTATTTATCAGGAAATTAATTTTACCTACGAATTGAGTGTGGCTAAATGTTAGGATAACCGTGGATAAATAAATGTTACCACACATGTGAAAACCGTGACAAATTTACTCGCGACGCCCGTTATGGTCACGCTACCACCTGTGGCCAAATGAATGTGGCCAATGTGTTTTAGCCATGGTTCACATGCCGTTTAACAACAATTTTGGGTGTGGCTAATGCGCGCGTTTTTTGTAATGTTAGTCGATTGTCCATGGATAGTGTAGCCCATATAGAGGATGTTAAGAAGGAGTTAGTTCGTGATGTGCATAGGTCGGCCTGGTTAGGTGTTCAACTAGTAGATTTCACCAAAGGTTGTCACGGTCCACGATGGTTCCGAATCATCCTTTGTGGCGGATGTTAAGTCCAAGAAAGACCTTAACCGCTATTAGTTGAGTTGAAAGAATCAGTACTCAACAACTCCGTTACGGCTTTCTCCCACAGGGTAGATGGGGTGCTTAGGTACCAAGGTCGGTTATGTGTTCTGGATATTGATGTCTTGAGAGAGCAAATTCTAGAAGAAGCTCATGGTTCACGGTATTTGATTAGCGTTTTAAAGACATTTCATCCAATTCTAAGCATCAACGGTAATTAATCAGTATATAACCTAACAAAGTGAGTTGGGGTCAAATCCCAAAATGAGCAGTACGTGTTGAAGATTCAATAGGAAAGTATGAACATGTTCAAATCAGTCATACGGATAGAAACTTTTGAATAAAAATAACATTCGAATCAGGGGGTGACACGAGTGTCAAATGGGGGTTTTGGTTCAAAATTATCAACTACAAACAGTGGTAAACAATGTGAAATAACAATAATGAGATGGGTTCTTGGGATGTGATTCGATTATAGGCTAATATAGAAAAATGGATAATTGCAACTATTAAAAATAGCTAAATATTAGTGATCAAGATAGGCTATAGAGGAGGTAAACTTTTTCTCTAAAAATTTACCCCGAATCAAGTTGATTTCTCTTGAATGTCAACAAGTAAGCAAAATAAGAGCAGCACACATTAGTCCATTCATTCTCTCGAGCTGAATGCGTGGAATTTGGTTTAGGATTCACTCTCTCGAGCTGAACCCAGGTCAACCCAATACCCACAGACCATCAATCAAGAATTTTAATTTTAAAACCTCTCTCTCGAGCAAGCAAAAAACACAAGGGTACAACTACATTTGAAACTACTATTCTTAAATTAAACCACGATTAATGACTAAACTCACTTCTAAATAGCATTTAAACTAGTAATTAGCAATACCCATAAACTATCAGTCCATAATCAGATAATCACATCCCAAGAATTGGGTATTTAGCTATACATCATAAAAAGATAAAAATCGTTACCAAATTGAGTTTCCATCAACTGGGTAAGATTGATTTCGTCTTTACAATGTTCCAATTCAAAGAATCTTAAAGGCCCACTTTCAATTTCTCAAAAGTGAAAAACTTCAATTCTTTAAAGCTTAGGATAAATTAGAGAGAGAAACTCGTCTCCAGAGCTCAAAACTTAATAATAAAATTGTTATAAGAGTAATTCCTCCTAAACTAAATGTTAAAAAAGTATGTATAGTCGCCAAAAATGTGTTGCAAAGAGTTACTCGGCAAAGTAAGTCGGGCTCATCAAACCACTCGGCGAGCCGCCCTTTGATCATTTCCATCTCCCTTCTGCCTTGGCGTTCAACAACCTTAAGGTTTGTAACTTTGGGCGATCCAACACTGTATCGCGGAATGATTCGGCGACCAGACGAATGCTCATTCCTCTCGCCAACTTGGTTCCTTCCTTCAGGTCTTAGCACACTGGAGCTTTAAGCGGTCAAATGGCCACTCGGTGACTCACCAGGTGGACTTGGCGATCACCAGGCTTGCATTTCTTTATTCTTTCAACTCACTTTGTTCCTTTTTACAGATTAGTATCCTTGCTTTGTTCCTCAATCCATATACCTAGAAATCAAGGGTTTTACATTAGCTATTGACACAAAATAAACATTTGAGGACACTAAATCATTATAAATAAAGCCCTAAATGAGTCTAAATCTAGGACTCACCTGTATTTTATTCATTTGGGAGACACCAAGATGTATTGTCATCTATAGAAAGTCTATTGGTGGAGTGGTATAAAGAAGGATATAGCGGGTTTTGTAGCCAAGTATCCAAATTGTCAACAAGTTAAGGCTGAGCACCTAAGGCCAGGAGGCTTTTTGGCAAGATATACCAATTCCACTTTGAAGTGGGAGGAGGTGAATATGGACTTTATGGATTTGCCTCGTAGGCAACATAATTCTAGTCGGGTCATTATTGATAGAATGACAAAATCAATCCACTTTATTCACATCAAGGTTTCATTTTTGGCGAAAGAATATGATTATTTATACATCAAGGAGATAGTGAAGTTGCATGGGGTTCCTTTATCTATTATTTCAGATCGGGGTACTCAATTTACTTCACACATTTGGAAGGCATTCCAAAAAGGTCTTGGTACTAAGGTGAAGCTTAACACAACTTTTCATCCCCAAACCGATGGTCACGCGGAATGCACCATCCAAACCTTAGAAGATATGTTGAGGGCACGTGTCATAGACTTCAAGGGTAATTGGGATGACCATCTTCTATTGATAGAGTTTGCCTACAATAATAGTTACTACTCAAGTATTGACATGGATCTTTTTGAAGCATTGTATGGTAGGAGATGTAGAACTCCGGTTGGTTGGTTTGAAGTAGGTGAAATTGCTCTAATTGGTCCCGAACTTATTTATGAGGCCATTGAGAAAGTCCAACTCATTAGAGAGAGGTTGAGGACGGTCCAAAGTTGACAAAAGTCTTATGTCGATGTTAGATGGAGGGATCTAGAATTTGAAGTTAATGATTGAATCTATTTAAAAATTTTACCTATGAAGGATGTGATGAGGTTTGACAAGAAAGGGAAACTTAGTCCCCGGTATGTAGGCCCATATCAAATCTTGAAATGTGTTGGAAAAGTTGTCTATGAGTTAGACTTGCCAAATGAGTTGGCTCCAGTTCATCCGGTATTTCATGTTTTTATGCTTTAGAAGTGTATTGGTAATTCGGTATCCATCATTCCTTTAAAAGGTTTGGGAGTTGATGAGAGCTTTTCTTATGAAGAGATTCTGGTAGAGATTTTAGACTGACAAGTTAAAAGTTTAAGAAACAAGGAGATAGCTTCCGTAAAGATTTTATGAAGGAATCATTTAGTTGAGGGTGCTACATGGGATGCTGAGGCTGATATGAAGTCATGTGCACTTTGTGTTCTTCATGAGTTCCTTATGATATGCATGTTCCTATGAGAATTCATGTTTTGTATAAATTGAGTTTTCGTGATTTATATGTTCCTCATGTTGTTGTGCATTTTAGTACGATAATTACATATTTGACTTCATGAGATGATTTGATGAATATGCTTTGATATACTTTCGATGAAATGACATATTGGCTCCATAATGTTGTGTTGAGCTTGCTTTGAGTTGGATAAGGTAGTTCCTCCTATGTTTATGTGAAATGGTGAGTTTTGTGCATAATGGGTTGTGGATGTAGCTCCTACTTCCTTGTGTTGCTATGTCTTGAGATGGAGTTGATATAACCCTCCTATTAATTGTGCATTATTTTGATATTGCATGCCTAATATGTTGCTAGTCTTGAGTCTTAAATTCCATAAGGTGCCTAGATCATCATTCGAGGACGAATGTTCCCGGGGGAGATAATGTAACACTCAGGAAACTTATAGGCTAAACTAGAGCTAAACAAAAGGGTTAAAAATCATTAAATGACTCCCCATATATTAGTAGACCATTTAGAGTTGAAATAAGGGCTATAAGAGTCAAGGCCAAAGGGCAAGTACCAAGGCAAAGGGGCCAAGCCAAAGCCAAAGTCCAAGGCTGCCCCAAACTTGGGCAGACTGACTCAGCTTCCACGGCCATCACCATTGCCAGTGGTCATGACCACGGCTCGAGGGAGGCCTCATAGAGTTGCCTTGGCAATCGAAGAGTAGCCACCAAATGGCCTAGCTACTGCCTCAAGGTCCACTAGAGGGACCATGCCATTGGTCTTGACCACGGCTCGTGGAGCCTCTCATGAAGATACCTTAGGCATTAGAGCTAGGGGCCCCAAGTATCATAGCTACTTCCTCAAGGACCACGAGAGGGACTACGACTCTTGGTCTTGACCACAGCTCGTGGAGTCCCTTGGGGGAATACCTTGGGCATGTAAGATAAAGAACGATGTTCCTATATACTGGATCACACTTCACGAGTGGGACCACGGATCGTGGTCCTCACTACGACTCGTGAAGGCCCCCCGTGGTGCCTGGGCGTGGTCACTTAATGATGGTTAATTAAGTTTTTTCCTATTTTAGTCCAATTAAAGTGAGGTTATTTTGGGTAAGTTTGGGGTCACTATATAAGTTGTTTTAAGTAAAAATCCCCTAAACTAAGTCATTTTTCACAAACACCCAAATCAAACTAAAAGTTTATCTTCCTCACAATATTTCTCTGTCTAAAACTCAAAGAAGAAGAATAGTAGAATTGGAGCTACTGTTTGGAGAATTCAAGTCTTCTTCCTCAAATTTCTTGGAAATTCTTAATCAAGTATGATGACTTTTCATCTGTGGGTAACTTTCACCCATAGAGTCCCTTCAAAACTTGATTTCAAAGCTTTCAATTTCTCAAAAACTAGGGTTTAAATCTAAGTCATGGGTGTTCTTTCAAAACGGTTTCAATGATTGATTTATGATGGATTATGATTGAATTGATGATTAAGTGTGTTTGTTTTTGAGGACTGAATCTTAATTATTCAAATTTAGTTCATTAAGTTTGTTGTTTTATTTCCTTATAAGTCTCTCAATGTGTCTGAATATATCTAAATGAATTAGATCTGTAACACACTCTTGACATCATTCAGACTCAATAATAAGACTACTATCTTAATTTAACTACATCACAACAAATCATAAAAGTTATTTTCTTATTTAATTAATGTTAATTACATGCTTACCATTATAATTTCATTTATTCTTATTAACTTAAATCTACGTCTTTTACTTTCATAAATTAAGCAATATATTTGAATTGATAAGCACTCTCATGATATAATACTTAGCACGGTTCTAGAAAATAAGAAAGTATTAAGTATTTGAACGATAACAATAACAAATGTCAATTATAAAATAAAATGTTTTCAAAAAAATTATATTACTACTCTATTTAAATTATTTTACATTGCATTATATTAGATTCTCAAAGTTTTTGAGTGGAAAGAATAGTCATATTATTGATGTAGCTTAATGTTAAATTTTTAAAAGATAAATCATATTACCTTGTTACGATAAAAATGTACATAATATTATTTTCTATAAATAAAAAACTATTTTACTAAAATGAGGTTTTTGTAATATTTATTGATATAACGATTAATTTCATGTGCACATTCAAATATTTAAAACAAACGGTCTCAATAATTAGGTGTTTAGATTCAGATAGAACATCTTAATATTCATATATTTATTCAAATTTACACATCTAGATGTTAATGCACATCTTGATATTCAGATGTGTATTCAAATTCAAATGTCTTAATCTTAATGAAAACAGATGAGACCTTAGTTATTTGTTATTTACATATTGTTTTAACAATTAATATTTATTTTATTTTAATGTGTTGTTTATGTAGTAGAATATTTTAATGGTTATAATAAATATTAGCTCACTAATTATTTTTGGAACTAGAAAATAAAATTATTAATCTCGGGATATACTAAACTCTACATAACAAATACCTACATAACTAGTATCCATATTGCTAATACATGCATAACTCTTTGCTACCAAACGATTCTTAAAAACATGTGATATAAGTCAATTTATTTAAGACTTAAGTCATTGACAGTCACTTAAAGTTGTCCGCATATTTCACTTAGACACCTCTACGAATTCTGTTTTCTATTAAACACTCAAATCTTAATAAATAAGTACCTATTAAATATTTTTCTAACAAGTAGACAAAAAAATTGCGTGTAATACACACGTAAGTGATGTGATAAAATAACAGATCAAACAATAATATATGACATTTTAGCTTAAAATAATCCTAAAGCCGAATTTTGAACACAAAAAAGAACTAAATAAAAGAGTTTCGAAATAAATAAATATATATTTATCCACCCTCATCATATCAACCCGGACTCGACCTCTTTCTTCTCTTTTCCTAAAACCCACCTCTAGTTCACCATCGTTTTGCCACCAATGTAAGTGAATAATCAGAAACAAAGATTTACACTACAAAAAAAAATGAAGTTGATTATTTTACAAGAGCTTTTATTCCAGATCAAATAATCGTCAATTACTTGATTTTTTTACTTCCTTTTGGGTATGAATTTACAAGTGAAAACTTTACTTGTTTCCAAGTTTATAACGCATAACTCAGCAACCAAGATTAAAACTAAACTTGGAAATTAAAAAAATTAAAATTTAATCTTTAAAAGCTACTTTTATATCAATTGTTCGAAAATTTGATTTTTTTTTTTTGGATTTATAAAATAGAGGTGTGAATTCATCTGCAACATTTACAATGGTGAACAAATACCGACAAACAATTTGATCCAATACTGAAATTACTCCACTTTCCGTCATAAGAACTGTTCTACAAATATAATCGAAATTGGATGGATGAGTAGCGCTGACGAAAAAGAGAATAAGAGAAATAAACTTTAAAGTTAAATTCTTTTTTTGTATGTGTTCAAAAGGTAAGTTAAAAGTATATTGTAAAATTTTGGTGGTGGATTATGGCGTGAGATATTAATTAAAAAGAATAAAATTTAAAAATGATGTTAAAATAAAGTATGGAAAACACTTTTTGTGGGAAGTGTCGAAATGAATTAAGCATAATTGAGTTAACACATGGCATATAAGGCATAAGCGTCGTTTTCAATCTCACAAAAATTGCAACTGCAAGTGTAGGCAGTACGCAATACGATCCCACAATTCTCTTCATTTTCTCACCGTCTCCTTCTTCTGCATAGTTCTCTCTTCTTTGCTTAGGTTTCTAGGGTTTACAACAACAGCAATTCATGGAGGAGGAACCAGTGGTATCGGAAACAGCGAATCGTCGTACGGTGAGTTTCGTTTTTTAGTTTCAGCAGTATTCAACTCATTAAGTTAATAGTTGAGACGTAATTATTGATCGTTTGCAGAAACGAACGAGAGCTCAAACTAGGGTTAACGAAGAACAGTTATTCAGCAGTGTGAATGAGGAAGAGAGAGAAGAATCATCTGAGGACTTTGAAGACTCTCGTGCTAGAGCTAAGCGGACTAAGGCTTTAGGAGGCACTTCATCTGCTGCTGCTGCTAGAAATGCTCATCAGAGTTTAATTGGTATTATAAATTTTGTCTGCTGTTTTGTTACAATAGTTTTGATGTTTAATTTGAAATCCATAGATTTTTAGGTTTTGTTTCTCGATTGTTGGTAGCACAGTGGAAATGATGGTCTTCTAGTTTGCATGTCATTCTCGATATTTTATTATGTTGAACGGAGGAATGGAAGTTGTGTTCCTGTAGTTGAACTAATGTTCTGTAGTTTTTATTATTGCAGTTTGAGATTATATAGAAATTTTAGGCTTGTCTTCCTCAATTATTGTTGAAAGCACGGGTGGAAATTATGCTAGGTTTTGGTTTCTAGTTTGTATTGCTATGGTACTAGCAGACTAATTTTTGAATTTTGAGACAAGCATCGTTAGGCTTGTGCTATCGGATAATGTTGAAAGTGCAAATATGGAAGTTGTGGTCTAGTTATCGTAGTGTTATGTATTGTTCTTTTAATTTCAGGTATATTTTGAAGATTCAAAGGAGAGAAATTTTGGGCTTACACTAGTCGATTATGTTGAAAGTAGACATGGAATTATCTTTTAGTTCATTAGTGTTGTGGTGCTTTCATTACAGTAATTTCAGGTTAATTCTGAAAGTTGCTAGAGAAGTTTTAGCTAGCGTTTGGCCATAGATTTCCAATTTTTTTTTGGGAAATATTATTTGGGTGAAAATTTGGGTGAAATTTCACCATGTGTTTGGTCATCGTATTTGAGAAATGTATTTAACCTTTTTAAGAAATATGATTTATACCCATAAGTTGTAAAAACTATCAAACTAGCTATAGGTTTGTATTACATGACACAAGACTTTGTTACCCTAAGCCTATTATTCATCATTTTCATCAATAACCATATCACACTTTCATATTCACTGAATATTCCATTACTACTTTGATATTTGCTCAAAAATTATGTAAAACAACGCAAACAACTATTATAGAGGGAGTTCTTATAAAAGATAAAACTTTGGTGTAATTTGAATTATTTAAAGTTCCCAGATAATGGGACTTGGCCCAAATACTAGTTTTTTCTAACATTTGGGAATTTGGGTTATTTGCCAAATAATGTCTAATTGTATGGATAAACACTATTTGCCAAATCTTTCCCCAAATTTTACTTGGGAGATCTATGGCCAAACGGGTCCTTAGTCTATCGCTACTCAATATATAGAAATCGTGAATGGAGGTTACAGGGATTTCAGATTAATTCTGAAAGTTACTAGAGAAGTTTTAGCCTATCGCTACTCAATATATAGAAAGCATGAATGGAGGCTACAGTGATTTGAGGTTAATTGTTAAAGTTACTAGAGAAGTTTTAGTCTATCGCTACTCAATAGCTAGAAAACTTGAATGAAGGTTCTGATCGTTTAGTTACTATGGTATGTAATTTTCCATTATGACATTTAAGTTCAATTTTGGTAATTCAAGAATCTATGGAATATTTAGGGTGTGCTACCCAATTATAGTCGAAAGCGTGAATTAAGTTATATCTTTGAGTTTGGCTACTGTGCTATAATTTCAATTATGGTAATTTTAGGTTAATATTGAATTGATGACTTTGAGTGTAAAAGCTTTCAATTTGCTTGCTGAAAATGTTCCTTTAAAGTGTAAATGTCTGTAATTTACAATAGCAAGTGGTAGAATTTGATTCATTATTTCATTTTGTTTCCACCCATTGAATGAAATGCC
This sequence comes from Solanum sitiens, assembly GCA_016801875.1. Lineage (NCBI taxonomy): Eukaryota > Viridiplantae > Streptophyta > Magnoliopsida > Solanales > Solanaceae > Solanum > Solanum sitiens. The sequence continues at coordinate 2,090,836 of JABWTJ010000084.1, forward strand.
AATCTCGTCCACTAATTTTTGGACAAATGTGAAACACTCATCATTATGGGCATCCTGTCGGCGAAGAAAATGCTGTAGGATTCTTATTTTGTCTTTATATCTACATTTGGAACATTTTTTGTACTGAACACTTATTTTGAGGTTGTGACCTACTGTTTTATTATGTATCATTTGTAGCAATATATCAATCTGATTGTTCCTCCTGTGGGAGTTTGCAATCCTTTGAAAATATTTGGTGTTTCTATCACCCTCCTTAAGCCATAAACACTTGGATTTTTGCCTCCATGATACTTCTTCAGCCTTAGCAATCTGTTGTAGTTCCATTTTTAGGACCATCATCTTGTCTTTTTCTGCTTGGGATGGGAGCTTTTTTTCGATTGCCTACTCAATAACCATATCCAGTGCTTTGCTCTTTCTGGTTTCCATCTTGCCATTTCTCTGTTCCAGTCAGTGATATCTTTTTTGCGACACCTCAATTTCTGAGAGAAAATAAAATCTGGACTACCCTTGATAGAGTAGTTCTGCCACCATTCTTTAATTTTATCCAAGAACCCCTCCTCTTGCAACCACACGTTTTCAGATTCAAAATTAGGAAGGATTGTCTTCCCAGTCACCATTTTCCAAAAGTACAGGTCTATGGTCTGACACAACTTTAGAAGAGCAATTTGTTTTACATCTTTAAAGGTGTCACTCCATTCAGGTGATGTCAAAAACCTGTCTATTCTAGAGGTTTGAATAGAATATTCTCCTCGGGACCAAGTATAGAAAGCATCCTGTAAAGGGAGGTTGATGAAGTTCAGATTTTGAATGGTATCTGAGAAGCTTTTCATGACTTTTGATCTTCGGATGCGGTTACATCTTTCACTTTGAAATCTGCATACATTGGAATCACCAGTGATGGCCCTACCGCTCGTTCCAGATACCTATAATAACTGCAAGTTCGAGCCATAGTTCCTCTTTTCTGGATTAGAATGAGGGCCATAAACACCTTTGAAACACCATCGTAATTCATCTTGAGAGCTTTCTAACATACATGAGAGAGTGTATGAACCTTGTCGTATTTCAATGCAATCCCACAGCCTTTTATCCCAAAGAATTACTATCCACATCTACTACCACTTGCTTTGAGCTCAGTCCAACCAGCCATCTATTTCCCCACATCTGTTGAATCATCTGTGACGACCAGTCTACTATTTTTGTCTCCTGCAGGCAAATAATGTCTGCTTCTCCATTTACCCATTAAAGATTTCACTGAACTTCTCTTAGCTGCTTCATTCAGCCCCCACACGTTCCAACTGATAATTTTTAATTTCATTTAGAAAGAGCTTCCTAACCTGCCCCTTTTTACCTTCGCCATGCCATCATAATTTAAACCACATTTTAGCCTTTCTAGCTCGAATTCACCTTTTCTCTGTGACTTTTTTGCTGAACTTCCTTCAGATTTTTGTTTATTTAATTGCAGCTGCCTCTTATGTTCCATGCGCTAGATCATGTCCAGGATATTAACTTCAAAAGCCTTGCATGCCTTGACCATCACTGTTTTGGTCCACCTGGAAGTTTCAATTACCGTTGGATTTTGAATTTCAAACACATAGCCACAATCAAAGGCCTTCTGTGATTGTTCCATAAGAAATACTCATTCCTCTTTGAAAAGTCACTTCAGCTATGCCTTACCAGTCCAAAAAAAGTCACTTAAAATAATCCTTTTCTTTGAAGGTGACTCACTTCCTATTCAAGGAATAAAACCATCAGAAGCTATACTAGTCAGTTTGTTGCTTGCTTCAATTCCTCGTTACGTGATTCTAATTAGATTTTACTTTCTCTCTGCTGAATCCTTTTTGTGTATATCTATTGTGTTGGTTTACACATGCTGATGATAGGACATCCATTCCTTCATTTGCAGATGTTGTTAAAGGTGATAGGAGACGAATTCCTGTAGTGGTCAAGCATTGGGTGGAACACTATGAGAAGGATCCGAAAGCTGCAATGGCTGGACTATTGAGCACGATGTTTGAGGTAATTTGATAATCTGTGGATGTTTTGCATACTATGTTTTTCCCATCTCCACATATCAGCCATAGACAGGTTCCATTTTGATGATGTAATGTGATAGGTGAAAATTTGTGGTTTTGCAGGTATGTGGGGCAAAATATCATATTGAAGAAGATTTCTTGGATCAAACCGATGTTGATGATGTTGTAGTTGCTCTTGTAAACATGGCTAAGAGGGTATATTCATTCATCATATTGATGACATTTCCTTATTTATTATGTTATTTGGCGTTACTATGTATGTTGTTGTAATATGTTATTTGGCGTCAGTTCAATATGCATTAGGCATGAACTTTCTGGTTGGTGTTATTATTTGGAGTCAGTTCAATATGCATTAAACAGGAACTTCATGCATAGACATGCAATTCTAATTTTACCTAATCTCCTTTGGATGTTAGGGTGAAGTTGAGGATTATCAAACTTCAAAGAAGAAGGACTTCAAGAACTTCAAAGATAACCTCGTCTATTTCTGGGATACACTGGTTGCTGAATGTGAAAATGGACCACTTTTTGATAGGGTCTTGTTTGACAAGTGCATGGATTATGTGATTGCGCTATCATGGTTAGTAGCTTGTATGTCGGTATTCTGAATTTAAGGTAATATTTTGTCTCATTGTCTTGGGAACATGCATTTCAGCACTCCTCCTAGAGTATATCGTCAGGTTGCTTCATTAATGGGGCTTCAACTTGTTACATCCTTTATACACATTGCCAAAGTACTTGGTTCACAGCGGGAAACCACACAGAGACAGCTAAATGCTGAACAGAAGAAGAAAGTGGATGGGCCTCGAGTTGAATCACTAAATAAAAGATTATCCAAGACCCATGAAAAGATAACAATAATAGAGGAGATGATGCGGAAAATATTTACCGGGTATGCACCTTATGTTAATGATACATATTTTTGATTACTTCAGGGGCATTTTTAATTTTGTTTTGCCTTTTTGTATGCTGAAACTTGTAGGCTATTTATGCACCGTTATCGAGATGTCGAACCGGATATCAGAATGGCATGCATACAGTCATTGGGTGTCTGGATCCTGTCATACCCCTCTCTGTTTTTGCAGGATTTGTATTTGAAATATCTCGGATGGACATTGAATGATAAAGTAAGTGGATGTCAATTTGATTTTATCTTCAATCTTCAGTTGTTAAATTGAAAATTCTAATGATGCATTTGGCTCTTAATTTTACCCTCTTAAGAGTGATGGTGTAAGGAAGGCATCAGTTCTTGCACTGCAGAATCTTTATGAGGTGGATGATAATGTACCATCTCTTGGCCTTTTTACGGAGAGATTTTATAAAAGGATGATCGAGCTTGCTGATGATGTTGATATTTCTGTGGCAGTATGTGCTATAGGACTTGTGAAACAACTGATAAGGTAATTTCTTGACAATGCAAGCCTTGCATTTTTAATATTGTTACCAGCAGATTGTTGAAATGTGCTCTTTTATCAAGTTATTCATATTTTGCTGACATCTTTTTTTTTTCTTTTGATTGCAGACATCAACGTGTTCCCGAGGAGGAATTAAGTTCTTTATATGATTTGCTAATTGATGATCCACCTGAAATCAGGCGTGCCATTGGAGCTCTAGTGTATGATAATCTGATTGCCCAGCGATTGAACAGTTCACAATCTAGTTCAGGTTTTTATCACATTGTTCTGCATCCTGTACTTTCTATTTACTTGATTGATTAATACATGTACTGATAACAAACAATTTCCAGGGGATAATGCTGATTCTTCTGAGGTTCATCTTAATAGACTGTTGCGCATATTGGGAGAGTTTTCAAAAGACGAAATGCTGAGTATGTATGTCATCGATGATATCTGGGAGTATATGGACGCCATGAAAGTACGTTATGTACACTATCTTTTAATCTAAAGAATGGTATTGCTTTGGCCATATGATATCCGTAGTTTGGTTAGAGTAGTATCTCCCTGCAACTTTCAGTGAGCCTAGTCTTCTAGTGGCTCAACTTTGTTTTAAAGACGTTATAAGTTACTGTATAATTTCTGAATTTGTTCAGTATTTCCCTACGGTTTTTAGTATTAATGCTGTAATACAATTATCTGTAGTTCAGTTAGACTAGTATTTTCTACAACTTGCCTTTATAGGCATTTTCTATTTATATTGATTTGACAGCTATAATCCTATTTTATCATAGGAAAACTTAAGGGTCTCCTTCTTATCCTGGATACCTGAGTGTGTTCTGTGGTTGAGAAAAATATTCACTTGAGAATTATGACCTTACAGGATTGGAAACGTATCCTGTCTATGCTCTTGGAAGAAGAGCTATCAGCTGAACTAAGTGATGTAGATGCAACAAACCTAATTCGGCTGCTTTTTGCGTCCATTAGGAAGGCAGTTGGAGAGAAGATTGTTCCGGCCAGTGATAATAAAAAACAATATTATACTAAAGCACAAAAGGTGAGGTTCTTTAGTTCTTCTTGTTGATACTCTCTGAGACACTTAATAAATGTTATATTTTTGCTTCAAACTTTACCATTTACACCTGAGAATGGATTCCAAGAAAGTGCTTGTGAAACAATAAGTTGGTGATATTTCTGCAACCTGGTAGATCTGTACTGTTTTAGCAGTTTCTTGAACTGTATGCTTGTCTTAAATGAGGTCAGGTGGTCAAATACATCCAGATTACTTGCTAGTATTAGTCAGTGGAAGAGGTGCCATTTTCGTATATTATCATGTTACCATCCTTAACATTTTTCTAACATCATTAAGACGTTTTATTATACTTGGAGTTTGATAATATAGTGAGCAGTCAGATTGTTTTCATTTTCATGTACCATGGAACATAGACGGTAACTCTGTTTGCTCAATGCTCAGTAGGGACATCATCCCAAGCTGTACGCAGAATGAGTATCTAGATGCTGTGGTTTTGATTTTTTGCAGTTATAGAGTTTCACCTCAAGTTCAAAATTTATTTAGATTATTTTAGATAGGTTTTTTCTTTAGTGTTCTTTGTATATGACAAATTATATTGGTGTTGTTCAGCCATACTACTACGGGTACTGAATTTTTCAATGCTTATATTTTAATTGGCAGGATGTGTTTGAAAGTTCTAAGCGTGATATAACCATTGCTATGATGAGGAATTATCCACAGCTTCTTCGCAAATTTATGTCTGACAAAGCGAAAATTCCCTATCTACTTGAAATCATTGTTCATATGAACCATGAGCTCTATTCTCTTAAAAGACAAGATCAGGTGCGGTTGTGGAACTTATTACAATCATGAACTATATAGGGGATTGCCTATATGAGTAACTTTTTTTTTTTGAACTGGTTACTAAAGCTGTTTTCTTTGCTTTTTCAGAATTTTAAATCTGTTGTACTTCTGATGAAAGAAGCATTTTTCAAGCATGGTGAGAAGGAAGCTCTGAGAGCTTGTGTAAAAGCTCTGAACTTCTGTGCTACTGAGAGTCGTGGGGAGTTACAGGACTTTGCCCTTAACAAATTGAAGGGGATTGAAGATGAACTCATTATCAAACTTAAATCTGCAATAAAAGAAGTTGCTGTATGTGCCCTTGACAAATTGAAGGGGACTATGTGTTTTATTGATGCATTTTGGTTAAAATGTGCAATTTTTGTTGTTGCAGGATGGTGATGATGAATATACAATGCTTGTTAACTTGAAAAGGTTGTATGAACTTCAATTGTCAAGGCAAATTTCCATTGAAAGATTGTATAAAGATCTTGCAGAGACTCTCAAGAACTTCAGAAGTATTGATGACGAGGTGGGTATACTGTAGTTTGAATAATACTTTTTTGTGGTCTTGACAATATACAACTGATTTGGCTTACTGTTCAGGTAATTGGATTTCTGCTTCTTAACATGCATCTGCATGTTTGCTGGTGCCTACACTCTATCATCAACTCTGGCACAGTCCTGGAACAATCTATATCTTCCTTAATCTCAAAACGCAGTGCCTTGTTTGAACTACTTGAGTCCTTCCTTACTACTAATTCTCCGGAAGGTCTTCGCGCAAGTCAACTTGCATGTAGGGTAAGCATTATTTTTTTAATATCTACATCCAACCAAGTGTAATTTCCAAACATCTATGTTCACCTGTCTCCTGTTGGTGCCATCTACGTTCTCTTTTGGTTATTAATTTAGTTAGTTGTTTTTCTTGGTCTAGGTTTGTGTTATTTTTTCAGAACAGTGGTGTCTGTTCAGGAAAGCAACCTTTGCATCCACGGAAATAGAAGCTTTGGGGTACTCTCCAGATGAAGCCATTCTTCAAAAGTTCTGGAAGCTTTGTGAACGCCAACTACATATTCCAGGTGGTTTTTGCTCTCCCATTCACTGTTTTCTCTAAATGTGTGGCAGCTCTAGCTCACATCTTACAGTTGTATAGAGGAATAATAGTATGGCTCTAACACTATTATTTATCTTCAACTGTAGAAAAGCCTGCATCTAGAACAACTTCTTTTAGTATCATGCTTCTTATTATAGCACTTTTAAATAGTGTGCTTTGATGTAACATATCATCATTGCCATGGTTACTGTGAAAACACTTTGGTTCTTGAGCAGTCACATGAATTTGAATGCGAAATTTGTACTTCTATTGAATTAATTTGTTTCCTCATATGCTATATCTTAATTGAAGGAATGTGTTGTTGCACATTGATTTTTATTTTTGTTATGTTCTTGTTGTGAAGCTTGATTTTCAAAAGGAAACCATTTTGTGCATCTTTTTCCTAGCATTACTTCTTAGGTAAGGATCTAACTTTACTTTGTCTGTTGGAAAGATTATTAAGAAACTGAAGTGTACATCTGCTCCCGACATAACCAAATACAGGAGGAAAAGAACTGTTTCACTTCCCTATTTTGCAATGTAAGCACTCTTATGTCATGAAGAGTGAAGATGCATGTAAACATTTCATTAATATAAAATAAACCAAAAAAAAAAAAAGATACTGCAAAAACCTTGAGCACCTAATCTGTTGAGTCGTGGTAAATAGATCTCCATGGTCCTCCCAGGTGTCAATGAAAGAATAAGTGTCTTTTTAACTTGACCAAAAAAGTGTTTTAAGCTTCCAGAACATCGTAAATAAGTCCATAACTTATCCATTCAATCCCAGAAAGGGTTTCTTTCTGCACATGAGGGATGTCTTTTGAGACTTTCGTTCATCTTCTAACATGGATACAGATGAGGCTGTAGAAGAAGATTCTAATAGGGAATACATTGAGGAGACAAATCGAGATGCTGTAATCATTGCTGTTGGGAAGTTGGTTGCTGTTGATGCAGTTCCTAAGGTTAGGTGTATTCTCTTTTCATAGTTGGACTTTTCTATACTTAATTCCTAGCTTTACTTCTTATGTGGATTTTGGCAATTTTTTTTTGTATTACTGTACTGTCATTTAGAACGCAAAGATTAGGAGGCATACCGTTAGTTATCTTTATCAGGTGCTAACATATTTTATCACTGTAATACTACAGGAATATCTTGCTCCAGAGATACTATCTCATCTTTCAATGCATGGGACAAGTGTATCTGAGGTTATTAAGCATTTGCTAACCGTGTTAAGGAATAACGGTGCGGATGTTGCATCTTTGTTCCTAGAGGCACTAAAAAGGGTGAGCATCACTACTTGTTAACCAAGATGATTCCTGCTCTACTTTTGTCACTTGGCAGGTTGGCCTTCCAATTTCTAGTGAGCTTTTTGATGAAATTGCAGAAGAGAAGTCTTACTTCAAAATTTGATAATGATATGGTTAAAATGTTTGGTTGACTGAGTGTACAAAAAAGGGGAGCCCGGTGCATGAAGCATCCCCAATCACGCTGGGTCAGGGGAAGAGCCACACTCAAGGTGGGGGGGGGGTATGTATGTAAGCAGCCTACCCTAACCCAAGCATCAGTGACTGGTTCCACTGTTTGAACCCGTGACCTATAGGTCAGTCACACGGACACAACTTTACCATGGCTCCAAGGCTTGCTGTTGAAATACTGTCGGTGTATATTATTCATGTTCATGGGGTGTGTTTGAGTTGGTTGTAATAATTCAAGGAGCTAGGATGGACAAATGCCATGCTTATAACAAAGATGCATATTCTTGTTTGCTATTTTGCCCTGAAAGATGCATATCATTGTACATTGATTCTAGCCCACTTGAGATAAACACTCAGTCCCGGCTGTTTATTGGTTATTGGTCAAATCTAGTGTTTCATGGTACGACTGGGTAGAGAGAAACAGAATATGATGTCGGGGGGCCTGCTCAATGAGAAGAGCTTGGATTGGATATGCTTTATTCTCAAAGAAGCATCATCGGATGGAGACAAACACCAGGTCACAGAATATTTTGGTACCAGGAAACACAACTCTCATGGGAGGTGTATGTGTATCTTATCATTGGAGGGAGAGGCCAGATCAGTTATCAACGTATCATTGTTCCAGAAACAGGCATTAGTGCAGTATGGAGAAGTGTAGCATTTAAGATGGAGAATTTCATTAAATGCTCCCCATAGATGTATGCGAAGGCTTCCTTCAGGTCATACGACATTAATGTGGTTTATGCAAAAGTCGTTGAGGATAGTAAATGGCAACCAATACCAGCCCAGTGGTAACCACAAATAAGGGTGAAGTGGTTAAATCCACTGCTGCTGTCAAAAATGGAGGACAAGGTCTACTTGGAAGATGCATCTTTCGGTCTTTCGACATGACAAAGTCTGATATCCCCTCTTCATCAGATGTTTGAATCATCAACAGTTTGGAAGAAGGTTTTTGGGGTTAATATTTATGAAATGGGTGCCTGTTTTCTATTTGAGTTCCCAAACAGAAACATGGCAGAGCAAATTCTCCAGGGAGAATGGATTTGGAAAAAGAACTAAGTTAAACTAGAATTGTGGAATCCTTCTACATAATGCGTGCCAGCGTCGTGCAAGCCCAAAACCAAATGAATTAGGGCAATGGGTCTATCTCTGCACCTATATTCAAATGAGACTTTCCATGAGATTGGAGATTTATGTGGTGGTTGGAAAACGACGGAGGAAGAAGCGAGCTAAGAAACCATTTCAAGTGGGCTAGAATCGAAGTACGAGGTGATGGTCGGTATTTCCCAAACGAAGTAACCATCTCTAGAGATGAGTCTACTTCTTCATCCTGATCCGGACTGAGGAAAACTCGATTCAAGCTAATTCCGACGAGCAGCAGAGAAGTCATCGGAGAAGAAGAACTGGAACAACAGAGAATCTAGCTGGTAATAGATCCTTCGAGGATGTAGGGATGACAGATGTTGGGGAGACCCATGTGGGTACAACTGTAACAATTTGTAAAATAAGGCTGGGGAACACATGCAGGACATGTGCTGGATTTAAAGATGGTTTTTTGGACATTTAAGTAATATTTAACAACATAAACCCCAGACCGCTGATGATTATTTCCACGAAGCAATTCTAGAAGAAACATAAGCAGTTTATTTCTCTGATCAGTGCATGCAACAGGAGAACACAACACTGGATAATCTGGCAATTAGTGGAGATCAACTGCGAATTGAAAGAGAGAAGGGGGAAAATATAGCTGGACTGTATGCAAACCCAGAAGAATCTGTAAGTGAAGAGCAGGGAGAGATAATTCTAGATATCTCTCGAAATCAACAATCGCAGCTGGAGATGACAAATACTGGGGAAATTTGGGACATGTAGGAGGTTGAACCTCCTTCATTTAGCAACAATATTCTCTACTTGATAAGGGGATGAACGCAACAATGTGGGTTCAACAAAATTTACTCAAACTACATTAGATGTTTGGAAAGTTGGGGAGCTCAATGATTTGGGGTAAAGGGAGTGGTGCAGAGTCTGATTCAAGATTGGAAAACAGACGGTCTGCCTCCAAGACACAAAGTTAGAAGTGAATGTGCAGGATATAGTTAACCATATATATATATATATATATATGTACATATATGTAGATTCCATATGAAAAAGGGACTGCATTAAGAGAACTTCATCTATGGGGGAATTTTCAGATTGTATGGATGGCATGGAGCTAGTTGATTTGCAGCTTGATGTGGAACTTACACTTGGTTTATAGGAGACAATTATACTACTAGAGTAGACAGGATACTGGTGTCCACAGAATGGAATAGCCAATTCAGTGATCTATAGCAATGTACTCTACAGAGAGTGGTTACAGATCATGTCCCAATTCTCTGTTCTGTGGACACTGGGAAAAATCCAAGTCATTTCAAATTTCAAAATTTGGTGGTTAAACTCAAGAATGTTTTGTTGACAATGTCGTGAAACGGTGGAGTCTGAAAGAGTGGAGCAGGAATGAGCAGGTGAATTTGAAGATTCAGAAGAACAAACTACTCAGCTTGATGTGCTAATAGACAGCCCTGGCATTGATGAGCATACAATGGGTTTCTGTCTAAATTGCTGGGAGGTTATAAAGACAGGCATATTTCATAATTTCCATTCAAATGCTATGTTTGAAAAAAGTTTCAATGCGACATCTATTGCCCTGATTCTTATCCTAAGAAGACGTGAGCAGAGGAGCTTAAACATTTTTAGATCTATCAGTCTGATTGAAAACTTTTACAAGTTGATCTCTAATGTCCTGACAGAGATCGAAGAGGCCGGTGGACAAACAACGAATGGCATTCATTAAAGGCATACATATAAAGGATGCAGTACTGATAGCTAATGAAACAATTGATTTCAGAATCTGACTAGAAAAACCTGGCATCGTTTGCAAACTTGATAGTGAGAAAGGCTATGACATGTCAATTGGGAGCTCATTCTTAGTATGTCGAGACAAATATGCTTTGGGGATAAGTGGAGCAACTGGATTAAATTATGCATCTGTATAGTAAACTTACATGTATTTTTTTGTTCCGCTTTTGGCGTACGAATGTTTATCCTAATGAGACTGAGTCAATTCTAGATGTTTTAGGGTCCAGCTAGAGTTAGGTTTAGCGCTTGGGAAGTGTGTACTTCCTTCTATTATAAATATGGTTTTTAAGGTACTTAAGTAAGTATTGCTAAAAATACATATTACCAGTTTTTTAAAAAAAACAGAGTAAAAAAGTTTGTCTGGAAAGAAAGTATACATGTTAATTCTTGTTTGGAAAGAAAGTATACATGTTAGATTCAGAAAGGCATCAAGGTACTTCCTTTCCAAACAAAGAGTGTCATTCTCAAAAAAAATCAAGGTTGTATTGGAAGAAAGTGTAGTCTCTTTTCTTTGTGGAGTAGTTGAGCATGTTTGGTTCTGATTTTGCAGGCCCATGAACGGTACTTAGTAGCACTTTTCTCTGATGATGACGAATCAGCGAGAAAGACTTTTCATGAATGTGAAGATCTCGCTAGTGGGCTTGCTAAGACATTTGGAAATGCTGCTAGAAACAAGCACCGGTCAGATCTACTAAATATTGTCACAGGAGGCATTCAATATGCCTTTACTGATGCTCCAAAGCATTTATCTTTCTTGGATGGTGCTGTGCTGCATTTCATATCTAAACTTCCTCCTTCAGATATTATGAACATGTAAGAGCTGACTAATATAATTTTCCTTTTTAATCACATAATGGAAGGCTAACATTCTGACTCCAATCCTGTTAGATGATCTATCTAGGGCGTTTAATGAAATTGTGCGTTAGCCCTGGTTTGGAACAACTTGAGGAAACAACAGATTATCTTCTCATGTTCCTTGGGTTTTGGATATTGTAGAAGCTTCGACACTATGTGTTCTGCTTGGTTACAGGGTTGGATTTTGATGTGGCTTGGTTAGAAATATGCCTGAGAATTGGGACATCCTGGTGGGGTTTTGGGGCTTCGGCTGTCGTGATTGTGGCAGATTCCCATGGCAGAAACTTCTCTTTTTTCTTTATTTGGTTATAAAAATACGTTCTTTGTATTGAAGTTATTTGTTGATGTGATAGGGGAAGTGTACCATTCACAAGCAGTATGCGGAAGTAGAGGTTCATGATGAGAATGTGATGCTCTACAAAAATTATGCAATATTCATTGCCAACTGGGATCACATATCTGCTCCAAAAACGTACAAACGTATAAATGATCATTGATATTCACATCAGATATTTTTATTGTTAACTTCTTCAACTTACAAAATATTAATGATCCTCTAGTTTGCACATAAAGTTCTAACTTCAGCCTTTTTCCTGATTGGTAACTTCTTAAGCGGTTAAGCCTGTTTCTTTTTCCTTCCTTATTAGCCGCTGAAGTGCCAGAGGAGCTATTTTCACCCTCTACTCCTTTTCCCCTTGAATTCCCAACTTAGAACACGTCTTTGAGAGTAGCCGGTGTCACCCATATGGTGCCAAACATATTCCACATATAACAATAAAATCACAACTGGTTCTAATCTTATCACCAGTAGATGTGACCTATCTTCCATTTCCACAGATTTCTCACTGTGAGAATGGTCAAGGTAGAAGTAAACCTTTTTAGGTGCCTCTAGGAACCAATACCATGGAATAGGCAAAAGATTCCTCTCAAATAATCATTGATATAATGAGTTTATTGTGAAGAGTCTGTTTGCATCCCACTTTCAACTGTCCTGGCCTGCTAGTGACACTGGAAGCAACGTCATACATGAAGTTTAGGGGTGTACCATGTTGACCTATGCAAGCCTACTGCTTTGAGAAGTTGGTGAAAAATTAGCTGTAGTTGCTGCTTACTCTCAGATACAGCCTTAGTTTGTTACTGGTAAGAATAATGGGAGGTTGATACTTTTGCCACTCTCAACGTGTCTCGAGGAAATCAATGAAACCTTACTAATGACCAGCTATAGCTTTCTCATTGGACACAATGTTTTCTTGCCTTTGGACATGTCAGTGGTGTATATTGTATATCATTTAAGCTCTCTTTCGTTGTTTTTGAAGTTGTCCTTGAAAGAACTGCCTAAGCAACCCTGCGTTGTCATAATTTGATCTTTCGATGCTATTTTCTTGTTAATGTAAAAGTATCATAGCTCTCATATGAGCAACTTAACTCTTATGTGATCAGCTTGAAAGATGTCGAGAAAAGAACTGAAAATGTTAACACGGATGAAGATCCAAGCGGTTGGCGACCATATCATATATTTGTAGATACAGTCCATGAGAAGTATGCTAAGGGTGAAGTTTTACAAGGTACACATATACTTTTAGTTTTCTGAATTTGTTTTTTTTTCTATAGTTTGTCTTCTCCAGTCTTGCTCCCTTTTTATGCTGTGCACTTTAATTTGTGAGTTAATTCTTGTTTGTTTCTCAGTCCTACTAAACAGCTCTGGTTTCAGTGGTATTCGTTTTGGGTCCACTTCCAAAGTGCTTCTTTTCTTTTCCTGTGAAAGGGAACTGTTGTATGTAAGCACTTGCCTATAATGTCTGAAACTGTGTGAGGAGTTTTCAAAAACTTAAGAAGGGGTTGGTTTGACTATTAATTAGGTGCAATGCTGTTAACTTCTTGTCATCTTTGGATGGCCAGTGAAGGCAAGTGGAGTGAAACTGTGAAGTGATTACACCATTCCTGTTGTGTGCCACATTAAGTAACAACAATAATGCCTCAATCCTAAAGTAAATAGGGCTCGAATATGAATTCTCTGTATCCATTGCACTCTACTTTGACATGTTTCATGCAAATACTGAATAATCGTCTTTTAGGACAAATTAGGCTTTCTTACAAAATAATAATGACAGGAATTCTTTTTGTCTCACACTGATTCTGTACGGCAAACAACGGATTCCTGAATACACTAAACAAACTTGTAATTTACACTGATTGTGCCTAATGTAAGTGTATCTTCTACTTCATATGTCGTCAAAAAGTTATTTGGCTTATTCCTAATTTTGGTGGTGGTATTGTCATTGCTCTCCATGATCTCTAGAAAATAATATCTTAAACCTATTGTTTAATAAGATCATATCATTGCTGTTCGACCAAGTTCTAAAATGTCCTTAGAATTCTTCATCAAAAATAAAATGTCCTTAGAATAAAATGTAGTCACTTGGGTATGAGTGTGTAAATGAGAATAGTTGAGCTGAACAATGGTTCACAAGCTAGGTTTGAAAAATCTAAATCAACTTTAGAAGTCATCATGCTGGGTGTCTTTATTCGTTTTTCCCATTTTTACCAATTTTATGACACTTTGGTTTGCCTTCATGGTGGTAAAGCTAATCATGTCAAGGGTCATGAATAGTTTCAAAGGTTGTGATTAGACTAGAAACTGGTTTAATTTATTTATTTTAGTTCTGAATGAATTGGTTGTTGTTCTTTACAAGTAAATGTGATTGTTTGAATTTTCTTTTGGGAGAATTGGGCTTGGTTCATCTTCTAGAAAAAAGGTCACCTAATCCTTATCCTTGTGAAAGCAATAGATCAAACCCAATTAGATATCATTGAATGTTACTATGGCTTGTAAATTTCACATAGAATAATACAACGTTTAGTTGGAAGGACTAGAAAAAAAAATTCCCGCATAACTAATGTAGCTGGGATAAATATGATTTATGCGTAATTTCATATTGCATTTGATTTGCGGTACTAAAAATCTGGCATTAAGTTATGTGGGAGTATATGTATTGTTTTATGCAGGATAATGTGGAATTAGGATACATGTATTGGTAATATAGATGCTATTTTAGTAAATAATCCTTGCATAACATTTCACGTATTATTCATTGCATAATAGTTTCTATGTTATTATTTGTTAAAGAATGAAAAAAGTCTTACATCGGTGGTTAATGTGATGGGTGGACTCCTTATAAGACTTGGACAATCCTCCTAACTTTGAGCTTAGCTAATGTCATAGTAACACATCACTTATGGTTTGTGCAATCATAGGATCTGTTTGAACTGACTGCTAATGTGAGTTCTTTTATAGATGATAAGGAAGGTACAGCTGGGAGACGTCGAGGTCGTCCTAACAAGAAGCAGAACATACAAGGAAAGAAACTTTTTGACGAGCACAATTCTAGTGAAGACGAGGAATCAATCAGTGGATCTGACCAAGAGGCAGATGAAGAAAAACAAGATGATGAAGAGGTCCCTCTAATACATTCTTTTAAGTCATCATCCAAGCTGAAGTCTCTGAAGATATCAAGAGAGAGCTGAAGCTATGTGAGAACTGGTCATTTTGGCAGCTTCAACCCATTTATGGATTTGCTAAGCTATTATTTCTCGGGATTATCTTGTCACTGTGTATCCTTTGGGCTCCTAATGGCTAGTAAGTTCTGAATTTGCGAAAAAGAAAGTACTAGGAAGAGAGATGTGCTGAAGATGGAAACAAAATTCAAGTAGGAGAAATGCAAAACATTCAAATACAGGATCAATTACAACTATTAACAAGCTGCTATTGATATTTACATATTAGTTGTAATCACAACTGTAATTTGAAGGGGAAGGCATCCGCTTGTGCGTAAGCCCCTTTAGAGGTAGGGGCGAGCCATGGTAAAGGCTATAGTAAATTTATTGCGACTGAAGTATTTGTTCTACGTGGGAACTTAGAATGGAATCACTCTACTTGTCCAATGCCAACGGTCATGGTATGGTAGCCTTCATAATGCTACTCAGCGATATTCATTAGGGTTAACTGGGTTTATGAAATCTTCTGACTCTACGGTCTGGGTGGCAGGGGGTAAAATATATATTTTTCTCTCATGTTTGGTTGTCTAAATATTTGGTTTGTTAAAAATAGGAAAATAATTTTTCTATTATTAAGTAGGGAAAACAAGTTTCAGAGGTGAGTGATATTCCAAGCTCATTCTCTTCTATCCACCCACCCAATGCCTCCGATGCTTATACCCCTGCACCTAACCTCCACTCCCCACTCTATCCTAATACCATAATGTCTTGTTAGAATACACGAATGTTTTTGGGATAAGTTCTTTTGCTTATTAAACACTAGAAAATAGGTTGATAATTACTTGTTTGTCAAGAAAATATCTTCATAATACCAAACATACCCAGTGCTCTGATCCTGTGAAGTAAGAATTTGAATGTAGATTAGAATTACTCGAAAATTTTTATAATGGACGAGGGATAGATATGATGTGTTAGACAAAAGTTGTATGAGGTTCCTCTTAGAATTTGCTAAGTGGATTATTGGGTTCCATTTTCAGTAAATGGGCCAAATTCATTTCCCTCTCTTCCTATTTAACTTTTACTCTTTGATTGAAATCTTCAATTTTTCAACATCATCTTCTTCTTTTTTTTCCCTCCTTTTTTTTAAAAATAATTTTATTTATAAAAAATGTGAAATTTAGTCTAATTCATGGTACTTTGAACATTTGATATTACTTTTCTTTCATGTATTGATTATTGGGCAAAGGGTCAAATATACCCTTGTACTATTGGAAATAGTTTAAATATGCCCTTCGTTATACATTAGGTTCAAATATACCCCTTTCGTTATACTTTGGGTTCAAATATACCCTTCTGATTATATTTTGACACAAATTTATCCTCAATTTTAACGAAAAACATGTGACAAGCTCAAAATCAAATAACGCATCTCGAATTTCAAATACTAAATACTTTTTGAAGCTCATTTCCTCCGCTTTGAATTCTTTTCTTTGCATCTTCTTAAAAGAAGCTAATAATCTATCATATTCAAAAACTAATTTGATTTTCGTTTCTTTCGAATTGAGGTTTTTCTATAAAAACTTTTTATCATGCTTAACCTCTTCTAAAAAGTGTCAATATTAATCAAAGAAAATACACTACTGAGATATGTTCTAAGAATTTTCAGCATTCAAAAATCGATGACTCCCTACGTTAATTAATTTTCTTGTACTTTTATAATAGTAAGAAGATGTGGGTACAATGATTAATTTTATAGAAATAAATTTGAAGATTTTTAATTTATGAGGAGAAAATACAGCACAATGATGTTGTGTGATATGAATATTTTATTATTTCTAGTACAAGAAATTTAAAATAGATTAATGAATGAAAAATTAAAAATAAAAGCTCAAAATGGAGGGAATGAGTTGGGTACACAAGTGAGTTTCTAAGCAAATTGAGAGTAAATAATTTGATTTTGAGTTTGTAACATGTTTTTCCGTCAAAATTTAGGGTATATTTGCACCAAAGTATAATGAGAGGGGTATATTTGGACTCAAAGTATAACATGAGGGGTATATTTGGACCGAAAGTATAACGAAGGATATATTTAAACTATTTCCTTTAGTACAAGGGTATATTTGACCCTCTGCCCTTGATTATTTACATTTCTAAAAATAATTATTAAAAATTACTTGTCAATTGACAAGTTAAATTATATTTTTATTTTTATCTTCATTACACTAATAATTAATTATTGTAAAAATATAAACAAAATTTGTAAAATTGCAAAAAACAATTCTTAAGGAGTAAATTAATAAAGTATCATTTTTATTTATAATTTCATAAGGAATTCGTAAAAGAAAAAACAAATAACTAATATGAAAAACGAAGGAGTATAAGTTGTTATTTTTTTCTCTTTCAATAACTTCATAATACTTAAATTCATCAAATATTACACGAAAATATATTGTAAAGAGCATAAATAATTTTGAAAAATAATTATACAAGTTTTTGTACTATCTTAATGTAACCCAACTAGTGCTGACAATTTAAGCCCATTTTTCAATTACACGCCCAAATAGCCCTTCAAATACTGGTTGAAAGAGTGATTTTAAATATGGATGATATTTAGGATTATACCCATATTTTACCCATTAAAATATAGGTATATTATGGGTAAACTACGGGTCAAATATGAGTATTGCAAATTTTCTTCAAATTTTCAAAAAACCTTATGTTACCAAGTTTTAGAAGCGATTTTTCAAAACTTTCATATATGGGTCCCTATTAATATTTCAACTCTTGACCTCCACCCCACGCTTCAAAAAAAATAAACTAAAGTCTATTTTTAAAAAATACTTTGAACTCCAAAATTTCATTTTTTCACCCCTCCCCTCGAACCCCGCCAACCCCCAACCCCCCAACCCCCAACCCCCCCACCCCGAAATATTTTTAAAAGTTTTTTTTTAGTTTTATAATAAAATAAAACTAAAGGAAACATTTTCAACAGATTTCATCTAAAGAAAAAGACTAAAATATTTTCTCCATATATAATTCTTAAGTAAAGAACTATTTATTCATGAAATATGGGTAAATTAGTATTTTACCCAACCCATTTTTACCCATATTAAATATGGGCGGGTTGAATGATTACCCATTTTATGTTTATCCATTTTCAACCCGTCCACATTTGATCCAACCCGCCCATTTGCCACCTCTAAACCCAACATAAAAAAGTTTCATAAACATGTAAATATATACATACTCTTCCGTCAATTTATAAAATATCTTTTTATTCTTGAAATCAAGCAATATGAAATTTTATTGATATTTTAAAGTATATTTTTTTATATTAAAGTAAGAACTACAACTTATAATGTTTGTTAAATAATCCTTCCCACATAAGTTGCAATTCAACAAAAAATACTATAAGTTGCAATTCTTATCATGTTAGCATATGAAAAAAAAAATACATTTTATAGCTTGAATTTCGAGAAAAAAAATAGTTGAATGAAATGATGGAGAGAGTAAAATGAAATAATAAAATAAAATTGATTATATAATTTAAATAACTATTTATGTTTATCCTAAAACTAAAATAATTAATCTTTTATGAGGTCAAGTATCTTAGTTTAACTTTTTAAGTACGTAATTATTTGACTTCAAATTTAAATTAGTATCAATATATTGATCTTGATTTGATTTTTGACAAATGAGTATTATGAGCTATAAAAAGGCAATGAAATAAATATTAATTTTAAGAAATAATGAAATGCTAATTTCAATATAGTACTATTTTTTTTCTTTGATCTTGTTATTGTATTATTTTAAATTTATGTAATGAAATATATTAAAATTAAGTAATAATATCAAGTACTTCATATTAAAGAGAGGGGTAAATAAAAGGTGGGGTGGAGGAGTGAGAAAGAGAAAATGGAAGGTTGAAAAGACATGGAACCTACAAATGTGCTTTTTTCTATTAAAAAAGTTTCTCATACAATTATTACATGACATACCTCATACACCATAAAATTTTTCAGAATTGCTCTAAGTCGTACACCTATCTTTTTTATTTTTAACTTGAGATAATGGAGTACATTTTAACTATTCTCTTTTCTGTTTGAATTATTTAAAATAATTACCAATAGGGGTGTGAGAGCATAATTTGTCCATAAAATTTCATCTACATGACATGTACAAGGGCTATAATGAGCTATATATTTTGAAATTAATTAGTGTAGATGTTCACTACTATAGAAATAAATTCTTACTACTCTCACCTCTCATCTACATTAGGTAGAATAACTCCCACATTTTATCAAAGGTTTGCACAATCGGATATGAATCCAACTTCATATATTGGTATTTTTCCTCTACTCTCAACCTTTTTCCCTCATTTCACGGCTAGGGTTTCATAGTTTTCTTCATGGCTGAATTTCAAAGTGGATATTCTTAGTTGTAGGTTAGTAAATCTTTTTTCTTATTTTATTATGTTTAAGATTTCAAAGCATGATAGTAGGATTTCACGACTTTCCTAAACTAAAAAAAACACTATTGAGACTATATAATCTCTATCTATTTTTTGTAAAAAGATAAAATTTGCAAAATATGGGTTGCCTGCTTGATTTAACACCAGGACACAATGTCAGGATCAAGTAGATGTCCGCAACAATCATATTCTTGTAGTCTATTTTTTCATGATCCTTTCCATTACTAATTCTCTAAACTTGAAAATCCAATCATGACCATGTACTTGTTCTATTGTCATGAGTTCGTTCAAGTTCTCATCTGCTAAATATTGGTTCACCAGATCAAGGGATTTATGGAACGACTCCTGTATCATAAAGCCAATGAATCGATAGGTATTAATAACTTCTTAAGCCTTAGCCAGGCCTCCGATCAGGGGCGGAGCCACCTTGGTGCAAGGGGGTTCATCCGAACCCCCTTCGACGGAATATTATACTATTTATACATAGTTAAAATAATACTTATATATTGTAGATGTCGAACTCCCTTCGGCTACTCCGTGTGTCTATTTCTATGAATTTTGAACTCCCTTATTGAAAATCCTGGGCTGGCTCCGCCACTGCCTCCGATAGAAAATGTATATGTTCATGAGCTTTGGCTAAGTAATGACTTCAGTCTGCGGTAACCAAGATTCACCTATAAGGGAGTGTACATACATTTTCACATATGAGATCAATTTTTTTCTTGTAATGTGATTAGTGGTATTTCAGGATGTTCGTCCATCACCTTTACTACGGATACAATCTGCATCAGTCATCCGTAACTTCTTTTCTTTTTACATATCAAACACTTTAAATTTTGTTTTTGTCACGATCTAAAGTAAACACTAGGCGTGACAAAACGTATAGAGGCCCTACACAAGCCACTTAATTAACATGCATCATACTTCAAAAAGTAGCAATTTATACATCAAAAGAGTTTGACAAAAACAAAAGTCTCAAAGCCATTTAATACATGATTGGGACGTAACCCATTCATCACATACAAAAAATGCATTAGTACATGAAATGTACTAAGTATGAGGCAATATGCATAAATATAGGCATGATAGCATAAATGACTTAAAATGAGTAGGCGTGATCATATTGAAACATTCGAAAGCTTTAACGAAGAGATGACATGAAAATCATGAAAACATGGTCAAGTAACTTAACATAAAGGACATAAGAAAAGCTTTGAAGACAACATAATCATTTTGTGAGATATAAGCTTTAACCTATAATAAGACCATGATAGCTATATCATAAAATTCGGTATATCCCTCATACCGAAAGAAGGGGAATCTACTTGCCAAGGTAAAATCTGTGCATATCATTATTCTCTAAAGTGGATTCACTAGTTAGGTCACTTAATACGGAAACACGTAGTTTGAGACTAGAGGTTGCTATACTAGAGATTATCCTACTTGAACCTCTACCTCGAAGTCCTCTCGGTGTCAAGTGTAAATCACAATGAAATAAATAAAAGTCAAATATCATTTTAACATAGAAAAAAAGATGATCAATACCAATTCACACTTTTGAGATCAAAACATAGAATAGCTTTTTAAATATAATTCAACATGGATGAGAAAATCTTTCATCAATGTGAATTCATTTGTGAGAAATACCTTTCACTTTTATGATCATTATAGTAAGTGAGAAACTCTTTCATAATAACATTGATACTTTCCTTTCAAATCGTTGATAACCATTTCACAAAACATGCATATATTTAAAATTCATAATTCATGGGTTAATCAGGATCATGGTTCAAAAGCATAATTTAGGCATGAGTTAATGCAATTTTAACTAGATTAACATCAAATAATGTATTAGGAGATTTAATATAAAATAATCACTCATAATTGGATGAAACTCACATTTATTGAATTGAAACCCTAAGTTGATCAATTGGAATTTGAAATCCTCGGGGCCCCCATCGAGGAAAGGATTCAAGAGATGAATACATACATACCATGATTCTAAAAGCCCAAAAAGAATGAAGGATTGAGGCTTGGATGACCCTTCTTCCTTAGTCTTGAGGGAGTGAATTTGATTGTGTTTTGGAAATTTTAGGGTTGAAATGGGTGTCCAAATTAAAATAAATGAGATCGACAAGCTATAGGATCAGACTCAAAATCAAGAATCATCAAGTCTACTAGAAATATCAATACATAATGCTACTTGTACTATCACATCGACCGCTATATATTCATCTGGCCTTGAAAGCGACCTACAACACAAAAATGATTCCCAATCCCATCTTGTTGTATAGTGATAAAGCCATTACATTGGTTGACAATTTGTTTTTGATTTGCGATGAACATCTTCTCTTGTTGGTAACTACATCTTTCTAATACTTCACATACTAGGGAATTAATGTGTAACACCTCTAAAATGACTTAGGTGAAACTAGACCATAACACTTGTATCTTAATGTTTTTAGTCCTAAAATGGGTTATAATGAGGTTAGGAGGCAGTGGTTAAAGTTTCATGAAGTTTGGAGGTCAAACGTCCAAGAACGTCCATGACGTTTGAAAGGTGTGCCTTGAAACGACCTTGTGTGTCTTAGTGTGTGTTGTCGAGTTTTACGTGTTCGTTTTGGATGAAATTGATGTGCGAGATACTAAAATCATATACGAACATATTCGGGTTGGAAACGTCCGGGCAGAAGTCCCCAAGGACCAAACAAGGGTCCTTGAATAAGGACCCATCTTTTGGGCCAAGGCTGTCCAGACCAGCCTCACCTACGGAGGGCATCGACACCTAGTAGGTGGACTGACGCCCCGTAGGTGGGAGGCGTAGGTCAGGACTTAGCCTAGGGAGCTTAAGCTCCCAAAGGACAGTCTCTGATCCCATCGACGGAGAGCCAGAATGGTCCGTTTGTGGACCTACGCCCCGTCAATGGGCAGACGTCGTTTGGATCTGCAACCTGCGCAGGCTCACTGTAAAGTAAATGGGTGAATTGGAAAATTCACCCCACGTCCAAATAAATATCTGGGAGGTTTCCTAGGGGTGTTTTGGGTATTTCAAGTGGGTTTATAAGTCCTAATCACCTAGATGAATTCATTATTCCAAATCAAAACCCAAAATCTCTAAGAAACTCTTGAGAACTCCATTGAAGTCAAAACTCAAGATAGAGCTTGGATTGAGGATTGGTTGGTGATTATTCATCAATTCTTCATAAAATTAGTGGTCTAGCATAAATTGAGGTATGGTTCTTCATCCTTGAATCTCTTTTCTTCAAGGAGCCAAACTTCAAAGTGATTTCTAAAGTCTTTCAAAGATGAACTTGTCCAATTTTGATATCTATCCATGGGTTCTTGCATAAAATATTTTGAATCATTATGTATTGATTGAATTGATGTTAATTTGATGGTTTTAACCTAATTACTCCATGAACCCATGCAATTCTTGAACCCTAGTTTTGACTACTTTGTGGGTGACTTGATTATGTCTTTACGCTATTGAATTCTTATGTAGTTTGATTAAGGCTATTGAATTATGATAGAATCAAGTTAGAATTGTTAGTAGTCTGCCCTAAATTCATAAATCCATATTTTATGATCTTTGATTCATTGTTTATTGTTATTATTGAATGAAATTGGTGATCATGACCATGAGTAAGGGCCTTTGGGTATTATGTTGGATGATTTGACTATGGATTGAAGTGGTGAGAGTGGATTGGTGGTATGCTACCCTAACTCTCTTTATTTTATGTAGTTTAGGACTTGAATTATATTTATGATTGGTATGGTCCACTTATGGTGGCGGTGCTATGTGCTTTACTTGTGAATTATGTGGCCTCGTCGCGTTACTTTATGCACTATGATGAACATGACATTGTCGACATTACTTGATATATTGTGATAGTTTGTGTAATTTATTATGTGAAGTATGATCATATTTATCTACATGTGAGTAAGGTGAAAGTATGTGTTCTCCTATTGACATTAGATGATCATGTTAGATTATGACTATGTCTTTATGTGTGTAGTCTTAGGGTTGATGTATGATTCTTCCTAATTGGTTATATAACTCTTTTGATGGTTATATTGATGGTTCTATAGTAGTGTATAGGGTGACCTATAGTTGACTTGGTTGTCTCTAGGTGCTCTAGAATAGTATGCTATGTGTATGGTATGGTGAAGTGTATGTGTGTGTCTTGTTTTGGTAGACTTGTGTTCCTTACTTGATACATGTATAATGTGAATATGATTTCTTGACTTACTATGCTAAATCCTCTTAGTCTTGTATGTGTGATTGACATGTGACCTTGAACATTGATAAGAAGGTCCTTTATGTGGAACCTTCATCCTAGATGTAAGGTTATGATATCCTCGAAGTTGAAAGCCGTAATGATATCTTTCTTGAGTGAATTGTGAACTTAAGGTTTGTTGGCTGAAACGGCATGAAATCATTCGTAGGGAAGTCATTGAGCTATCCTCTTATCCATTGTAGGTAGCCTTAATGGACCCTCTTTGGTAAGGTGTAATGTGATTGGGTTGTGAACTAGATATGAAACCTCTTCATGTACTCCTTTAATGAAATACTCTATGAAAACAAAGGCTAGCACCGAGTGAGTATGATTTTGGAAGATGCTCTATATAAGATGACATTAGAGAACAAAGAAACGCTTCATATTCCTTAACCATGTGCCTACATGGGATGTGTCCTAGTTCTATCATTGGCCCGTAGAACAAACCTCCATCAGAGTAGGTTCATGAATCCGGATTCCATGCATAGCTAGTATGGTCTATGTCGGTTATTGCCTATTCTCATCATATGGGATACCTACTAGTGTTAGAGAAGTTCTATGAAGTTTAGGTGGTGGTATGAGACGCTATCTAGACATTGCACGATTAAGCTTTGAAGATGTTAGTGAGTGAGTCCCTAGGTCTTCTCCAAGACCATTAATTGAATGTCCTTATATGTTGAATGTTTCTTAAGTGAACTAATTAAGATAATGAATTAAGTTAGAAAACATGTTAATGAATAAGTACTTATCTAGAGTAGTTTAAGGGTTGCCTAGTTAAGGCGTGGAGGGGGCATAAAGGATGGTCTCTTCATGTCTTACCTAGGAAGTCTTAGGAATGACTCTATATAGGAAAATTAGTTGATAAAGTAGACATGATCTAAACTTAGGTAGTCTTAAGGATTATTTAGGTAATATTGGAGAGGGTGTATGGACGTTCTCTTCTTGAATTACTTAAGTAAGTCTTTTGATAACCTTTGGGAGGAGAATGCCATATTATATATATGTTATGTTGTGTATTGACAATGATCTTATACTAGGTACTCTAAAGGATCTCTTAGGTGTGTGAGAAGGGATTGTATAGGCGGTCGCTTCATAACTCACTCAAGTGAGCCTTAGAATCACCTTTGGTAGGAGGATCTCATGTTTATGTGGTGTTGGTGTGTCCTTGATGCTATATATTGGGAAGTGTGAATTATTGGTGAAGTTACAGTGAAGTCATTGTAAGCACACTGTGAGTTCGTTGTGACCTTACTGTAATGTGCATATAAATTGAGTATAATTTGTAATGTCTTCTAATTATGTTGTTTGGTGTTTAAATGTGGTTCTTATACTTTTAATGTGATATTTTAATAAAAAAAAGCATATTTATCATAAATATCCGTTGCTCATGATTTTATGCATTAAGTCATACTTAGTACATGTGTTTGTACTAATTCCATACTTTTTGTCTATCTCTAAAGGTGTGGTTAGCAGGTGAGAGGTATCTTGGAGCAAGCTTGGAATCTAGTATTCATTCAAGCGAAGTTGAAGTATGTCTTCATTTTACTCAAGGGCATAAACGTCTTTAGATTTCTTTTATTCAAGTATTGTAATAGACTAAGTAATTTTATAATTCGTATTGTATGGGCCGTGTACCAAATATTCTTGAGTCTAAGATTGACATATGTTGAGACTTAGTGTTTTCTTTGACTTTTATATGAAAGATGTTTTAAGATATTTCGTGTGAAAAGTTTTAATTCCGCACTACTTTTATACATGTATGCAATAAATGATGTCAAGGACTTGTACAAGACCTCCTAAAGGTCAAGTACGCCACGACGCAATCCGAGAGTGTTGTATCTTCTAGGATATACTCTCGGGATGCGACATAATGTCCTATAAAATATCGACAAAAGATAGGTTAATGTTTACTTGTTTTAGTATATATATCATAGATTTATTGAACGGTGCCTTTTCATTCAACTTTGTGTAGGTGGTTTAGCAACTACCAGTGTAGGCTGCTACACAATGTTTTACCTCAATACTTTGCTCCTCAGGTGGTTTCACCACTTTCTTTCATATCAATAAAATTTCTATCACATCGTGTGGTAATTGCATACACCTGCTTCAAATTTGGATATATATATCTTGGCAGGGTTTAGTGTTTTGGGCTCCAACAACTTGGCCCATTAGTCTTTCCAAATTCCAAATCCCATCTCATTATTTTTTTTAGGGAAACTTTCATATATAGCAAACATAAAATTCATATTTGTATGCTATAACAAAGTTTGCATAATTGCACTCTATAGCAATCATATAAATGTATAATTCTCTATACATATACAATTGAAGAGAATTGTATAAAACGAAGTGTATAAAACAAGAAAGAGAAAGAGACTTGGGAAGAGAATTATATAAAACAAAGTGTATAAAACGAATTGTATTATTATGAGTGTATAGAACGATTATATACAATTTGAATTTGTATGAAATGAGAAAGAGAGAAAGGCAAAAGAGACTTGGGCAGGGAATATACAATTGAATCGAATTGTATAAAACAATAAAGAGAGAAATTATATACAATTTGAATTTGTATAAAACGAGAAAGAAAGAAAGGCAAAAGAAACTGGGCAGTATTTTTATTGTATAATTATAAGTGTATAGGACAAAAATATATGTATTTGCATGTGTAGATACAATTTTCTCTAGCTTTATACAAACAGAAACGCAATTTATACATTTCGTTTCTGTTTGTATAAGTGAGAGAGGAGAACGAGATTAGAGAGAGTGGCGAGCGAGATCTGGGAGAGGGGAGAGAGGGAAAAATATATATATGTATTTACACAATTTTCTCTCGCTTTATACAAATAGAAACAGATTTTAAACACTTGTGTTTGTATAAAAGTGAGAGGAAGCGAGCGAGAGAGGAGAGTGGCGAGCGAGAGTTTGAGGGAGAGAGGTGACTGACAAACAGTTTGCTACGGGACACAATTAAATCAAAGTGTAGTTATAGCAATTAATTTGATTTATTAGTTTGCCATTATATACAATTTTCCCTTTTTTCTATGTCTGCTACTCTCTGTCCTTCTAATAAATCATGGACATAAGTCTATTCTACTTTAGGAAAAACTAAAGAACATAGCAAACATTAATTTATACTTAATGTATATAGCTACAATTTTTTTTAAAGCTATATGGATATACTTACATATTCATTAGCAAACTTAATTAACCAAGAAATGTCAGTTTTTTTTTAAAAAAATATATATATTTAAATAATTATTACTAAATAGGAAATATATCACTATACACCTAATAAATGCAATATACACATTTTATGGGGCTATGTTCCCTGTACTTACCTTATTCAATATTTTTCTCTTTTTGATATATACATGTATTAATGTCTCTTTTTATTATTTTCCCTCCAATTTCCTTCTAATTCAAGATCCTTTGCATGATTATATGAACGATTTTTGTAATTCATCTTCGATGGGTATTTTCTAATTGTATTTTTTTTGCTTATATGAAGTTTATATTTGTATACATATATATGTTTCTCGGTTTTCGTAGGGTTTTGTTTGAAAAAGTTATTTTCATCCAATGATGGAGCTAAAAATTCTATTAATGGTATCCAAAAATAATGGTGTATGGCTGTCAAAATAAAAAAAATAATATTGTGGTATTTGGGATTCGAACCAAAAACTCCTTTATTCAAATGGAAACCATTACCACTACATCAAAGGCATAACTTTTGTTAAGGGTATCCAACTTTAAATATATATCCTTTAAATGTAGAATTTGACATATATGTATATATATAACGTAATTTTTCGATGAAGGATGTCAAATTGGAGACCTAGGGGTGGCTGTGGCTACGCCACTGTTTTCATCGACATTCAAATACATAATTCAATCATGTTAAAATTCACTTTGATATAAATGATGTAATACATGAATACCTTTCATTCTCTTGATACACACATAGAACTGTATTTGAATGTTGAACACAATGAAATACATATACATCTGAATACTTGTTATTTTTTTTATGAATTGTCCAATTGAAAATACAAGTGCATTTCGATACACTAATACATTACATAGATTTGAATGTATACGTATACAACACATCTATTTTTCCTTTTTGCATAGAGTGAAATACTTATACATTTAAATAATCACATTGTATTATAGTTCATGTCATTTTTTTTCTAGATTGTCCAATTGTATTGATATATCAAGACAATTTTATTGAGCAATCTTAGAGATACAATTATGCTTATCTTGTATTGAAATCGTAACAAACAAGATTCATTCACAATTACAATAAATCAATTTAACTAAAGGAATGTAAGTGAAATACCTTTGTGTTTGAACATGAACAATAGCGACAATGAAAATTTGTATACGATGTATTCATTTTTTAAAAAGTAATTGGAATCCGAAAGTATACACTATGACTATGTAATCATTAGTTGTTAATGTAATAATGGGAAGTTGAGAATTTCAGCACATAATTAAAGGGATTCAATTACCTTATTTAAGTCACTATAATTCTAGTTGTATCACTAATTGTATCACTGTATAATTTTTAAAAAACACAAATAAAGATAGATATTCATATAAAGTGTAGTCATTTTTAGTAGGAAAAATTACGCAACAAAGCAAACATATACTATTTAATTACTCATCATAGCTATAGTTTGCTATAATTACCACTCACGGCTAACATTATACATTAATTACGTGGGTTGACTTCGAGTTTGTATAATTAATCACGTTTGTATATGTATAATTCGCCAGGATATATAAATACATATGTATAATATACATTTATTTAACCTATATACATATGCCATCCACCTCTCTCCCACTCTCTGCCATATCTCGCTCACCTCTCGTCCCTCTCCCAATCTCGCTTGCCTCTCTCCTTCATCTCCCAATATCGCTTGCCCTATATACAAATGTATATGTATAATACAATTATATACATATACAATTCATATCTCTCTCACTCTATGCCCTCTCTGGATAGCCTCTCTCCTCCCTCTCCCATCTCGTTCGCCTCTCTCCCCCCTCTCCCAATCTCGATTGCCTCTCTCCTCCCTCTCCAACTCTTTCTTGCCATATATACAAATACATATGTATAATATATAATTATATAACCGATATACATATACAATTAACCTTTTCTCCCACTCTTTTCCCCCTCTCTCTCGCCTCTCTCCTCTCTCTCCCAGTATCGCTCGCCTCTCTCCTCCATATAACATGTAGCTACGAATTTTAGTTATTAAACTATAGCTATAGAGAGTAATTAGACTATTTTTAAGTGGCTATATTTGAAAATTTCTCTTTTTAGTAAATAACATACTTATAGCTATCATACTTCAATAAACTTATAAATGTAGTCATTATGTAAGTTGCTCGCCATTGGGGATTGTTGGGGCAACGACTAGTGGGCCCCAACGACTATGTCAAATTTTTTTTGACTTTTTTACACCTCCCAAACACCCCCTACCATTCTCTACTCTTTAAGATTTTATTTTAACTCTAAAATTACATTAAATACACTTAAATCCATTTTTATATTATAAATACCTCTTTATCCTTCACCATTTCTCACAAAATTATCTACTCTCATCTATACTAGTGAATTTAATCGCGCTTCACGTGATTATAAAATACCTCATTAATATAATAATATCTCTTTTAAAATTATTGAGTGCTAAATTTTATTACAAAGAATCTTAATTTTATTATTAGTACTTAAATTATATATTTTTGCAATATATGTTTCTTACATTGGTGAAACTATTCTCTTTTCTTTTTGGATAAGAAAAAATAGTTTGATTTTTTAGGGTTAAACCTTTAGTGTGTGTATATATATACTAGATGTGCATGGCCTGTGCTGAGCACAGGCCCAATGTTTTATATTTTTCGCCATGGTCAATTTTGATGATTTGCATAGTCTTTTGATCATGAATAATAATAGCAAAGAGCAAAGCAGAACAGAGAGGTAACCCATGGAAAAATAAAGCTCGCGTAAAATGGTTAACTGCAGAATAAGGTGTATTTAGCAAACAAAGTTGATAATGTAAAATACTTGCTAAGGATACACCAAGATAAAAACATATACTGCAAATTTATTAATTAAGATCTCCATCTCTTTCACTTGTTGAAGCTCAAGACTTTTTCTCCTAGTCCTTGTTGTAGCTAATAGTCTTAAAGCTCCCGTTCATAAATTTGGGAGGACCAAGTTGTCTCATTGTCTATATTTTGTTGAGCAAATAAATTTATTTATAAAATATAAAAAAAATAGGAAAAACTTTAAAAAATATATACACTCGTTGAACATTAATAATAAACAGAAATTAAATAAAGTAGCCATTAAATTGTCATGAATCTTCATATGCATGTTATAGATTTGTCAAAATATAAAATTTGGTAGTAGTTTGTCTATTAATCCATTACCAGAGTGAAAATGACCAAAACAAGTAAACTTTTGCATCAATTGATTCATAACCAAACATGAAGCAAGTTAAGTTAAAGCAAATCGGATTTATGGTAGAAAAAAAGCTAGCATTATTCTAGAACCTTTCATGAACTTTTACACATACATAACTTAAATTAGATGACCAACACCTTTCATATAGCTCCAAAGTGAAAAAAAAAACCAAGAAATCATCACTTCAGTGAAATTCAGCATACAGTCATAACTCATAACTTATATGTGATGAGCACAACTTTTAATGGCTCAAAGGTTACTATCCATGGAAGACATCTAACAGCTAGCACTGCACTTTTTTCTCATCTGAAAGTTCTATCCCTTTTATTTCAATATGATGTTTAGATTTAAACATAGTAAAAGCAACTGTCAGTTGCTAGCTTATGCTACCAGTAATTGCTAATCAATGAAGTGTTACTTGTGAAATTAACATCTCAATGAGTACTTGAGTAGTGTTTTCAACGTGCATGTTATCACAAAGTTGACAAAAAAATTCATATATTAAGATTCACATTTATAGCGTGTTTATAATCCAAATGGTTCTTTCAGTATCATAAATACAATCTCACATAACTTATACTGCTTATGAAACATATTAGCATTTTTCCATCCGCAAATCTATGTTTAGGTATGGCTAAATAATTTAATATTTCTTACAGAGCAAACAAGTCATTCCTCCATCTCTATGTGTAGAGTTGGAAGCATTTTTCATTTATATAAGAGAAATACTCAAAATCGAAGAGTATTATCTCCATGCATCTTAGCATCCGAAAAATAACTTTTGTTACTCTCTAGAAGCACTTATTTTCTCCTTAAAGCTTGGCCAAACACATCAATTTTTTAAAATAAGCATACCTACCAAAAGCTTGGCTAAACAGGCTATAAAGGTGTAACAAATATATATATATGTTAGCATTCTCTCATACGTTTTTATCAACAACTCAACTAAAAGTCGTAATACAATATGAACTCGATCAAGGAAAAAAAGTATCACTTACTCTTCTAATCAGGGAAAAAAAGTAGTCGATTCGAATTCTATAGAGCAAAAACACAATTAGATAATTTGAGCTACCCCATAAATTGTACGACTTATACCTGAGAATAGAAACTGTAGAACTACAAAGCTAATGAAAACACCCTACATATTTAAAATACTATCAATGAGGTATTGTAGTACCTCCGATGATCACTTTACGATTGCCAACTCAAATTTGCCAGTAAGTAGCACAACCCCAATAGAAAAAAGAGAATGGACTAAATGGTGATTTGATATATTTTACTTCCTTTCATTGTATCATGGAGTCTTCCTAGAAGACCACTTAATGTTATACATAAATAATACCAAGTTTTTAATTTGATAACATAGGAAGAACCTCTCAAATGAAAGAACTTCTAAAAGTAATTTGGGGGATTCATATTCTCTACAACTCGTAAGTAAAAGGGAAAAAAATATCTGTCAATTGGGTGGTACAGGAAGAAGTGAGATTAGAGGAAAGAAATTACCAACTTTTTAGATAGAGAATATGTTAATAACACAAACAAACAAAAAAATCACTATTGCCTGCCATAAACCTCTTCAAATGCCTAATAAAAATAGAAATATTTTTCTCTATTAAAGTATCAGAAAACCAAATAGTATGTTGCCAATATGCAATGCACAAGAATTCAAAAGACTTGACACTTATATCATTTCATCCACAAGGAAAGAATAGAACAAAGTAAGTGTAACATATCATTAAAGAGCAATCGAATGATAAGGTCGATGGCCTTTTATCACCTATTGTATTCTTTAGGTTTAGAAGATTAAAAGAATATACCAGAAAAAAATCAACTTACTTAATCATTCTTGCAGTTTGAATACTCATCCATTATAAGAGGAATAACGGAACAACTCTGCAAATACCAAAACCAAAAATATTTAGCACTAATCAACGATACACGTGTTTTTAATGTTGACCACAATAAAACAAAAAAATTATGAATAACAAATATTCACTTAATTATCATATCTTCCATCTTTAGTGTGTGTGGATGACTAACTGGCGATATTAACCTACATGGTGATCTAAGTCTCGAACAGTGGTTCAAGATTTCCAAAATCATCAGGCGGGATAAATTGACTTTCTTTGATAACAACCTTTGCTCATCAATGTTATAGATTTCTTTGGTGCAGCAAAAAAAGGACAACTACAATAGAAAGCTTAGAAACATCAGACATCTCATGATTGACGTTTAATTTTGAACTAATTAGTTGGTGATAAAAACTGCAGTATAAATAACAACCAATAATATTTTCGTGGAAATTATATATGAATTGTTACTTGTAGAAATTAGTTGATGATACTTTGTGATAAGTCAATAACTTTCCTTGAACTGCCCCATTTTAAGAAATCAAAATTAAATGAAATAATTTTATCAATTCACATCTGAAAAAATAAAACGAAAGAAAATGTAAAACCAGATGAAGAAACAATAGAAAATCTTACCTTGGAAGAGAGAGAGAGATGTATGCATGGAGAAATTGAGAAATCCTAAATAATAATTGTGATAAGTCAATAGCATATCTTATACACTTTAAAAGAGTGAAGAACAGAGAAAAGTCATATAGCAAAATTTATGAATCCGACACTGAAGTTTAGAAATAGTGAAGCACACACAGAAGACACAATGGGGGAAACTACTTATTTGAGGTTTCATTTTTACAAATACTCGTAGAATGCAGATGAACAATATTGATGATTTTCTGCTCTTGTGTTTCTGTGCCGAATCTGGGTACAAGAAGTACAAGAACCCTAAACAACCCTAAATGTTAGAATTAGGGACTTGGTGAAACAAAATGAGTATATAAGAAACAATAGTTCAGATGACCCAGATTGAGAAACATGCAGCTTCACCAGAGTTCATGAAGAAATACTTCGGTAATGTCGTTTCCCAAATGAACAAACAAAAATCTCTAGGTTTTACCTAAACATTTATATCTTTGCATGAAGAGAAAGAGAAAGACACTAATTAGTAACACATGGATTTGCCTGTGATGAGTTGAGAAAATGGACCGAACTTAGTAGAGGACAGAGATTGAGAGAGAAATCTACAGATAATTGTGAAGGAGATGATAAAAGTAAGTGATAGTGCAAAAGTATAGTAGACAAACTAAAGCAAAAATGAGACACGAGTTCATTCACCAATAAAAGTAAGCCAAATTTACTGTACAATTTCTACAACCTTTAGTACAATTAGGAGATGCTATGTTCGTCCTTTGTTGTTCACTTATTAATAAGGGTAATATATATATATATATATATATATATATATATATATATATATAAGCTTGTAATTTTTAAAAAAAATATATACTCATATAAGTATATGTACATGTATATAATAAATATAAGTTTTCACAAAAATATATAAATTTTTATGTCTACTATTTGTGTTATGTGATTTAAGGTGGAGTATTTTTTAATATTTAAATTTATTTTAAGTAAATATAAGGCAAAAGAAAAGGAGATGTATTTTAATTTTATGCAAGTTTCTTATGAGAAAAATAAATTAGAAACATCTTCATTTTGATATTGTCACGATCCAAAAATGGATGTGATTGCACTCGTCTTATTCCACCAAGACAAGTCAGCCTAAAACTCAACTATTACAATAAAATGCAAAAATTCAATAATAAACTCAAAAATACCCCAAAAATCTGGTTATCACGTGCACACACCTCTAAAGTATTACTACTAAATCAAAAGAACTATACAAGTCTCATACGACATTGTTCTAGAGTAGAACAAGATCATAAATAGGAGTAAGAAGGTCCGTTGAAATGACAAGCAGCTACCTCACAAACTTCCATAAGAAGCCTCAGACAAGGAGAAGAGAAATATCACAAAGGTCCGGGTTAGTAATCTACAAAAAATTGTAGAAGCAAGGGTTGAGTACCAAACCACACGGTACTCAGCAAGTAAGCCTCTAAAAAAAAGCTAAGGGGATGAAATACGGGTACTCCTTACACCCCAACCAAACCTCCATAACTACAACCTGCATAAAACCAGCCCAACCTAACAGTTCACAATTTACAAGCACATATCTCAACAACATCATTCTAACGATCCCATATTCTTAACAACAAGCTCAATATTCATCAATTACAGCCTCCACAAAAGGCACTCACAATATCAGCAACACATAAGATCAAGTTCATCAAATAGAGGTAACCAAACATCAAGTACTTTCCAACCACCAATAAAATACATAATCATAAAGAATGAAGGATGTAATGAGATGCCATGCATATGACACAATGAAATGATACGCCTCAAAATACCAAGTACTCTCTCAACCGTAAATACATGATACTCCTCGGAAATATATCGAGAGTTCATGACCCATGGGGACTCGCGAGGTCCATATACCGACATAGACGATCTCCACGTGTCTATGCGAACGATCTCAACGCACTGTTATATTATCAAACAAGTTTCGCACAGACGATCTCCACGTGCCCAAATTACAATCTTAACATCCACCATCCCAGCACGGACGATATCCACATGCCTAACTTACTCAATCTCATGTTAATGCATGTACACAATATGATTCCAATGAAAGGGATGATGTATTTCAATCAAATATCAATAGAATGTGTAATCACCTCAGCTATCACATGTATACGGGTTCAATAAAGAACATAATCACACATAATAAATCAAGTCAATAATATATCAACTAATGCCCATATGCTTTAGCATTCTCGAATTACAATCCACATTCTATAGTGATAAACTTTCTCATCACACCCAAACACATATCACAAGGAAAAACACGAATTTTATACACTTAACAAGGGTTTAGAAATCCACTTGCCTGAAATATTCGAACAATCACTCTGGGACTTGAGTCTTCCCCTTGCGTTGAACTTCTAAATCAATTCGATCTATTCAAATAAATAATCACAATAAGATTTGAAACTAACAATCTCATATTACTATGTGTCTAGCCTAAACCCCAAAACTCATCCAATTCTATAATTAAGTTCCTAAGTGTTAAGCCTAGGATTATATCTTAATTCCTCCAAACATAATTCCTTTAAAATCAAAAATAAATTTCAATAGAACTAAGAATTTTCTACCGAATTGTGATTGCAACAAGACGAACTCTAATTGAAATTCCTTCTTTTCTCGTAATCTAAATTCCATAATGGTAATAATTATTCAATAATGGATGATGATTAACGGATCATCAATAACCCTTATAGTCTCCAAATTTCCAGCCGGCAACCTCATTCCATATTTTTCACTTAATTCACCCAATGATGTTTAATAATAATTCATATCAATGCATATTATATAATGGTATTTACTAAGATTACTAACCACCCAAAATACCATCTCTTCTATCCAAATAAATAAATAAATAAAAATGTCACATTGTACTGGAGTAACTAATTTGCTCCATTTAAGTGCAAAATCAAATCTGACACATCTTTCCCACTAACATATAATTAAATACTCTGCAAGCAATATTCTAAACTTCTATGTGGCTTACCTGGAGAAGCGTCCCCGTCCATTGTAGTTTGTCGCAGCACATAAGTTTCTAACTCCCTTTTAGAAAAAATAATAATTATGTACTAAAACTAATAAACCCTATAATTTATTTTAATATGAGTTTAGTAGTAAAAATTTTCGCATTGATCCATAAACCACAAAGTAAATAAATAAATTATTTATTATATACCCATCAATTAAATAACTATAGTTATCGAATAGTTCAAAATTTACAAACCAACTTCACTGACTAATTGAAATAATAGACTCATGCAACAATCAAAAGGGGTAAAATGGTAATTTATGATAATTTACAGAAACGACTTTACAGGTCATTACATTATCCGCCACTAAAAACCATGTTCGTCCTTGAACATAAGGAAGAAGAACCGATGTTACCAAAATTGTAAGTTGTGACCTACTAATCGGTTTTCATCTTTCCAAGTTAGCTCCTCCTTAAGACCATTCTATCAAGATCAACTACTAAGAAATGAACTTCCGAAATAAACTTTGGAAGATTTATAAAACAAGAGTGATTATCAAGCCACATACTAACTCATGAACTTAATCTAGACTCAAACCCATTGGACCTTAGCACAACCATCATGATGAATATTTTCTAACATAACCAAGATAACCTTCTGAATCAACCACCAGATATTCATAATGCACAAACCAATCACAAATCTTACCAAGATTTATTTCTCACAGCACAATCTTTTCATCAACTCAAGTTATAAAAATATGATCTTAGACATAGGGTACTCATCAAGGGAGAATCAAACTTATCTAGCCCAAAGAAGAACAAGATCAAGTAACTACTTAGCTAGCGATACACCCAAGCTAACTGTCGCGCCCTGAGCTACCCCCGAGACGGGGACACGGAACCTAGGATAACAAGTGAACCCAAGCTAACCCTGCTAGCATGATCATGAGCATACTAAAGAATATAAACTGATGCGGAAGCTAAATCATAATTTAATCTGAAAAGATGGGGAATACCTATATTCTATAACTGAGATATTTGAAAACAATGAGTTTAATACAAAGAAAATATTAACTCAATACTAAGCTGAAACAAACTACGTCTGAAAATAGCCTCTAAACTGGACTAGAAATACTAGGACAAGCCCCAGCTAAATCTAGCAAAAACTGAAACTAGAAGACTAGGTACTGAAAAGAAACTCATAACTATTGTCCTAGGAGAATGAGGACTCACCATTGAATCTGCTGAACTGGAGATCGGAAATCGATCTAAGCGTGATCTGGATGCTGAGAACCTGAACCTACATCACGAGAAGATGTAGCGCACGCATGCGTCAATACTTGAAAGGTACTGAGCATGTAGGATAGAGTAAAGCTGAAATAAAACATAACTGAACAAGCACAAAAGCATATATAATAATCTGAACATGATATACTAAATTCTGAAATAAACTGAATGCAATGACCAATTTATAACATGCTGACACTGAATATATTGATAAATGGTCAATGCAAGAGAGTCTGACTGAACTGTGGGAGCTACTAATAACCGATAGTAAAACCACATGAGCTAAATGTGGAGTTCGATGTATATGCCCCATCGAGAGGACCCAATATACCCTGCCAAAGGTATAAAGGCATGCTGGTGTGATCACTAATCTGGTTGCCCACAGAGGGGACTTACAACCTACTTGATAGTAGTTCTGGGACTAATTGGGTACGCTAAACCCTAGTCCAACTCGGTATTATGCTACTCCCATTGATTTATGTAGTTAACTGATTATGTCTGAATTTCTGTAAGATACTGGATAGCTCAAAACTAAACATGCAAACTAATAATACAACATTTAATCTGATAATGATGCATTAATAATTGAGCCATGTATATCTGAAGTAACTGAAATATCTGACCTAGCATGTGTAATTCAAGAACTAAAGAAATACAAAGCTAGGGTTCTAAAATTCATGCGATAATCTGAATAATAACTTTACGATCTGATTTGGAACATATATTTAATAAATTCATGAAGTTCTATCAAGGTTCTAGAAACCCTAGGTTTAATCATAATAAGAGAATCAAGAACTAACTGAAAACTAGGGACCCAATGTGTGAAAGGAACCCACCAGTGAAATCCCACATACCTGGTGATGAACTTTAGGGAAAAACACTTAGGTTTTGGGGCTGGAACTGCTGGAACCTTGCTGCGTTCTTGACTAGGGTTCTTGACCTTTTTTCTCATTTCTTGCTTCTAGATTTCTAACTTTTGATTTATGATTTGACTTAGGTAAGTTTTAGTTATGTTTCTAGCTTAAACTGACTAAAATCAGTGGATATGGAAAGCTAATTCAATTATCTATCTGTTCATATGTCATGGGACACCTAATTGATTTTGTTGTAAGAGTTATGATTATTTTAAGTTGACCCTACTGCATTTCCCCCCTAACTGGCTGCTAGTTCCCACCTACGGTCAGACCTACGGACAGTGGGTCCACTTATGGACCATGCTGGTTAGCCGTGGTCCTTGTCAGAGAGTGGCTGAAGGGGGTCTCGATCGATGGTCACGGACTACGGACCGTCGTCTGGCTACGGACCGTAGGTCTGTCCGTCGATTAAGACTTAGCCTATTTTCCCTTGCTGAGTTTTTGGGAGTCTCTGATCCTATCGACGGTTATGCAGGACGGACCGTGGGTCAGGCTACGGTTTGTCGATGGTCACGTCAGCTGCACCTGCAGATTTTTCTGAAAAACTGGTTTTTGGCTATGGGGTGTTACATTATCTCCCCCTTGGAAACATTCGTCCTCGAATAAAGACTAAACTAGCTGAAATAGAGGGAGAGAGCTGCAAACCCTACTACTAAACACTGAAAACTGAGTTTCTGACTGAATTGAGCTCCGAGAACATGCAAATACACTAAAAATGCAAGTACAAACTGAGGGAACATGATTCTAAGACTGAATTCACACATGAATGACTGGAAAACTGGAGAGGAACTATTACCTCAAGCTGGAGTAGTATCGGAAGGAAAGAGGTGAGGATACTTGGCTTTCATGGCTGCTTCTGCTTCCCAAGTAGCTCCCTCTGCGGACTAACTACTCCACAAAACCTTGACTGAAGCGACTTCTTTGTTTCTCAACCTTCTAATCTGACGGTCAAGAATCTCAACTGGTACATCCTCATAAGAAAGACTATCTTTCACCCCCACACTCTCTAAGGGCACTATAGATATTGGGTCACCCACACACTTTTTCAAGAGTGAGATGTGGAAGACCGGATGCGCTGCTGCTAAGTCTGCTGGTAACTCTAACTCATATGCCACCTTACCAACCCTTTTCAAGATCTTGTAAGGGACTACATATCTAGTACTGAGCTTCCCTTTCTTGCCAAATCTCATCACCCCTTTCATAGGTGAGACTTTCAGAAAAACCCAATCATCAACTTGGAACTCTAGTTCCCTCCTCCTTACATCTGCATAAGATTTCTGACGACTCTGGGCTGTCTTAAGTCAATATCTAATGAGTTGAACTTTCTCCATAGCATAAAGGACTGAATCTGGCCCTATCAAAGTTGTTTCACCTACTTCAAACCAACCAACATGAGATCTACATCTACGCCCATACAAAGCCTCATAAGGGGCCATCTGAATGCTGGAATGATAGCTATTGTTGTAGGAAACTCAATCAGAGGAAGGTGATCATCCCAACTACCTTTGAAATCGATCACACAAGCTCTCAAAATATCCTCTAGGGTCTAAATAGTGCGCTCTGCCTGCCCATCCATCTGCGGAAATGCTATGCTAAGGTTAACTTGAGTACCAAGACCCTTCTGAAACGACTTCCAGAAATGAGAGGTAAACTGAGGACCTCTATCTGAGATGATAGACAAAGGAACCCCATGTAACCTCACAATTTCATTAATGTAAAGCTTGGCATAGTCCTCTGCTGAATCTGTAGTATTGACCACCAAAAAGCGAGAAGACTCAGTCATCCTATCAACTATCACCCAAATGGAGTCATGCTGTCTTCGAGTACGCGGTAACCCTGTGATGAAATTCATATTGATCACTTCTCACTTCCAAGTAGGAATGTCGATCTCTTGAGTCATACCCTCTGGTTTCTGATGTTCTAACTTGACTTGCTGACAATTGGGGCACTTACTCACAAAATCTGCTATGTCCTCTTCATGCCATTCCACCAATAGACTTCCCGCAGATCGCGGTACATATTAGTGGAACCTGAGTGAATAGAATATCTGGAGTTATGGGTTTCTTCAAGAATATGTTGTCTCAACTCGCCCACATCAGGAACACACAATCTACCCTGGTAGCGAAGTACACTATCTCCCCCTTGGGAGAAAACCTCCACTCTCTGATTGTGGACTGCACCTTTTAGTTCAAGCAAGATTGGATCACTGTCTTGATTTTCCTTAACCTCCACTACCAAAGAAGATTCTGCCCCATTCTGAACTGTTACACCATTGTCTGATATGCTCATAAGGCGAACTCCCAAGCGAGCAAACCTGTGATCATCCCTCACTAGCTCATTTCTTTCTTCCTCAACATAGGCTACACTACCCATAGATAGTCTACTAAGAGCGTCTGCTACTACATTCGCCTTACTAGGATGATAATGCACACTCATATCATAATCCTTAAGAAACTCAAGCCATCTCCTCTGGCGAAGATTCAACTCTTTCTAGGTGAACACATACTGAAGGCTCTTATGGTCAGTGAACACATCGTCTCCAGATCTTGAGTGCAAACACAACTGCTGCAAGCTCGAGGTCATGAGTTGGATAGTTCTTCTCATGCACCTTAAGCTGTCTAGAAGAATAAACTATAACCTTATCTCGCTGCATCAATACACAACCAAGTCTAACTATGGATGCATCACAATAGATCACATAACCATTTGACCCCTCTGGTAGAGTCAAAATAGGAGTTGTAGTCAATCTAGTTTTCAACTCTGCAAAACTTTTCTCACAATCATCTGACCATTGAAACTTGACCATCTTCTGCGTCAACCTAGTCAATAGTGAGGCTATGGATGAAAATCCTTCCACGAACCTTCTGTAATAACCCGCTAGACCTAATAAACTTCTGATATCTGTAGCAGAGGTAGGTCTGGGCCATTGTTCACTGCTTCTATCTTCTGTGAATCCACTCGGATCCCTTCGCTAGATACAATGTGACCAAGGAAAGCAACAAATTATAACCAGAACTCATATTTGCTAAACTTAGCGAATAACTGGTGATCTTTGAGAGTCTGCAGAACAACTCTCAAATGACTTGCATGTTCTTCCTCATTCCTAGAGTAAATGAGGATATCATCAATGAAGACGATAACGAACAAGTCCAAGTACTGTTTGAACACTCTGTTCATTAAATCCATGAAAGCTGCAGGAGCATTGGTTAGTCCAAACGACATAACTACAAATTCATAATGACCATATCGAGTTCTGAAGGCTGTTTTCGGAATGTCACTATCTCTGACTCTGAGCTGATGATAACCCGATCTGAGGTCTATCTTTGAGAAATGACTAGCAGGATGAAGTTGGTCAAACAAGTCATCAATCCTGGGGATGAGATACTTATTCTTGATTGTGACCTTGTTCAACTGTCTATAGTCAATGCACATTCTGAGAGAACCATCTTTCTTCTTTACGAACAACACTTGTGCACCCCATGATGAAATGCTAGGTCTAATGAAACCCTTATCTAGAAGGTCTTTCAGCTGGTCTTTCAATTCCTTAAGCTCTGCTGGAGCCATTCTGTAAGGAGGAATAGAAATAGGCTGGGTATCTGGAAGGAGATCAATTCCAAAGTCGATTTTCCTTTCGGGAGGAACTCCGGGAAGATCTTCTAGAAACACCTCTAGAAATTCACTGACTACTGGAACTGACTCAAGAGTTGGGGTTTCAAAGATAGAATCCTTAAACCGAACTAGAAGATAGAGATAATCCTTAGAGATCATCTTTCTGGCCTTAAGGTAAGAAATAAATTGACCCATAGGCGCTAAGCTACTACCCTTCCATTCTAAGATTGGTTTGTCTGGAAACTGGAAACGAACAATCCTAGTTCTACAATCGACTGAGGCATAACATGAATGTAACCAATCCATGTCTAGAATGACATCAAAGTCTACCATTTCTAACTCTACTAGATTTGCTGAGGTGACTTCTGAGAGACTGTGATAGGGCAATTTTTGTATACCCTTCTAGCTATAACTGGGTCACCGACTGGAGTAGAGACTGAGAAAGGTTCTGAGAAAGTTTGTGGACTGACACTGAATTGGACTGCTATGTAAGGAGTTACAAAAGAAAGAGTAGCCCCTGGATCTAACAATGCATAAACATCAAGGTCAAAGACTCGTAACGGACCAGTGACTACATCAGGAGAACCTTCTTGATCCTGGCGAGCCTGAAGAGCATACAACCTGTTCTGGCACTGACCGCCACCTGTACCAGATGAGTAACCCTGCTGAGTCGGGCGATTTGCTGGTGCTGATGAAGTTGTAGACTGAGCTATACCATTTCCACCTCCTTGACCCTGTCTCGAAGGACAATCCCTCAACCTGTAACCAGACTGACCGCACCCAAGACATCCTTATTTTTCTGTAAGACACTCGCCCAGATGGTTTTTACTAAACTTAGGGCAAGCGGGGTAAGTCTTGGTGCCTGAAACACTTCACTGAGACTTAGAGCCTATGCTCTAACCTTCTGGTCAAACCTGTTCTTGGAGGATGGAACACTAGCTGATGAAGGGACTGGAGATGAGAACTTCTGCTGACTCTGCGAGCGATTTCCACCACCCAATTTCTGCTGAAAATAGTCATAGTTCCCAGTCCTATCCTTCTTATTCTCTTTGGCCTGTTCTCTAAGCTTATCACCCTCAACATGCTGAGCATGAGTCATAAGCCTAGAGATGTTCATATCTTCCAGTAAAATAGCATTTATGCACTCTGTTTTCACCAAATCTGACACTCCATACAAGAACTTATTCATCTGAGCCCTGGAGTCAGCAACC
Source organism: Solanum sitiens (assembly GCA_016801875.1). Lineage (NCBI taxonomy): Eukaryota > Viridiplantae > Streptophyta > Magnoliopsida > Solanales > Solanaceae > Solanum > Solanum sitiens. The sequence continues at coordinate 2,133,717 of JABWTJ010000084.1, forward strand.
ATGTGAGGAGCATACCTGGAGATTTGGTTAAACTTCAGCCCATACTCTTGGACTGTCATGTTTCCCTGCCTCAAGTTCATGAGTTCTTGAGCCTTTGCTTCTCTCAACTCTATTGGAAAAAACCTGTCGAGAAAAGTCTCACTGAAGCACTCCCAAGTAATAGGAGTTGCATTTTCACCCCTATTATACTTCACTGAGTGTACCAGATATGAGCCACGTCTTTCTTCTGGTATGACGCCAACTCAACCCGATCATTCCCAGTAACCTGCATCACCTCAAAGATCTTCTTGATTTCGTCCAAGAAATTATGAGGATCCTCATTAGTCTGCGATCCTAAGAACTCAGGCGGATTCATCCTAACAAAGTCACGGACCCTTGCTGCTGCTGATCCACCATTTTCATTCATAGGAGCATGAACCCGATTGTTCTGATTGGTCATACTCTGAGCCAGCATCTGTATGGCATTCCTGAACTCAACATTGGAGACTTCTTGATCTGGGACTGGAGGAGCTGCGTTTGCATTCCTAGCATTCGCATTCCTAGCGTTAGCTCTACGAGGAGGCATGATCTGAAATGTAAAACGTAAAGTCAGAATGGAATTAGATCATACCTTACGCACGATAAGAGTAACAACAAAGTGAAGTTTTCCTAAAACACTTCATAGCCTCCCTCTCATTAGATGTGGTGCACTTCACACCCATGAAAATGACTCTACTTAGTGCGGCTTTTTAGACATCCTAAGACTCTTGAACCTAGTGCTCTGATACCAAGTTTTGTCACGCCCCGAGCTACCCCCGAGATACGGACACGGAACCTAGGACCACAAGTGATCCCAAGCTAACCCTGCTGGCATGATCATGAGCATATTGAAGAATATAAACTGATGCGGAAGCTAAATCATAATTTAATCTAAAAAGATGGGGAATACCTATATTCTATAACTGAGATATTTGAAAACAATGAGTTTAATACAAAGGAAATATTAACTCAATACTAAGATGAAACTAACTATGTCTGAAAATAGCCTCTAAACTGGACTAGAAATACTGGGACAAGCCCCAGCTAAATCTAGCAAAAACTAAAACTAGAAGACTAAGTACTGAAAAGAAACTCATAACTATTGTCCTCGAAGAATGAGGACTCACCACTGAATCTGCTGAACTGGAGATCGGAAATCGATCTAAGCATGATCAGGATGCTGAGAACCTGAGTCTACATCACGATAAGATGTAGCGCATGCATGCCAATTTATAACATGCTGAAACTGAATATATTGATAAATGGTCCATGCAAAAGAGTCTAACTGAACTGTGGGAGCTACAAATAACAGATAATAAAACAACATGAGCTAAATGTGGAGTCTGATGTATATGCCCCATCGAGAGGACCCAATATACCCTGCCAAAGGTATAAATGCATGCTAGCGTGATCACTAAACTGATTGCCCATAGAGAGGACTTACAACCTACTTGGCTAGTAGTTCTGAGACTAATTGGGTACGCTGAAGCCTAGTCCAACTCGGTATTATACTACTCCCATTGATTTATGTAGTTAATTGATTATGTCTGAGTTTCTGTAAAATACTAGATAGCTCAAAACTGAACATGCAAACTGATAATGCAACATTTAATCTGATAATGATGCATTAATAACTAAGGCATGTATATCTGAAGTAACTAAAATATCTGACCTAGCATGTGTAATTCAAGAACTAAAGAAATACAAAGCTAGGGTTCTAAAATTCATGCGATAATCTGAATAATAACTTTATGATCTGATTTGGAACATATATTTAATAAATTCATGAAGTTCTATCGAAGTTCTAGAAACCCTAGGTTTAATCATAATAAGAGAATCAAGAACTGACTGAAAACTAGGGACCCAATGGGTGAAAGGAACCCACTAGTGAAATCCACATACATGGTGATGAACTTCAGGGAAAAACACTTAGGTTTCGGGGCTGGAACTGCTGGAACCTTGCTGCGTTCTTGAATAGGGTTCTTGACCTTTTTTCTCCTTTCTTGCTTCTAAATTTCTAACTTTTGATTTATGATTTGACTTAGGTAAGTTTTAGTTATGTTTCTAGGATTAAACTGACTAAAATCTGATGATTTAGCGTCAAAATGACGTATCTTAGAGTTTAAACGAAGTGGGAAAAGACCAAAAGACCCCTGGGTAAGTTGTTGTCGGACCAAATGATGACCTGGACAGACGGTCCGTCGTTCCATCGATGGTCCGTCGTTCCATCGACGGTCCGTCTTTCCATCGACGGTCCGTCTTTCCATCGACGGTCCGTCTTTCCATCGACGGTCCGTCGTTCCATCGACGGTCCGTCGTTCCATCGACGGTCCATCGTTTGGGTTCGTAGGTTGGGTCTATTCGACAAGCCTTTACTAAAACGGTCATAACATTTTACTCGAAGCTCTCATTTTAGCAAGGTCGGTGGACATGGAAACCTAATTCAATTATCTATCTTTTGATTCATTTTGAGCTAAGATTTATGATCTTTTGAAGTTGACCCTACTGCATTTCCCCCCTAACTGGCTGCTAGTTCCCACCTACGGTTAGACCTACGGACCGTGGGTCCACTTACGGACCGTACTGGTCAGCCGTGGTCCTTGTCAGAGAGTGTCTGAAGGGGGTCTCGATCGATGGTCACGGACTACGGACCGTCGTCTGGCCTACGGACCGTAGGTTCGTCCGTCGATCAAGACTTAGCCAATTTTCCCCGGCTGAATTTTTTGGGAGTCTCTGATCCTATCGATGGTTATGCAGGACGGACCGTGGGTCAGGCTACGATCCGTCCATGGTCACGTCGGCTGCACCTGCAGATTTTTTTGAAAAACTGATTTTTGGTCTGTTTTTGGGTACGGGGTGTTTCACTAACACAACCTCTAACAACACTATTAAAATGCTAGATTAATAGCTGTCATTGTAGACAACCTTTAAGAACGGTAGATCTAGATCAATGCTCTCTTAATTCAATAACACATATTCGAAACATGACCTCGATGCGATATGAATATTAAGACTATTAGACAACTGTAGGTATCATGGTAGCACTTCTATGAATTCTCTTAAGCAAGGTTGTGTGTGTAGAATCACTAGCATACTTCAACTATCCCAAACAACAACAAATCTATCATAACTGAAATAACCAACCTTGCCCAAGGATCCCACCTTATAAAGAGAACATAAGAGGACCGGTTCATCTGATCCACCACTAGGAATTCAATCATAGATATAGAAACACACACGAGCATATGCAACCAATTACACTCCAAACCATGTTTGAAACGAAGTAGGTGGTCACCTAAAAATGTACAGAACCAAGGTCGGATAACATAATATACTCTTTCCATAGTAAACATATCAAACAATTATATTTATATGACTTTATATCTCAATTTTTAGCCACCCACAATCAACTAGCCCGATCTCATTACACACATACTCGATTTATCAAACCTCACATACTTCTCACAGTACTCCATTTAAGTCAACACTCTTAATATCAACAAACATCATAACCACACTATCCATTTACCTTACTATAAAACCATCACTAGTATCAAAGTCTTCTTAGCGAATACATTATAGCCTCCAAAAATTTCGAACTATGACTCTCTCTCTTTCCATTTAAGCATCACATGATCAGTAAGAGTCTCATCCAAGGATGATAGCACTAATTTCAAATATGATATTAATTTCTCATCGAGATGAAGCTGTTGAATCATGTCCAATGTCAACTCCACACAATCCTTCTCATACCATCTGTTTAACTATTATTCGAACCATCATATACCTCATATCGACGCTTAAGAAATTCTTGGTCACCCTAATAATTCTATATATTTATGAGCACATAATCTCTATTTACCATCCAGTGTCTATGTAACATATCACAACAACCAATGTAATTCCATCAACAAAGTAGTTTTAATCCTCTCAAAATCCTCAATAACTAAGTAGAATTGTAGGTTGATATCATAGTGCATCCATAATTCATCTACCATAATTTGAATAATCTAGCTCGACCTAACCACATAGAATCTTTCACACATCATTACTTGTAACCCAACCAAGACTCAATATTTATAAAAATCGATGATAAAATCCTAGTAAGTCAATACTGAATCAATTCACATTCATAGTCATATCTAAAATCATAGGCAAAAATCAATATATCCTTCAACTACAAACTACTGGCTTATACGAGAGGTTTTATTCCTTAATTTTTTTAAATCTTTTCCATTACATAAAATTCTAAATATCATGAACCTACACCAACTCTTTTTCCTTTCGCTGACTTTCTTACCAATCTTATCCTTTTACCAACATTTCATGATTTTTTTACCTCATCCACTAAATCAAAACTTTACGTGAAAACCCCCTTTAGGTATTACAATCAAACGTAAAAAATTTACTACTCAAATTATTTTTAAGTCATTCAAAATGATTCATACTCAATGTGATCAATCATTTCTTACCCTACCAATCCATACATTGACAAAACATACTACCATAAGCCTAAACTCACCATGAAAATCTTGAATATTGAATCCGAATGTTTAACTCAATCCCTCTATCTATCAACATTAACCCATGTATTGAAGATTTTTTTTAATTCACGTTTCTTAACTTATCATTGATCGCCTCTCCATCAAACTTATCATATCTTTTGCTAAAAAAGTAACCATACTCATTACCAAACTCAAAACCACAAAGAAAAAACTTATCAGCACACTTGAGTTGAACCTCTATGCACTCCTTTCTCAAATTTTATCTAATGGTTTTTTTCCCAATATGATAAATTTGTGACACTATTACCATAGGTAGAGCAAAATAGATAAAACCACATGCCTCTGAACTCAATTCTACACTCTCTCTGAAAAAATATTTTTGGCCCGTGCAATCAAAATAAATATTTTTTTTCTCACCTCTTTCTGAATGCTAAATTACATCCACTAATATTTTTCATTTCTGAATCTAGTTCATTTTAATTCTATTCAAGGTTTGTCTCAACACCTCATACAAATTTTTCCATACAATCAAGACACTCACCAAATAGTATCAAACCACCACCTTAAATACTCGCAAGTTGTCATTACAATGCCAAATTCGTTTAACCAACAATCCTTATTATATATTTGCATCTCAATCACAATCCATCAAGAACTCCTATTATTATCATGCTTAGTTAGTTCTTGGCATCAACACGAAGTAAAATTTTTCATCAATATGACATCTTAAATCCAGTTATACCAACAAAAATCAAAGTACTAACCTAATATTATATGAACCTTATTTTTAAAATCTTCAATTACCTTCACACAAGTATACTCTTTAAGACTTCCTTTAACCATAAGTTTGTCATTCTAGTATCTATCTGTAAGACCCTCAAAATGAGTTAGGGTGTCTAGAGCCTAACATGTTTGTATTAAGGTTCTAGTGTTATAAAATGGATTATAATATGGTATTGAGGCAGTTTGTAAAGTTTGAGGTGATTTGGAAGTCAAACGTTAAGGGACGACCAAGACGTTCGATGATTAGTCGTCTCTGTGCCTCATGTGTCTATGCGTGATTATATGTGTATGTAATGAGCTTATGAAGTCTTAAATGAGTTATAATGATGTCTTTAGTCAGTGTATGAAGTTTCATGAATTTTGGAGGTCAAACGTCCAAGAACGTCCAAGACGTTTGAAAGTTAGCCCTTGAGACGTTCATGTGCGTCTTGATGGGGCCTTGCATGTTTGGATGAGTTGCGAGTATTTGTTTTGGGTTAAACTTATGTGGGAGGTCTAAACCTTGTTAAATTTTGTATTTACGTGGGAAACATCCAGGTACAACTTCTAAAGGACCCCACAAAAGGGCCCACAAGAAGGACCCAATGCTGGTCGAGACACTGCCTTGGCAGTGTCAATCGACTGAACCAAACGACGGCCAGTTGGTTGACCAACGGACCATAGGTGAGGTCTCGTTGATGGACACTTAGAGTGGTCCCAAAAACAGGCCAAGTTCCAATCAACGGAAGCCACAGACGGCCAGTCGATTAACCAACGGCCAGTCGATGGTGGTCCGTCGATGGTGGCCTGCAACACTGCCATGCGACTGACTGTTTTATTTAAAGGGGTGAATGGGAAATTCACCCCACGTACTAAACTAACTCTAATTGATTAATTTACCTACTTTTGGGTGTATTTAAGGGATCAAACATGTGAAAAACCCATCCCCAGTCCCTTCTCACGAAATTGAACCTTCCCTCCAAAACCAACTCTCTCTAGAAACCTCCATTGTTGTTGAAGCTCAAGAACAGCTTGTAAATTGGATTCTCCTGGGTTCTTCACCAAATTTTAGAGGTTTTCAACTAGACAAAGGTATGGTGATTCTTCATCTCTAAGTTACGTTTCACTTGGAGAGTTCTTCTCAAAGTTTTCAAAGAGATTTCATGATCAAACTTTCAATCTTTCAATCTGGCCATGGATTCTTTCTAAAAATGTTTTTAATTTTTAAATAATGATGAATTGATGTTAATGTATTGATTTTAACATGAATTTGAATCCAATTGCATTATGAACCCATGTCCCATTCCTAACTCTATTTAGCTCTTGCATGGGCATTGTGATATTGGCTTGTTAATGGTTAAATTGTGATTCTATTATGTTGAATTGCTTATATTTACTGTTATTTATGTTAATTGATTATGAATTGATGATGAAGGATCCATGAGGATCAATGTATGAAGGTTTGAGTATTACTAGCCTATATTTGCATGTGTTATAGTGATTTCGATTTTAGAACAATGGTGTAGGATTTCAATTATGCAAGAATCACTGTAGCTATTGCCTTAAGTTAACATTATGGATGAATTGTGGGTATAAACCCTTGGTGATCAAATTAAATAAAGTCTTACATAAATTGATCTAGGTTCTTTTAGTCTATGAAGTAGAAAGGCTATGTATGTGATATGATCTCGAATTTGTGGTTGGATGAAGCATGATTTCTTCTTAGTAAAGATATATTGAGCTACTATATAGCATGTATTTTATTGGTAATATATGAGTGATGATAAATACTTTGAGAAATTGGTAAGATAACCTACGCCCTCTACTCACTATTGAATTGATAGTTTAAATGCCTATGTTAGTATATTGATCTTGAAGGGATGTAATCATGATTTCTTTGTGTTAAGTGTATATTTAGCTACTGACCTAGATTGATACTATTAATGAAATATGATTTATGATACATGCAAGTGAAATTGGTTAATGATCTATGTTCTTCTACCTTCTAGTATGTTAATGTATTGTACTAGTTGTAGCATGACCTTGTAGTAGCTTATATTTGACTTCATGTATGATTATGGTAATTTAGATACTGCCCTATACGTGATTTATTGATGAAAGAGTAGTAATGGTCAATGATCACCAAAGGCTAAAGGATTGGTAAGAATTGATCTACTCTTCTATTTCTCTACTTTCTATATTGTTGTAGATGATGAAGCCTTGTATGGCATTGTGTGGTATAGTCCACTTATGGTGGTGGTATTTACTTTATTGTCATTATGTATGTGTTGACCATGGCCTTGAGGGCAAATTGATGAATATATGAATGAGTGGTTATGATGCTCACCTTATGTGTAACTTGTGCCTAGTCTTCTACTTTTTTTGTGAATCTGGGTTATGTTACTATTGTTATGAGCATATAAATGGCTATGTGAGAGAATGTGTAGGTTTTGCCATGGGTGAAGTGTTAATGATTGATGACCCCTACCCCATGTACCCCTATGTAAATGCATGGATAGCCAACGTTAGGAGTCTTAAGTGTAATGTGAAGATGACTTGTCTCCTATGCTATTGAGTGTTGTGTGGTCTATACTTGAAAGTGTAATATGGCCTTGAGAGGGTGGCTGCCTCAATGTGTTGTTGATAGCCATTATGTGATCATGTTGACCAATGTACACACACTCACACTTCATGCATGCTTAAAAGTAGTAAAAGATTCATGGTGTCTAAATGAAAGGGAAAGTCCCATATGCACTAATGTCTACTACTATGCATGTAAAGTATATGTATGTGAAGTATGTTATGCATTCCTTAACTAGGATGACTTGATAGGTGTACTAGTATGAGCAAGGGTATGAGACCTTGTTTATGCATTGCACATGTGTACCTTGATAGGATAGTTCCTAGGTTTGGTTTCTATGTACATGAAAATGAATGCATGGGCATGTTATGAATATGATTTATATGCTATGATGTTAAGTACATGATATGATGAAATATGATTGTGCATAGTGTCTTAAAGTGTTGATATGAATGGATGAATCATATAGTTACACCTATAGACTTATGCATTGATATATGAACATGTGTGACATTTATGTGTTATGTGAAGGGTTTGCTCACATATAAGTACACACACATGAATGATAATCTAGTAAATAGAGGGGCCTTGAGGTGTGCCCAAGAATACTCTAAAACTATATGGGTACTTGAATATGCTATAAGCATATGAGGAGTAAATATCCTAAGCCTATGTTTTATAAATAAATGTAATAAAGGCTTTTCAATAAAGGGAACTTAGCTTAGCACCGAGTGAACTTGACATTGAGACGTGTTGACTTTCCTTGGAGGAAGATTCACCATTTTTCCCTTATAGAGTGTTGACTTCCCTTAGAGGAATACTTACCTATGGACCCACATGAGGTGTTGACTTCCATTAATGAGGAAGGTTCACCCATGTTTTCTCATGAGAGGAGGCCCAATTACCAAATGGTATGAAGAGGGAAGACCTATCTCTTAGTTCCATAAACTATGCTTGCCACATAGGATATAACAAGTGATATCACCTAATATGCTAGGATATATGTCATTTATACCTTGGCTAGGTAGGAACACCTTCCCTTGGTGTAAGGCTCTACAACACCAAATTCCATGTTTAGCACCCATGGTCTTAGTGTCAGTTAAGACTATAGTTTCCCTAAAGTAAAATGGACAATGGAAGTAAATGACTAGGATCCTAACTAGGATGAATTAAGGGAGGTTACTTAGGATAGGTGGAAGTAATGAACCCATCTAGACATTGCACAAGTAGCTCCTTAGGAAGTCCTAGGGAGGTGACCTAATGTATATGATTATGTTTATGTCTTTATGCATGACATTGTAGTAATTGTCTACTTGTTATGAAGATGAGCATGGTATGAGTCTATATGATGTGATCTTATCCTTATATGCACTATGTTGGTCTAAATGACTATATGATAAAGATCTTGTATTAACATGAATGAAGTTGTCTTCACTTATTTGTTGATGTATGAATTGGATGGTAAGGCTTGTGGTCTTATGATAGGTTTACTAAGTATGTGTGAGGTTATGTGGCTTCACATATACATTGCACTAGTAGACTTAAAGTAGGATTATGAGTAAGGTATTATAATTATATGATGTGAAGTGAAGTTGTTATATGTGCAAGTTGAAGGTAGTTTACTGTGATTGTCCTATGGTATTGGCTTAAATATGTCTATGTTGTACTATACTTCTATGATGGTATGTGTTGCATTGTGTAGATGATATGTATGTTCCTTGTGGCCTTAAGGTGATGCATTGCACCAAGTATAACTAGAGGGTTACTTGGAGTGCTAATGAATAAAACAGAAGATAGTTCACTTTTAAAGGAATTGAGCTTACTGTAAAGTGACCTCAAATATGGCTTAAATTCTATATGTGATTTTATATGATGTTTGGCCTTCGATTTTGTTTCTATGGAGTATGTCAATGATATAAATGCTATTGTATAAAGGTTTTATGAAGATTTACTCAAAATGGCATGAAGTATGATTTTAAGGAAATGTCCCTTTTAAATGCATGTTTTTGCATGGTTGTCATACTTAGTGCATTCTTGTACTAACCCCATTCTTCTCTACTTTTTACATAAAGTGTAGGTTATAGATGCTTAATGGATGTCTATATGATTGAGGATCTTGATATGTGATTCCCAAGCTCAAGAAAAGGAATCCTTAAGTCCAAGGACTTCCTAATGTTTAGTTACTGTAAAGTTTATTAAATATTGTATAGTTATGTATTATGTCTTAAGGGTCGTGTCCCTAATGTAATCTAATGTTGTTGAGTCTAAGATGACAAAGAGACTTAAGGTCTAAGTATGTAATATGATATGATATATATCTATATCTATATATATATATATATATATATATATATATATATATATATATATATATATATATATATATATATATATGAAGTAAAGTTTCTAGCATATGATGTGCTATGCAAATTTTTAAATTTTTCGCTAAATTTACTATGTCAATGCGATGAATGATAACTATGACCTTGTATAAGACGTCCGAGAGGTCAAGTACGCCATGTTACTTCTAGGGGTGCTCCCCGGATGTGACACTATCCATTCACTAGAACCTTAAGATGAAATCACCGGTCCTTATTTAGAGCCCTCGGGATACACTTACCAACCTAACACATTAATACCGTACCAAAGATCCACCACTAAAGCTTTCTTATAAATGCTTTACTCATTCTCCGTAGTAACAAGTTAGTTGGTTTCTCAAATATGAATGCAACATCAAATCTTATTATATGAGCATGTGATACAACTGATAACTCTTTAAGTAGTTAGTAATCACACTTGACATCAACATATCCATTTCCATATACCACATTGTGAAGTCTGTTAAATGCACCACTAGAACACATCATACCAATCGATAAGATTGTACCCAAATAGCCTACACATTTTTGCCCCATTATGTAACTATTATACGCTACCAAACCTGTTCGGTCTCTCGTTCAAAGCGATATGCATCCCTTCGTAGAACAGGTCGATAGTAGAATTGACACACTCCATAACTCTAATCAAGTAAACATCGATATTAACTAGTCGTATCATGACCTTTTTTTTTTTATATATATTTACACAATCTATATAAAATCATAGTAAAATTTCTGACCTCAATGTGCCCAACATCATTCTCATCATTCGCTAAGAAACTCATGCATGTTATGATAACTTTACTTACTGTATTTTTCATGGTTACAATATTCATTATCTAGACATCCTTTGAATTATTCCACTTCAATTATCGAACCACTAGAGAAATTACATATACGACACAAGTAATATTCCCTCTATTGGGGTAATTAACCAAAAAAGAATCACGTTCATAAAATCCCCCAAACTATTATTCAACATCATCATCAAATATCCTGAAAATGCATTATGGATCCATTACCTAACTCAACCCATTCAAATCACTAAACATTTCAAATCCGACTACACATCCTTTTCATAAGTCTATAACGTCTACCTTAAATCTAGGTCTAACATTCAAGTCATACAAGACACACCAACTACTCACATGAGGAGTTACGCACGAGTCATCACTATAAGTGAGAGTGAATGAAGTGAAGCGATAAGAAACAAATCATATCAAGGACACATAATAAAGATTCAAAAAGTGAAGTTTTTTCTTAAAAGTCACTGTAGCCTCTCGAATATAAGTACAGACGTCTTCGTACCAATCCTCGAGACTCTACTTAGACTCGACTTGTATACATGTGAGACCTATGAATCTGGAGCTCTGATACCATGTTGTCACGACCCAAAAATGGACGTGATGACACTCGTCTTATTCCACCAAGACAAGTAAGCCTAAAACTCAACTATTACAATAAAATGCAAAAATTCTATAATAAACTCAAAATACCCCCAAAATCTGATTGTCACGTGTACAAGCCTTTAAAATATTACAACTGAATCAAAAGAATTATACAAGTATCATATGACATTGTTTCTAGAGTAGAACAAGATCATAAATAGGAGCAACAAGGTCCGCTGAAATGACAAGCAGCTACCTCACAAACTTCCATAAGAAGCCTCAGACAAGGAGAAGAGAAATATCACAAGGGTCGGGCTAGTAACCAACAAAAAATTATACAAGCAAGGGGTGAGTACCAAACCACACAGTAATCAACAAGTAAGCTTCTAAACACAAGCTAAGGGGATAAAATACGGGTACTCCTTACACCCAACAACCTGCATAAAACCAGCCCAACCTAACAGTTCATCATTTACAAGCACAAATTTCAATAACAACATTCTAAACGATCCCATATTCTTAACAACAAGCTCAATATTCATCAATTACAGCCTCCACAAAAGGCACTCACAAAATAAAAAATACACAAGATCAAGTTCATCAAATACAGGTAACCAAACATCAAATACTTTCCAACTACCAATAAAATACATAATCATAAAGAATGAAGGATGTCATGAGATGCAATGCAATATGACACCATGAAATGATATGCCTCAAAACACCAAGTACTCTCTCAACCGTATATACATGATACTCCTTGGAAATACATCGAGAGTTCATGACCCATGGGGGACTCGCGAAGTCCATATACCGACACGAACGATCTCCACATGTCTATGCAGATGATCTCAACGCACTATTATATTATCAAACAAGTTCAGCACGAAAGATCTCCACGTGCCCACATTACAATCTTAACATCTCACCATCCCAGCACAGACGATCTCCACGTGCCTAACTTACTCAATCTCATGTTAATGCATGTCCACAATATGATTCCAATGAAAGGATGATGCATTTCAATCAAATATCAATAGGATGTGTAATCACCTCAGCTCTCACATGTATACAGGTTCAGTAAAGAACATAATCACACATAATAAACCAAGTCAATAATATATCAGCTAATGCCGATATGCTTTAGTATTCTCGGATTACAATTCGCATTCTATAGTCATAAACTTTCTCATTACTCCCAAACACATATCACAAGGAAAAACACAAATTTCATACACTTAACAAGGGTTTAGAAATCCACTTGCCTGAAATAGTCGAACAATCACTCCGGAACTTGAGCCTTCCCCTTTCGTTGAACTTCTAAATCAATTCAATCTATTCAAATAAATAATCACAATAAGATTTTAAATTAACAACCTCATATTACTATTTGTCTAGCCTAGACCCCAAAACTCATCCAATTCTATAATTAAGTTCCTAAGTATTAAGCCTAGGATTATATCTTAATTCCTCCAAACATAATTCCTTTAAAATCAAAAATAAATTTCAACATAACTAAAAAATTTCTACCGAATTGTGATTGCAACAAGACAAATTCGAATTGAAATTCCTATTTTTCTCCTAATCTAAATTCCATAATGGTAATCATTATTCAATAATGGCAAATGATTAACGATTCATCAATAACCCTTATAGCCTCCAAATTTCAAGCCGTCAGCCTCATTCCATATTTTTCACTTAATTCACCCAATGATGTTTACTAATAATTCATATCAATGCATATTATATAATGATATTTACTAAGGTTAATAACCACCCAAAATACCATCTTCTATCCAAATAAATAAATAAATAAAAAGGTCACATTGTACTGGAGTAACTAATTTGCACCATTTAAGTGCAAAATCAAACCTGACACATCTTTCCCACTAACATATAATTAAATACTCCGCAAGCAATATTCTAAACTTCTATGTGTCTTACCTGGAGAAACGTCCTCGTCCTTTGCAGTTTGTCGCCGCACAAAAGTTTCTAATTCCTTTTTAAAAAAATAATAATTATGTACTAAAATTAATAAACCCTATAATTTATTTTAATATGAATTTAGTAGTAAAATTTTTCGCATTGATCCATAAACCACCAAGTAAATAAAGAATTTATTTATTATATACCCATCAATTAAATAACTGTAGTTATTGAATAGTTCAAAATTTACAAACCAACTTCACTGAATAATTGAAATTATAGACTCATACAATAATCAAAAGGGGTAAAATGGTAATTTAGGATAATTTATAGAAATGACTTTACGGGTCATTACAGATACTTATACATATTTTAATTTTTATCTTTACCATTTATTGTAGTAATATTTGTTTTATACGTTTTTATTACTTTTTTTTCTCTTTTCCTTCCTCTTGATTGTTAAAAAGTACAAAATTAGAGTATAATATATATTTATTCTTGTAAATTCTTTTACTATCTTTTTTCTATATTTTAATTTTAGAAAGAACAAGTCTTTAAGGAAATTATGAATGATTCTTTCATATCTTACGAAGCATCATTAAAAAATTTGTATTTCAATTTTTAGTGTATATTTAATCTTTATTAATAGTAGGGTTTGAACATCGATTAGTAACTAGTATATTACTTACAAAGTTATAATAATTAATTTGTGTTTAATGATAGTATAAACATGCAAAAATGCAAAATTATAAAAAGTCAAATTTGAGAAATTGCATAGAAAGAATACAGTGCACATACTTTTCTTATGAAAATACGTGGAAAAGAATAATGAATCAGTGTAGAATTTCTTAGCTCTTATCTACACTTTATCTAGCTAATTACATAAACATCCAAGAGTCTTTTTCAGAGAGTTATGCTTAAGCATGAATTTGATACTATAATATAGTAACATAAGGAAACACTATTTCAAATATAAAATAAAAAGAATAATCTTGACGAAGGGTTTTATAAAATATAAAATTGTAAATTTATTCTATCAAAGATGGATGAATGTTTAAAGAAAACATAAATAGTTCATCACCTTATAATAGTATGGAAATCATTTAGCATCACACAGATGACAGATACTCTTCCAGCTCTTACCTATTCTAACCTTGCCAAAAACCTTCGTCAGTAGTTGTGTTATTCCCCACAATAGTACCATAATCATAAGAATATATATGAAAACAAGAATACAAAATTAGTGCACAATTTTTTGAGCTCTTATGCAACACCTCCTTTGACAAACTAATTAACATCTAAGAGACTTCTTCATCATGTTCAGCTAAAATATGAATTTAATAATATTATAATATTATACAAAAACAATGAACTACAAAAGAATAATTTTGAGTTAGGATTCCAAGAACATAAATCTCTGACTTTATATACACACAAAATGAAGAAATATCATAAGGTATATTTAATTGTTCAAGGTTATCAATATAAAAATTTAAAAGTTATGGAGTTAATTATATTATTAAGAGAGGAAGTTTAATAGATATAAGTTATGGAGGTGATATATTCAAAATATATAAAGGAAAAAAATGAAGAAGTTAAAAGAAATAACTTTATAATATATATATATATATATATTTCTTACATTGAATAAATAAAAAAATAACAAAACAATTGACGTAAAATAATACGATAAATAGCATAAACAAAATAAAGGAAAAGAAGTGATTGAAGGAAATGATATAAATATGATAAATAAAGCGTAAAAGACGAAGCTAAGAAATATATTATAAAAAAGGGAAGAGTAACATTAATAATGAAACAAAGTAAATACGGTGACTTTCAACATTCTGTAAGGGTGTGTTTGGTAGTCCAGAAAATATTTTCTAATTTTGTTATGTTTGGTTGGGTTAAAAGCTTCGGAAAAATGTTTATTAAATCAATTTATTTTTCTCAAAATTAAGGAAAATGACTTTACTTCAAAAATTAAGGAAAACATTTTCCAAAATTTTCCTCCAACTTCAAATTACATTTTTTATTGATAAAATAAATTTAAAACTTATTTCTAATTTTTAATTTTTACCTAACTCGTGCTGTGAATCAATCGCCAAAGGTGGCGGTATCACCGTCGTATTCCCTAGGGTATGCAGTTATCTTCCCTAGCTTTGGCTTGGCAGGGTTTCTTCCTTTATTGTTATTTTTGCACCCCACTCCGCCCTTACCCATGACCCCCCATCATCCCCACCCACTCCAAAAAATAAGTTGTATTTGAAAAATATTTACCATTTCAAATCTTTTTACCCCTACCCTCGACTCCCATCCACCCCCTATCAGCCCCCCCCCCTCAAACCAAAAAAAATAAAATTAAATTTATTTTTAAAAAATATTTTGAACTTCAAATTTTATTTTTTCACCCCTACCCTCGACCCTATCTCCCAAAAAAAAGTTTATTTTTGAAAAATATTTTCAATTTCAAATTTTTGTTTTTCACCACTACCCCCCCCCCCAAAAAAAAAAAAAAGAAATAAAAATAAATTAAGTTTGTTTTTAAAAAATATTTTCAATTTCAAAAATTATTTCAACTCTAACAAAAATAAAAATATTTCTCCAAAAAAAAAATCATTCATAAATCAAACACTAAAAAAAAATTTTCGAAAAATATTTTCTACTCACCAATCAAACATGAAAAAATAAGTCAAAGATCTACTTAGTTTTCCAGAAAAATATTTTCTAAGAAAACATTTAAGAAAACATTTTTCATGGAAAACATTTTCTTTCATACCACACACACGCTAAATCTCCATTTTAGGAAAATATAATAATCGCCTTAATGACGATAGAAGTTAAAAATGACACAATGTTTGATAGAATATTCAAGTAATTTTTTTTGTCTTTTAAAATTAAAAAATGCCAAAAAAAAATTACACCACATCACTGTTTTCATACCTCAACTTTATTATTAGATATGTGGATTCTCTCATTCAGATTCTTAATTCCCTTAATTCTCAATTACATCATAATATTTATATTTCAGTAAATATCATAATATTTATAATTTTATATTTTATATTTTATATCATTGCTATCTAGTATTCAAGTAACAAGTTACAAATTACAACAATATTTTTAGAAGTAGCTTCAAGAATTGGTTATAACTGTCTGCTATTAACGCAGACGTTTGGTACATTTGTTCCATTTCTTTATTTCTTTATTTTTTATGTTATAACCGTCTGCTTCAAGAAGCTTTTATTAATTCAACAATTGGAACCATTGACGATGAATTAGAGGCATAATTTTTTTTAACATCATTGCTAACACCGAAGAATATTACCGTTGATTTGATACGAGAGTTAGGATCGAATTTTATAGGATAATAAAGATATTAGATTTACATACGAGAACTAATTGAAATAGAACTCTTTCTAGAAGGTGGTTGCGTAGATTAGTTACTCATATAATATTTCTAACAAATACTATTAGATTTACGTACGAAAACTTAGTGAAACAAAACCCTTCTTAGAAGGTTCCTGCGTAGATTAGTTACTTCTCCAATATTTATAAATTGTAATTTGTAAGTGTTGTAAGTTGCAATTAGATTTTATTTGAATAAATTTAAAGGCTTTATTCAAGTCTTTTTTACAGCTATTGTAACGACTCTTTTGGTCGTTTTGAGAACTATAACTTTTTATTTTATAAAATACTTTCCGATAGATCTAAATGGATATTTTGGACTATTCGTAACTACAATTATAAATTTAGTGGGGTGATTTTAATTATTTTTATTAGTTGGTAGTTAATGAACTAAAACAATAAATATTTTATTAAATTACCATATGACCCATGGATAAGAATAAATTAGAGGGTTTAGTAATTATTTAATTAATTACCCTAAATAATCAAAAGACTAAACAAGAAAATTTAAGGTAGAGAAAAACCTTACCTGCGGGCTGCGACATCTACCAGTGAAGACCGACACCCAAGTAACTTCATTCTTCAATTGCTTTAATTAAGATTTGATGGTTTAGAGTTACCATTAGGCGTTTGCATGTGGTGCAATATCAAATATTTAGGGATAAAATATAGTGTAAGTTGAGTGGTACAACCCGCAAGTACACCCTAGAATTTAGGGCAAGCCTTGGGTCGCAACACGGCGTACTTGACCTCTCGGAGTTCTTCTACTAGCTTCTTGACTTCATTACATAACATCATGCATAAATAGAGGAAATTAAAAAATTTTCTATAGTCATAAACCGAAAGGTATTTCATAAAAGCGGAAGCATCTCTAACAACAATGTCTCAAAACCATCTGAAATGAATGAAAAGCATTGGGACACAGCCCACATAAAATCTAAAACATAAAGAAAGACATAAAGGAACATAAGGTTCGTCCTCGAAGCTATGAGGATTCACCACTTCTTCTCTTCTTGGAAACCTCGGAACTCTACCCTTCAAGCAACTCAATCTTCTCAAGACCCTACATGGACAACATGTAGGCAATATGCGTTAGTTCGATAAGTACCAAGTATGGAAACTACATACCAACATAAGATATCTCAAAGGGTTTGTCAACAATAGACATACTCATAGGAGATAAAGACATAAGTATATCATGAATATAATAACATAATAAAGCATCATAAATCATATAATAGTTCATACTTACTTACTTGTCCTTCTTACTCAAGTGAACTATACCACAAGCTACCTCAAAGTATACTTGTGCAAGTCTAAGGTAGCATCCCATACTACCACCAAAGATAAGTACCTCTATTTTGGTCATTCTTGATCATAATCCACTATCATAATTAAGACCTATGTTATTCATACTAAAGAGTATTATACTCTTATGGTCATATCAAAACATGATTGTGCAATGTACATACGGCAACCCATACTACCCTACATACTAAGACTATCTTGAAAACCATCCTTAACATGTTCACCCTCCCCATAGCCTCATCATTACTTAACTTCACGTATTATGATTCTCTCATCTTTAGTCTACTATACTAGGAAAGGCAACTCTAGTCCAATCCAATCTTCAATCTCTTCTTCATTAGTGACCCTAGGTTATACCTTGTGCAATGCACTCATGATGCCCCATAACACCATTCATGCAAGGTAACTTTTGGATCTTTTATTTATTATTTCTTACTTTGGAGCCTAGCCCCTATCTTTATCTTATGAACACTATGAGATACTTCTTTAAGTATGTCTAAGTCCCTTAATCATATGGATCCTACGAGATACTTTTTAAGGTATGCCTTGATCCCTTAATCATGAACACTACAAGATACCCCTTGGGAATGTCTAAGTTCATTCACACATTATGAACACTACGAGATACACCTTGGGTATGTCTAAGTTCATCTTTTGTTTTAAACACTACGAGATGCTTCTCAAGCATGTCTAAGTTCATAGGATATGGAGATCTCCTTTAGGATACCTTGACTCTACTACGTGAAGGACTCCCTCCCCATGAGACCTAAGTGGATAGTCATCACAACTACTAGGTGTGGCTCTCCTTTCTACTTGGAGTCCGGACCCTTGCTAGACTATTCGTCTCACTTTGCATATTCACTTGGAGTCAAGCATATACTCCAAGGTTTTATTGTCAAGCTTGCTCAACCTTTTCTCTCATGAAGGGATGTCCTTGACAATCTCTCCATGCTCAAGTGAATCTATCACTTTCATTCAATCATCCTAAATCTACAGCCAACACAACCATCCTAAGGTTCATTATTCATCAATTCATTCTATCTTCATTCATAGGTAGATTATAGGATCTTCTAGTCTTAGCGTTCTTCTACATTCTTCAATACTAGGTGAATATAACCATAATTCATTCTTTAAGGTTCAATTCCATCAAGACCAATCCAAATCAATCAAGTCTAGTTCAATTCATACCTAGGTGATTCAATCATGATCAATTAACATAGAACACACTCAAGACAAGAATAATCAACACAAAACCTTCATCTAGTCTCTAATGGCCTAAGATCACCATGATCACCTTCAAATTCAATTACTATAATTCATCATTAAAACTCCATAAAAATAGTATATAATCATCATATAAACATCATTGAATGCTACCCACTAGATTGGGATCACAATCAAGCCTTACCCTCAATGCAATCACAACCCTCTCTTGAATGGGGTCCTTTGGATTCACAATTGAAGGGAAACTAGGGGGCTTCATGGATGGAAGAATCCATGAATGAATAAGCTTCACATAACTTAGATTATAGCCTTAAACCCAGCTTGAAACCTTGGTGAATTCGTCCTAAAGCTGCTGCAATTTTCTTCTTCTACAATGGTGGTTTTGGGAGAATTTTTGGGAGAGAAAAGTTTTGATTTGAAGTCTAGGGTCTTATTGGATTTTGTGCTACTTAAATACTCTTCAAATACCTACAATAACCTCCAATAATTAATACCTAAATTTCCCAAAAGACCTCTGCAACTATTGAACATTTTAACCAACTTAAATTTGATTTAAAAATAACGCGACCAAATCTGGACACTTACTGCGCGTCGCGTAGGCATTTTTGATTCTTGGTCTAGGAAACTAGTTTGAGACAGAATGGTTTGCGATGTCCCCACGTTGCAGGGAAAAAATTGCCCTTTACGTGATGGCTCCGCGTCGCGCAGCAGCCTCCACATCTTGGCTGCCCGATAGCTTCATTGGCCTATGCTTGGGTTCTCCTTGGGGACCCTTAAGCTGGTCCCCAGGGCGTAGTTCTTGGACCTTTAGACCATTTAAATGTTAGTATATGTATATGAACCATCTATACTCAATTTCATTCTCAAACCGTCCTCCCAAACTCCACTACAAAACACTACGACACACTACTTCGACTTCGACTAGTTTCCGGATATCTTGGACGTCCTTGGGCGTTTGACCTCCAAACACTTCCAAACTTTATATATTGACTCTAAACACTATTTTAGTCATTTGAAGAACTTATAAGCTCATGATACACATGTTAGGCTCTATATTTTGATCTATTCATTTTTGGGGTGTAACACGCGGCTTTGGTTGTAAATGTAGTTATGGCAGATTAATACTATTATTATTATTATATTATGATTGTGTATAAGGAAATTAGGACAAAAGACTTTATCATAGTATTAAAGTTGAGTGGAAAGAATTAAAGAAGAGAATAGAAATTATGATATTAAATCCAATAATACCTTTCTTATGACTACTTGTGATCCTTGAGAATTTGGGAATATATGCTCAAAAGTATCCATGATATAATAATTGGATAATGATCATGGAGTGATAATACATAGATTTAAAAGTTTTTTCTATGATTTATTTCCTTAGTATGCTACTGGTTTCGCAAACTAGTGATTTTCTTATTTTGAATGATTCTTATTCTTATCAGATTATAATTTAAATTTAGATATATTGAAATAGGTTATTAAATATTAGGTGTACTGAATTATTTGAATATAGTTAAAGTTATGCTAATTGGAGGAATTAAGATTTATGTTTAGGCTTGAACTTTTGGAAAAATTGATAGAATTGGGTAAATTGACATATGTAACATGAGTGTCTATAGACTCGTTAACTTATGAATTATGCATATATACTTGATAGATTGGAAAGGTTTGGAGGCATTGTGGAAAGAAAAAGCATTGGAGAAGTAGTTTACTTTACTTCCGTTCTTCGGTGGAGGTAGGTTATGGTTTATTCTATTTGATAGATAGACTCTTAATAGTGATTGGTATGCAATTGAGTGATATTGTGAAGTTCTCTATGTACTTGATTATGTGGTTGTTGGCTTGATTGTGTGGTTTGAAATCATGAGACCGTGAAACTTATAATCTTAAACCCTCTCTTTCGAAGTGATGCTTTAAATAAAGAAGACTTGGTGAAATATGGTTAATGAGTTGAAAGTGGTGATAACAAATAATACATTAATGATATTATTAGATAAGAGTGTCACGTTCCTACACGATATTCTTGGATCAGAGTGTCCCATCGCGACACGATATTCTTGGATCAGAGTGTCACGTTCCAACACGGTATTCTTGGATCGGAGTGTCACGTTCCAACACGGTATAATTGGATCAAGTATCACATTTCGACATGGTAACATTAAAGGAAAAATATATTTAATTAACTCAATGTACTCAATCTCGAAGGACCCATTTCCCAAATGAGTGTGGTGTGAAGGCATGAGTCCTCATATGTGTGCTGGATATTGTGAGTGATTGTGTACTGGCTTCTGTTGTAGCTTGTTCATGTTGTTGTTTTGCTTGTCACCTGTTAAGTATCATAGATGATTTTATACAATTATTCATTGTATATTAGTTTCTATTTGGGTTGACCTATGATACGTACTCAGTACGTGTTCCTTGTACTGACCCCTACTTGTGTTTGCTTATTTTTCTTTTGTGGAGTGCAACAAGTGTACCCTCGACTTTGACTATTCCTCAGATCTAGCCAGTCTCCATCACACTTTGACTATTCCTCAGATCTAGCCAGTCTCCATCACATCAGATTTTGGGGTGAGTTATTATTTCTAGCTCGTGCTAGATTTTCTCATTCATGGCATGATGTCCTTGAATTTCGAACATGGACCATCTTATTTACTTATTTTGGTGTTTTTAATACTCTTAGACTTGGTATTTTGAAAACATATGTCCTTGATGTGATACTTTCAGATTTTGGAGATAATAAGTGTTAGACTTTAGATGTTTATTGGATTGGTTATTTTAATAAGTTTTGAGCTTCCGCATTTTATTGGTATTCCTAGTTGATTATTGATATATGTTGGGATTTAGATTCCTTGGTTCGTGCACTTAGGAGGTTAAGTGTGGGTGTTACTCATGACTCATCTTGGATCGTAACAAACTTGGTATTAGTGCCTTAGGTTCGATGATCTCATCACACAAGGATAGGTCTAGTAGAGTCTTGCGGAATGGTACGGGGACACCTTTACTTTTCTTCGAGAGGTTATAGAACTTTAACTAAACTCATCTTTCTTTTGTGCTATTACTTGAATCCAATTGGTATCTAGGTGATACAAATTGGTGTCTGACCTTCTTCACTCTATTTCAGATGGTCAGGACTGGAGAAACAAATGTGGAAACACAAACACCGGCAAGACGGAGTGATCCTGAACCAAACATTGGGGCTGCAGTTTGAGGGGGAGCAGTGGCGAGAGGTCGCAGGAGAAGGCCCACTAGAGGTAGAGGACAAGCACCTGGTCCATCTAGGGATAGAGCGGTGACTCCTCAATCGACTGACTTGGTAGTGAGAGAGGGTGATGAAGAGGAAGATGAACAAATTCAGGAGATGGAACTACCACCTCAACCTACTCCAAAGATGATTAATCAGGTTCTCACTTATCTCAGTGGGTTATCTGATCAAGGCCAGGCACCCCCAGCATTTTCAGCACCAGCACCTCAGGTTTAGGGAGTACAACATGCAGCTGCGGTGGCTCCTCGTATGGATGCATTCTTGGAAAGAGGCGTATTTCCTCGATTGACTACAAGGCCTATAATGACAGGTGACCAACATGACCTATTCATTAAGTTCTTAAAGTTGAAACCTCCAGTCTTCAAGTGTGACAAATCTGAAGATGCTTATGATTTCCTGGTTGATTGTCATGAGTTGCTACATAAGATGGACATAGTGGAGCGATTCATTGTTGAGTTTGTGACCTACTAGTTTCAGGGGGATGCCACAATGTGGTGGTGATCTTATGTTGAGTGTAGACCAACAAAGGCACCACCTATGACTTGTACATCATTTTATAGCTTATTCATGGAGAAGTATATACCCCGGACTTTGAGAGACAGGAGGAGAGATAAGTTCCTGAACCTAGAGCAAGGAAGGATGTATGTTGCCGCTTATGAGGCCAAATTTTGTGCACTATCAAGGTATTCCACTCAACTTTGTTTCAGTCTGCAGAGCAAATCCACCGTTTTTTAAAGGGATTGAGGTCAAATTCGCAGATTCCAGCTTTATAGGTAGCTGCTACTGCAAGATCTTTTCAAGAAGTGGTTGATTTTATGATGGAGGTAGAGGGGATGAAGCCGGATGACTTCACCAAGGTGTTGACATTTAATAAGTTTTGTAATGGAGGTGAGTTAGAGGTTCGTACTCCAGAGGGTAGAGTTCAGGGGGCTATCCACCCCATCCTATACAGTCTTCATTGTAGGCTTTGGTTGAGGGTCCGTCGTAGACTAGTCAACCTTTTTCTAAGTTTGGGAGTTACCTCCAGTCTTTTTCATCTTCACAGATACCTACACTCGACTCCAGGACTTGTTATGGATGTGGGGAGGCCAGACATATCAAGAAATATTGTCCAAAGCAGAGTCAGGCTCGGTATAATCAGAGTTACATATCCCCAGCAGTTAGAGGTAGAGGTGGTCATGGTAGAGGCCGTCATTCTGGAGGACGTGGTGGCCAAAGTAATGGTGGTCACCATTTCAACCTGGGTGGTGGGCAGGTTGGAACTACTAGAGCACAACCTGGCAGGCCTCGTTCGCTACTAGTCTTGATTTGCATTGTGATTTGCTTGACATGCCTATTCGTTTCTCTACTCCTGTTGGTGAGTCTGTGATAGTTGAGAAGGTGTATAGGTCTTGCCTTATGACTTTTATGGGGAGCAACACTTATGTAGATTTGATTATTCTAGAGATGGTTGATTTTGATATAATTTTGGGTATGACTTGGCTTTCTCCAAATTTTGCTATTTTAGATTGCAATGCTAAAATTGTGACATTGGCCAAACCTGGGATTTATCCACTAGTTTGGGAAGGTGACTACATTCCCACCTCTGTTCATATTATCTCTTTTCTTTTTGCTAAGAGGTTGGTGAGTAAGGGTTGTATAAATTTATTGACACATTTCAGGGTTGATACTTCCAAAGTGCCTTCAATCGAGTCTGTTTCGTTAGTCCGTGAGTTTGTGGATGTTTTTCCTATAGACTTGCCTGGTATTCCATCAGAAGGAGATATTGATTTTTGTATTGACTTGGAGCCGGGGACTCACCCTATTTCCATTCCACCTTATAGAATGGCCATAGATGAGTTAAGGGAGTTAAAGGCCCAATTTCATGAGTTTTTAGGTAAAGGATTTATTAGACCGAGTGCATCTCTTTGGGGTGCTCCACTTTTATTTGTGAAGAAGATGGCAGTTTTCGGATGTGCATAGACAACAAATAACTGAATAGGGTAACTATTAAGAACAAATATCCCATCTCGCGTTGATGATTTTTCGGTCAGTTACAAGGTACTTGTGTCTTCTCTGAAATTAATTTAAGGTCTGGGTATCAGCAATTGAAAATGTGGGCAACAGACGTGACAAAGACTACTTTTGAACCAGGTATGATGGGCATTATGAATTCTGAGTAATGTCTTTTAGGCTTATGAATGCCCCTGCTGCTTTCATGAGCCTACTGAACATGATTTTAAAGCCATATATGGACCTATTTATTATTTTATTTATTAATAATATACCGATATACTCAAAGAATAGGAAGGAACATGAGGAGCATTTGAGAATTGTATTGGCGTTTTTAAGGGAGAAAAGACTTTATTCCAAATTCTGTAAGTATGAATTTTTTCTTGATTCAGTGTCCTTCTTAGGACATGTGGTTTCTAAGGAGGTAGTAATGGTGGATTCCACTAAGATTGAAGCGGTGAAGAATTGGGTAAGGCCTACCAATGTTTCAAAGGTAAGGAGCTTCATTGGTTTAGCTAGCTACTAGCACAGATTCTTCAAGGGATTCTCTTCCATTGCTATTGACCAATTTGACAAAGCATAATGTTCCATTTGTATGGTCAGATGAGTGTGAGGAAAGCTTCCTAAAACTCAAGACCTTGTTGACTACTGCACCGATTCTTTCCTTTATAGTGAAAGGTAAGAATTTTGTTGCTTATTGAGATGCATCTTATTCTGGTTTGGGTGCAGTGCTAATGCAGGATAGGAATGTAATTGCTTATGCTTTTAGGCAATTGAAAGTGCATGAACGTAACTATCCAATCCATGATTTGGAGTTAGCTGCAATTGTATTTGGATTGAAGCAGTGGAGGCATTATTTATATGGTGTCCAGTGTGAGTGTATACAGATCATCGTAGTTTACAATATGTGTTTACGTAGAAAGATTTGAATTTGAGGCAGAGGAGATGGATGGAGTGTAACACTCCAAAAGTTCAAGACCTAATCTAGAGCCTCACATGTTGATTTAAGGTTGGTAAAACTGTTTTAGGCAAAAAATAATGCATATAAATCATTTAGAAAGTTGTAGAGTCAAAACTTCAAGGAACGTCCATGACGTCCGGAGACTAGTGAAATAGAAGTTAGTGTGCCTTGGCATGTTTCATGTGGTTTTAGGTGTCAGAATTCAATGATATTTGGTAGGAAGGTGTTAAACATGTATTAGAATATGTTTAGGGTCGAAACATCCGGGTAAGATACCCCAAGGACCACCTTAGGGGTCCTTGATGAGGACCCTTCCAAAATGCTCAAAAGCTGTCAAATGACAGTGTCACCTACGAGACCAAGCGACGATCCATCGTCTGATCGATGAGGCATCGATGGCCTCCGTAGGTTATGCCTTAGACATTTTCAAAAAGTATCCAAAAAACTTGATCTTTGACACCATCGACGGTTGTGCAGCACAGAAGACATGGGTTGGCGTCGACTGACTTACAGACCGTAGGTCGGGGTCTCGTAGGTTAGGTCTGGTTTTCACTGTCCAATTTTAAGTTGAGTCATTTATTTATTTAGTTGCTTAGGTGGTTAATTAAGGGTTAAGAGGTGTCTAATTAAGTTAATTAGGGGACTATATAAAGACATAACACTCATTAAAATAACCTAACTCACTTAAATTCCCAAACTCAAATCTCTCTTCCTTCTCTCTACTTTCTCTCTCTATTCACAAGACCCCATTGAAGATCAATTCAAGGTCATAAAGGCTCAAAGATTCAATTTCGCTCCATTAATCTTCATTTCACCTTTGGGACTCCTTTCCCCAAAGGGTTCTTTCAAATTGATTTCCAAAAGTTGAGAAAAATATGGGTTTCATTCTTAATCAAAAACTGATGTTTCAAATTGTATTTTCCTTGATTTATTATATTATTATGGATGATTTATGATGGATTATTGGTGAATTAGGGTAGTTCATGATGTTAGTTGTAGTGCTATGGAAGAGATCATGAATTGACCCTATTTCCCTAACCCTAATGAATTGATGTTGAATTGGTTAGTGATGATGCAATTAACTTAGTTCTTTTGTTAATTACTATTGAATGATGTTATTAATTCTATTATTGGATTAATATGGTTGGTTGATTGTAAGACCATGGAATAAGGCTTGTGAAGGTGAATTGGTAAGACAAATGATCTTGAATCCTCACTTCAATTGTGATGACTTATACTTGATGATGATATTCAATTGAAGTGTTGAATGTGATTAGATTAGATAGGTGATGGTATGATGAATGTAATTTAAATTTCTTGATTATGTGGATTTTGAGATTATTACTAAGGTGTAATGATATAAGGCAAATTATGGATCACTTATGTGCCTTAATATGTCATGATGATATGATAATGTGTTAATCTCACATATGAGAGTTGTTATGAAAGAAAATTTTCATGCAATTCCTAATGAGCTAATGAATATGATATATAAAGGGTTAGTCCTCTATGACCTATACTAAGCTATAATGATTAATAAAGGCTTAAAGACATTTCAAAAAGGGACTTTAGTTTAGCACCAAATGAACTAGTTATGAGAGAGTATCCCTTCCCAATTTGGGAAGGTAGGTTCACAATGGTTCTCATGAGGTAGAGATTACAATGCAATTGTTCATAAACAGGGTCTCAAGCATGTCTTCTAGTTCTTGAACTATGTTGCCCCCATAGGAATACTAGCTAGTGGATCCACCTAGAATGCTATGTTCATGTTTTGGTACTACCTTGACATGTAGTCCACCTTCTTTCCCTGTAGGGTTTCATGACATAGGATTCCACATTTAACTCATGTGGTCTATGTCGGTTAAGGCAATTGTTCCCGAAAGTAAAATCAAGTAATGAAGTGAACTCTAGGGTGACTTAAGGGTTTGACTTAGCCTAGGTAGGTATATGGGAATCTACCTATATATTGCACTAGTTTACCTTGAGGGAAGTCCTAGGAGGTTGTTCTTATGTTCTTATAAAATAATTGATCTATATATGATGACTATACATGTTGATAATCTTATATGATGTTAGTTTCACTTATGAACATGTTGTTGGTCTATATTGCTAAATATGATGATGATTACTCATGATGCTATGTTATATGAAGTTAGACATTACTTGTGATCCTTGTGGGGTTTACTCTATTGTGTGGGGTTATGGGATTTCACTTGATCATTGCACTTGTAAGCTTAGTAATAGGTTATGAGTAATGGGCTTGCATATGTTGTAATGTTATGAACTCTTGTATATGTTTTATTGTTATAACATGATTTTTGAGTTGTTTGGCTATGAGTTCTAATATGCTACTACACATGTTGACTTGATATATTTGATGATGTTGGTCTTGTGTTGTATATGGTCTTTTTAAGGGATATATGATTATTGTTTTACATGTGTTCTTGGTTATGCATAAGGCTTTTCAAAGTAACTTGACATGGTTTTGAATAAATGTACCTTTAAGCATGATTTCAAACATTATATGTGCATATGTTTCCATACTTAGTACAAGTGGATGTACTAACCCATTTCCTTTATATTTCTACAACAAAGTAGGTTTGGGCCGTTGAAGTTAGAAGGCCAATTGCAAGACTACTTGGATATTACCCAAGTGTTTGGTAGGTCCTCACCATTCTAGGATGATGCCACTATCTAGATACTTGATGTTGTTGTTGTCTAAAGACATCTAGTTTCCTTCTCTTTCATTTGAAGACTATTATTGTATAAGCCTATATGTGGCTTTTGTTGTAATGAAGTATGGGCTATGACCGAATGTTCTACTAATTTAATATGGTTTAATGTGAGATTATATATTAGACTAAATTCTTATATGTTATGTATAGAGCCTATGTAAGCTTCCTATGTGAGGAGTCTAAGTAAACTCCATATGTATATATGATTTGTAAGCGAGAGCTATGTATACCTCAATGTGTATAATTGTTTTTAAATTTTTCTGCATTTTAACCTATGACGTGTTATGACGAATGCTAAGAGGCTAGTCTTAGTCCTCTCTGAGAACGACGACACCGGTTACGTCTAGGGGGTTCTCTCCGATCGTGACAAACTTGGTATCACAGCTTGAGGTTAAAGTAATCTTAGGGTTAATGTCTCACTAAACCACGTCTGTAGAGTCTTGTTCATGGATGTGAAGCGTTCCACACTTATTAATGAGAGGCTATGTGATGCTTAGAAATTCTCACTTATTAGTAATCTTGAAAGTCGTGCCTTATGAGTTGAAACTCTATGTGTCCCTTTTTCTTCTAATATTTTTCTTATGGGTATATGAGATTAATACTATAAAGACGGCTACGAGGAGAGTGGAGAAAGATTTGGCTAATGCGGGAGTTCCTCCCCAAGGCAACCAAGTGAATCTACAAGACAAAGCTCCGATCATTCCTCCACCTATGACGGATGGAGATATAAGGTCGACATTTTTGAATTTGGATCAAGCCATGACTACCCAAGCTCAAGTGGTAGCGACTCAATCACAAGCCATGACGACTCAAGCCAATCGGGAGGTTGGACCTCGTGTTCAACCAAATGCTCGTACTAGGGGTGTGCAAAAACCAAACCGACCAATAAACCGAACCGATAAAATGTTATTGGGTTATTGGGTTTTTAATGGGTTTAGAAAAAATAATTATTGGGTTATTGGGTCAGTTTTGGTTTTGTCTATTGGGTTATTGGGTAAATCGATAACCCAATAAGACGATAGTTATTTAATACTTTACCCTTCCTCAATATTAAATAAACATAATTTAATACATAAATAGATTCAATATTAGATTTTCAGTATCTCAATAGTTAGTACTTATACTTACCGTTTGGCGCCTTTAGTCTTTACTTTTTAGGGTTAGAAACGGCGGCAAGTCGGCAACAATCCAAGAACCAACAAGTCTTCGAGGAGGTTTTGCAACAACGGTGAGGATTTTTTACCCTTTTCTAATTTCTCTTCTTCTGTAATATCTATCCTTGTGTAATTTCTTCTTCTGTAATCTCTATGCTTTTCTTATTTCTCCATACTCAATTTCTCAAAAATATGATCTCGCTCTTAAATAATATATACGACCAGAATCAAACACCCTAATTTAGATTAAATTTGGTAAGCATTTGATTATTTTTCTTAAGAATTCTTTTCCTTTTCAGCAATGTTGAAGATTTCCTTTAAAATAACTCTTTAGTTTCTCTTTAGTTTACCTTGAAATTATTTCATTATTGCTGCATGATTAGTGATTATTGTTGAAATCATACTTTACAGAGACACACATATGGCTGAAAATATTTCAATTGATGAGGTAGTGATCCTGGGTGATGAAAGTATCAACTCAAATGTTATGCGCCAAACACAATCTGTTCAGCCAAAGGTTACAAAAGAAAGAAAGAAAAGGTCTCGAGCATGGGATAATTTTGGAACATTTGTTGATGAAGAAGGAAATAAGAAAGGAAAGTGTAAGCATTGCGACCAAGATTATTTTGCTGATTCAGTTAAAAATAGTACAAAGGCAATGCTTACTCATATGTTAACATGTACAAAGATGCCCAAAGTTGTTGACAAAAGTCAAACTCAAATAGGCTTTCAATTTGTTCAGGGAGGGAATACATGTGATGTGCTTGTTGTTTCCTAGACATTTGAGCAAGAACAATGTAGGAGAGCTTTATGCCGCATGGTAATTGTAGATGAACTACCATTCAAGTTTGTCGAGAAGGAAGGTTTTAGAAACTTTATGAAAGTAGAGAAACCTCATTTCAAGATTCCTTCTCGTACCACTGTGACACATGATTTTTTTAAGCTTTATGATGAAGAAAAGCAAAAGCTGAAGAGATTTCTCGGAGAAGCATGTCAAAGAGTATGTCTGACAACTGATACCTGGACCTCTTTGCAACGAATTAATTATATGTGTATCACTGCACATTAGATCGATAATGAATGGATTATGCATAAGAGGATAATCAACTTCTATCCAATTTCCAGCCATAAAGGTGAAGATATGGCTAATGAGATTATTAAGTGTTTGTGTGATTGGGGCTTAGATAAAATATTTACCATCACAGTCGATAACGCTAGTTCGAATGACGTGACTGTGAAAGAGTTGTCTAAGATGTTCACTAAACGGGGGATCAATTTCATGAATGGAGAACACCTTCATGTGAGGTGTATCGCGCATATTCTAAATCTTGTTGTTCAAGATGGTTTGAAGGTGTCTGCTGTGTCTATTGAACGGGTTAGAAAAGAAGTTAAATACATAAGGTTGTCTCCTGCAAGGTGTAAGAGGTTCCATGAATGTTGTGAAGATGTTGATATTAATTGTAAGAAATCTTTATGTTTGGATGTTTCTAAAAGATGGAACTCCACATACTTGATGTTAAATAGAGCTATTGAGTTTGAAAATGCGTTTTCCAGTTATTCTGCTCGTGATATTGGCTTGTTACATTACCTTCAGTTTGTTGAGGATGAAGATGGAAGCGCTGTTGGTGCCCTTTTGAGTGATGACTGGGACAATGTAAGAAAAATTGCTAATTTTCTTCAAATTTTTTATGATCTTACCATAGAAGTATCTGGATCACACTACGTCACAGCAAACTCACATTTTCTTAAAATTTGAGAGGTTTCTTGTTATTTGAAACAATTGATATCAAGCGAAGATGATAGTGATGATATTTTGGGTAAAATTGATTCGAATATGAGAGTAAATTTTGATAAGTATTGGGGTACTCCAAATAAGATGAACAAAATGAATTTTATTTCTTGCATTTTGGATCCTCGTCACAAGTTTGTTTCAGTTGGCTTTGCACTTCAAATGATGATTGGAAAAGAAGCTCCAATTTTAGAGAAAGGAGTTAGAGACTACATGGAGTTGTTGTTTGGTGAATATGTAAAGTCCCTTTCTAAAGATAAAGGTAGTCAACACTCTTCATCTTTATCTAGTTCTTTATTTGAAAATTCCAATTCACTGCTTTCAAGTTCAGGCAGTGATGTCCAATCGATAGGATCTTTAGGACATTCATGGGTGATCTAATGAAACATAAAGCTGAAAGTACAACAACTGTCAAGACAAAATTACAAAAATATCTTGCTGAAGAAAATGAAGCTGAAAGCAAGAACTTCAACATCTTGTCTTGGTGGAAAATAAACTCACCCAGATTTCCCGTTCTTGCTGAGATGGCTCGGGATGTTCTAGCTATTCCCATTTCAGGTGTGGCATCCGAGTGTGAGTTTAGTACTGGTGGACGTATATTGGATTCATTTAGGAGTTCATTAACTCCTAAATTAGTGCAAACTCTAGTGTGCCTTCAAGATTGGATAAGAAGTGAATCACGACCTATAAGTGTTGAGGAAGATATAGATGTCCTCGAACAGCTTGAACAAGGTAATGATATTTTAATTATAATAGTTTTAATTGTTATTGTGATTCGTCATAAGCATATTTTTGGTTGATTAACGTAAATTCTCTATAGATTTGGCTAATACTAGCATTCTGTATGATTAATGTGGAGTTAAAACTCTTCCTTTTTTGCACTTCGATCTGGATATTTGGTAAGCCACTCCAGCTACAAGTTGCTATAAGTCATGTATTTACTTGATTTTCAATGCATAAGACTTCTTTCAAGATAATAAATTAGGAAATGAGGCCAGATATTGCATATTGTTAAGCTTAACTTACTCTACACTTGATACATATTTACTAATTATAAATGTTTGGAGTCAATTAAGGGACGTGATGATAGTATAAATGGATTAGTTGCTAATAAAAATAGAATTGTTAATTTAGTAATTGTTCCGAATAGTATGCATCTTACCGTGTTCATTTGAGTGTGGATGTTATGCATTTATGGAGCCTATTTCATTAAATATATTCATCATCAAAGTGTGTTCAATTTTGTCATTAAATGTAATGGTGCTACTCTAATAGTCTACTAAACTGGTGACTGTCTCTTTCTTTTTCAGGCTATGTGATGTTTTGGTTAAGAAATTGGTGAGAAACTTTGTTGATTATCTGGTGGATCAAGCAACTGTTCAAGATTGTCTCATTGAAATATTTTATTTTAGTTTTAATTCTAGTTCGTAATTGTAGGCTGTAGGTCGTAGCTTTTGCAAGTTTGTGAATGTTAGTAATTTGATCAACATTCAAAGTTTCCTCTTATGTTTTGGCGGTAAGTTGGTAACATGTAATTATAGCCTACGTACTATTATATATTATTTGATCAATATTTTCTTATTGGGTCAACCGAAAACCAAACCGATAAAATCAAAAACCGATAAATTAAATCTTTATGGTTTGTTATTGGGTTAGCATATTTTAAAACCGAAAATCAATAAACCGAACCGATAATGTGTAAAACCGAACTGAACCGACTGATGCACACCCCTGGCTAGTACCACAACTTCTCTCTTGAGGGACTTCATGAGGATGAACCCTCTTATGTTCTATGCGTCGAAAGTGAATGAAGATCCCCAATAATTCATTGATGAAGTTGACAAGGTTCATTATGCTATGGGGTTGACTTCAAATGAAAAGGTCGAGCTAGCTTTCTATCAACTCAAGTATGTAGTTCAAACATGGTACACCCAATGGAGAGATAATAGGGTCTTGAGAGAGGGTCCTATCACTTGGGAGGTGTTTAGAAGGGCTTTCCTTGATCGTTTCTTTCCTAGGGAGAAAAAGAAGGCGAAAGTGGAAGAATGCATCAACCTCTGTTAAGGAGGTATGAGTGTGCTAGAGTACTCCTTGAAGTTCACTAAATTGTCCAGTATTCTCCTTCCTTGGTGTCCAACCCCAGGGAGGAGATTATTCTCTTTGTGATGGGAGTGTCCGATGATTTGGTTGAAGAGTGTCTTTCGGCGATGCTACATGACAATATGGATATGTCTAGGTTGATGGTTCATGCTCAACAAGTTGAAGAGACTAGACTCAAGAGGAAGAATAGGGAGTTCAAGAGGGCCAAGTCTTATGAGAAAGGTACTTCCAAGGGTAGGCTTGAGATTCAAGACAAGTCTAGGTTCAAGAATAGGGTTTCCAACCAAGTCCCTTCCAATTCCCCTAAGGCTAACAAGGATAGGGTGCCTAACCCTAGGTCTCAAAAGGGAAGAAGTGGAAATTCACCGATTGACAAACCCACTTGTTCCAAGTGTCGTAAGAAACACTTGGTGAGTGTCTAGTTGGGATGGGAAATTGCTATGGTTGTGGTAAGAGTGACATAAGGTTAGAGATTTCCCTAATGTTAAGAGTCAAGAGAACGGGAATGGTCAAGCTCAAGCTAGTGCTACTAGTTCCAAAGCTCTAAAGAGGAACCACTTTTATGCTCTCCGCTCTAGGTGTGAGCAAAAGGAGTCTCCTGACAAGTCTTCTCTATTGATGTTTATGCTTTACTTGATCCCAGTGCTACCTTTGTCATTCTTAACTCCTCTAGTAGCTAAAAAGTTTGATGTTCTACCAGATATTTTGATTGAACCATTTTCAGTTACAACCCCGGTGGGTGACTCCGTTGTGGCTAAAGAGTCTTTAGGAGTTGTCCTATATCATTGCACAATAGAGTTACATAGGTAGATTTGGTAGAACTTTATATGGTTGATTTTGATGTCATATTGAGAATGGATTGGTTTCATGCTTGTTTTGCTTTCATTGATTGTCGAACAAGAGTGGTTAAGTTCAATTTTCCTAATGAACCCGTCTAAGAGTGGAAGGGGGGTAACTCAATTCCTAGAGGTCATATCATTTCTTGTTTAAAAGCTTGTAAAATAATCTCTAAAGGGTGTCCTTTTGTAAGAGTCAAAGATGTTGAGTCAGACATTCCGCTGATAGAGTCGGTCCCCGTAGTGAAGGACTTTCCGGATGTCTTTCCCGATGACTTGCCCGAAATTCCTCCAAAATGATAAATTGACTTATTACCGAATACGAATCCCATTTCTATCCCTCTTTACCGGATGGCTCTGGCGGAATTGAAAGTGTTAAAGCTTCAACTTAAAGACTTGTTAGATAAGGGTTTCATTCAACCTAGTATCTCACCATGGGGAGCTGTTGTTTGTTAAGAAGAAGGATGGGTCCCTTTGGATGTGCATTGACTATCGTCAACTCAATAAAATCACCATTAATAACAAGTATCCTTTCCCTCGGATTGACGACTTGTTTGATGAACTCCAAGGGGCGATCTACTTTTCTAAGATTGACTTGAGATCGGGGAATCACCAACTTAGGGTGAGAGGTGAGTATGTACCTAAAATGGCTTTTTGATCTAGGTATGTTCACTATGAGTTCCTAGTAATGTCTTTTGGTCTCACTAATGCCCTGGCGGCTTTTATGGACCTCATGAATAGAGTATATCAAAATTTCCTAAATTCCTTTGTCATTGTCTTTATTGACGATATCTTAGTATATTCGTAGAAAGAGGGTGAACATGTGGACCATTTGAGAGTGGTATTACAAGTCCTTCAGGAACACCAACTATTTTCCAAGTATAGCAAATATGAGTTTTGGTTGAGATCGGTGGCGTTTCTTGGTCATATTATCTCAAGTGAGGGTATAGAGGTCGATCCAAAGTAAACCGAGGCTGTTAAGAATTGACCTAGATCATTGACTCCAATCGACATTAGAAGTTTCTTGGTTTTAGCTGGGTACTATAGGAGGTTTGTGGATGGTTTTGCGTCCACTGCTTCTCCCTTAATTACCTTGACCCAAAAGAGTGTGAAATTTGAGTGGTTGGAGGCATGTGAAAGAAACTTCAAAATTTTGAAAGACAGGCTTACCTCCGCTCTGGAGTTGACTTTACCGGAGGGTACCAAGGGTCTAATGGTATATGGTGATGCATCCTGACTGGGTTTGGGGTGTTTTCTTATGCAACATGGGAAGGTGGTAACCTATGCCTCTGGACAACTCAAGGTGCATGAGAAGAATTGTCCAACTCATGATCTTGAATTAGCGTTCGTAGTGTTTGCTTTGAAATATGAAGGCATTACTTGTATAGTGTTCATGTGGATGTGTATACCGACCATAAGAGTCTTCAATATGTGTTTAATAAAAAGGAGTCAAATATCCGACAAAGAAGATGGTTGGAATTGTTAAAAGATTACTACATGAGTGTTCTCTACCACCCTGGCAAAGCTAATGTGGTGGCGAATGCTTTGAGTCGTATGACCATGGGTAGTGTGTCTCATGTAGAAGAAGACAAGAGAGACCTAGTGAAAGATGTTCATAGGTTGGCTAGATTGGGTGTCCGATTAGAAGATTCCCCAAATGGTGGTTTTGTGGTGCATAATAACTCTGAGTCATCCTTAGTGGTTGAGGTGAAGTCTAAACAACATTTTGATCCACTATTGATGGAGTTGAAGAAAACGGTGCTTAGAAAGTTGAATGAGTCATTCTCCCAAGGGTGGGGAGGGGTGTGGGGGATGGTTTTCTTACCAAGGTAAATTGTGTGTACCGGATGTTGATAATTTGAGTGAAGGGTGTTAGAAGAAGCTCATGGTTCCTGATAGTCCATCCATCCGGGTGCCACCAAAATGTATCGTGATCTTAGAGAGGTATATTGGTGAGATGGTTTTAAAAGGGACATAGCGGAGTTTGTATCCAAGTGTCCAAATTGCCAACAAGTGAAAGTCGAGCATCTAAAGCCTAGTGTTCTAATTCAAGAAATGGGTGCTCCTACTTGGAAGTGGAAATAAATTGATATGGACTTTGTTGTTGGGTTGCCTAGAACTCGGAGGCAAAATGACTCAATTTGGGTTATTGTTGATAGGTTGACGAAATCTTCTCACTTCATCCTTGTTAAGTCTACTTATAAGGCAGAAGATTATGCAAGGATCTACATTATTGAGATTGTGAGTCTTCATGGGATTCCTTTGTCCATCATATCAGATAGAGGTGCTTAATTCACATCTTGTTTTTGGAGATTTTTCCAAAAAAGGTTGGGTACACAAATGAAGCTTACCACCGCTTTCCATCCCCAAACGGATGGTCAAGCGGAGCGTACCATCAAAACTCTTGAGGATATGTTAAGAGCTTATGTGATATATTTCAAAGGGAATTGGGACAATCACTTGCCGTTGATTAAGTTCTCCTATAATAATAGCTACCATTCGAGTATTTCTATGGCTCAATTTGAAGTACTTTATGGTAGGAGATGTAGGTCTCCGGTTGGGTGGTTTGAGGTTGGTGAGTCTTTGATCCTTGGTCCCAAAATAATCTATGAATTTTTGGATAAGGTACGGGTGATAAGGGATAGGTTGAAAACAACCTATACTCGGTAAAAATCCTATGCCACAATAGAAAAAGAGATCTTGAATTCGAAGTAGGTGATATGGCGTATATGAAGATTTCACCTATGAAAGGGGTGATGAGATTCAGCAAAAAGGGGAAGTTAAGTCCCCGGTATATGGGTCCCTATGAGGTTTTGCAAAGGGTTGGAAAGGTTGCATATGAATTGAAACTACCTAGTGAACTAGCTTCGGTTCATCCGGTATTCCATGTCTCCTTGCTTAAGAAGTGTATTGGTGATCCCGTGTTCATACTCCCTATTGAAGGGTTAGGTGTGGATGATAGTCTTTGCTATTAAGAGGTTTCGGTGGAGATCCTTGATAGACAAGTTAAAAAGTTTAGGAACAAGGAGGTGGCCTCCGTAAAGGTGTTATAAAGAAACCACCTAGTTAAAGAGGCAACATGGGAGGCTGAGGCCGACATGAAGTTCCGTTATCCTCATTTTTTTTCTAACTAAGGTTAGTTGTTCCTACTACTAATGAAAATATTGATCAATACTGAATTTGACTTGTTTTGTAAAAATATGCATAATTATGGTAAAAGGTTTATACTAAAATTATTTTTTATGGAAAATGTTCTTTTAGATTGATTTGCACTTATTTGCGTATTTGATGTATTGTTTGTAACTGTTTTATTCTAAAACGTTTTTATAAGTTTTGGACCCTTTTTTTTAGAGTCGCCACTTAATTTTTGAAGAAAAAATCAAGAAAAACTTAATTTTCGAAAAGATTTAAACAGGAAATCTTAAGAAAACTTTAAAAGGGGGTTCGGGGATTCATATTTTATATTTTAGGAAAGTTTTTACGGCACCTAAAATATTGGCTAACTCGCGATTATCTGACAACTAACTTGTTTGGCTAAAATATCTAACTTATTTTTTTCTTTTAAAATATTTGAAGTATCAACCTTTCAACTAAGTGAATTATTTTAACTCGCAAAATTATTTATTTATTGTTTTTAAGTCTATTTAAAATCAACAGAAGTAGTTGGATCGTTAAATCAAAATAGCGGCGTCTTGCGGGGATTTGCAATTTCTGACCCTAAAACTAACGACAACCAATAACAAGTAAATACACGGTAAAGTAAAAGAGAGAGAGAGAGAGTTGGGTCCAAATCAGGTTTCTGTCTGCCTCGACCGGTGTTTGGACCCTATTTGTCTTGTACCTGTCCTGGACTAATCATACAATAATAAATAATAAAAATACAGAAAGAAGAAATGACAACATAGGCTTAGGACCAAAGATAACAAAATACTCCACTCTAAAAATATAAAGTTGGACTCTTAGGTCCAATATCTTCGGCTCTTTGATTTGTTCGAATCCTTTCAACTCGGGACCTGTACGATGATTTAGGGGTTGGGAGACTCGATGGAGAAATTTGAGCCTTTATGGTCATCTCGAAATGCGAGAAAGGGAGGGAGTTCTTAGCGAACTCGAGCCAATTTCATATGTGAGAAGAACAAAGGTAAATATTAGTATTCATTTGTGATAAAGGTAAAACTTATAATTGAAAGATACAAGCAATCAAGGTAATCAATTATTCGCTAAAATCAACATTTACTTAGTGAAAAGAAAAAAAACAGAATTTAAACAAAATAAGCAAAGAAATCATCCTATTCGCTTATACTTTCAAGGAAACAGAAAGACAAAATTCTCGTACTCAAAACAAATGTAACATATGGGACATTTTCAAAGAAAACTGTTTCAAAGCCTTGTGAACGAATTTTTCTATATATAATATTATAGACAAACTAGACATGTGGAATTCGTTATGAACAATTTATTCTAGCGGGATTAAATGACAGTTTTTATGGTAAATTACATCATGCTCGGACAAAGATTAGTTTTTAGCAAACAACTATATCCAGCACTTAACTTATCACATACATCAATTGTGGATGCTAAAAGAAACAAAGGTCACGATTTCACATAAAAAACTGATTTATCAGTCATCTAAAAAATGAACTAAGTAATGCAGCGAGCAAATCAGAGAGAAAATGACCGCAAAGTCTAACTCAGACAAGGGACACATGATTGAAGCATGGAGAAGCAAAGGTATGAAAATAAAAAAAATCTACTGGAAAACATCTTAAATTCGATGAAGAGGCAAACCAACTATTCTCATTCTTAAGATCAAATCGATATTCTTTGTGGAGCAAAGTGCAGGGGGAACAAGGAAATATAAAGACGATTGGGAAATTAGGAATTAAAGATGATGAGCATCTAATAATCTCATAGAGTCCTAATCTTTTTTTTAGCAAAGTGGCGCAATTTAGACTAGAAGAAAATTAAACTAATCGTTAACATAACAAGAGGTTGAAGCTTAAAACAAATATGAAAAGAGAGATTTCAACAACCTATAAACCTCAAAGAAAATACCAACTTTCAAGAGAGCATACATCAACAAAGAACGACATACTTCAAGCTGAGCAAGTCATGTTTTTCAAACCGAATAAGATCATTTTTGAAAAATCGCTACTGATGAAATCGACTCCAAGATATAACCTATACAAAATGCTAGCGAATTAAACTCGAAGAATTATCAACCATGCCGAAACACGAGCGAGGGTATACTATCATGCTAAAGAAGAGAAAGTTAGAAAATAAAACAATAACTTGAGAATAGCAACAAGAGAGACTGAACAAAAAGGTGACATTTCTTAGACGTGTAAACACGAAATCAGGCGCTTAACATTTACAGAAAGTAGTGTAAGGACCAGAACCAAAATACCAAATACCCCCAATATGAACAAAATATCAAGAAAGCTATGAGCACTTATAATGAAATATGAACAACAATAACTACAGATGCATTAAGACCTACTCTATCACCCAACTGGAGTCTAGCTCATGAACACTAAAAGAAAGCTAAGAACACCTGAAAAGATAACGCGAAAGAACTAAAAAGTAAACAAAACTAGTGAAGAGTTCACTTTGTTCCGGTTAGCGATCTGGGACAGACGAGAGCATGGAGATGACGACTTCACCACCACACAATCTGGAACACAAACGGTGGTTAATAAATCTGTGTAGGAATGTCAAACCCAAACACT
This sequence comes from Solanum sitiens, assembly GCA_016801875.1. Classification (NCBI taxonomy): domain Eukaryota; kingdom Viridiplantae; phylum Streptophyta; class Magnoliopsida; order Solanales; family Solanaceae; genus Solanum; species Solanum sitiens. The sequence goes on from JABWTJ010000084.1 coordinate 2,173,782, forward strand.
GAGAATTGTTCTGCTCCACTCTCCTGAAGCCTATTTACTGTGTGTTTCTACTGTTTCCCTCTAACCTCTCTATGTAAAAAAAATCTAACTAGAATATCTCTAACCAAGAATTCTCTTATATTTTTTCCCAAACCTCATCCCGACTCTTTTTTTAACTCTCCAAAAAAAATACTCCTTTCACTGCGGACACAAGGATAATATATATAGGGGGAGATTAGGGTTTTTCGGATGATAAAAGGGGGGAAACATGAAGAATTTTGGACCAACCTCCTCTTTGAAATTTGAAATTCTCTTAAGAGATAAGGTTGGGCAGTTGGGAATCTATACAAAGTTGTACAATTCCTCAACAAGATAGCAATCTGGATGCTCGATTTCGACCAAGGTCGAGCGAACGCACGAGATTCCACCATCTTGCACTGCTCTTTGTATAGAATCGTACTGGGGGCAGAAAAAGGAAGAAGGCGTGTGACAACCTTTGCGTTTCGTCTATCTTCGTTAGAACTGTTCGTTAACACTGTTTCTCCCTTTATTGATTTTTGATGTTTTCCATCACCTTTGAGTTCTTGTAAACGTGAAAAGGAGAAAGCGACTGTTGGGTTTGTTTTGTTGGTGCTAGGGTCGAGTCAGCTTTTGGAGGGAAATTATGGGCTGCTAAAAAGGGTAGGGAATTTAAGAGTGGGCTGGGTTTCTTTTGATATTGTAATAGATAAAAGTATTGGGCTAGGTTGATTAAAATTGGGCTTGGAATGACAGATTGGGATGGGAATTTAAGATTGGGTTTCTACAATGGCCCAAGCTGGCTTCAGGAAATAACAATTTGGTCAAAAGTATCCAAGAATGTGGTCGATTTTAATTAAGAAACTAACCACGTAAAATTAAGGCACTTTGCTGAAATTAGTCAAAATTAAAATAAGAGGAATTAAAATTATCTAATTAACGAGCTTCCTAATCTTAACAAAAATAAAATAATTAACTTAGTTGTAAACAACCACTTTAAAAATGTAAACTTATATTAAAAGAACATCTTTTGAGACAATTTGTTTTTTGAAAATTCATAAAATAAACTAATTATATAAATAATTATATAAAACATATGCATCACTAACAATTATAAAAAGGGTAAAATTTATAAAAACTAATTATTTCATATTGTTTTAGAATTAAGAAACTCATCAATTAATTAAGATCGGTGAGGGTCAAATTAGGGTGTCAACAATCGTCCCTCGTTTTACTCGGATTGATGCAAGAAGTCCGAGGAAAATGAAATTGACTAAGCCAATTTTGACCGACCACATATTCATCTATAGGAAAGGAATTTGGATATGGACTTTAGGAATTATGGCCGAACCCCGAAATGGGTTTCCTAAATATTTCAGACTATATGAGAATTCAGGCCACTTGTAGTTCGCTACCTCGATTTAACGCACGATTATAAAAGAATTCAAAAGTTATTCTGATACCGAATTATGAAGGGACAGCGAATGTTGGAATACAGCCGAGCTTTCAACATTGGGACCGCCTACATATCCTTGAACCTTAGGAATCAGGATGTTTGTAGTTCGACTCGATAGGTTGAAAAGGAAATCTGTTATGCTAGATAAACTTTGGTTTTGGACGAATGACAAACTAAGTCGAGCATGAAAAGGAGGCTTGTAATCATTTAGCCATGAATGTGGTGCACTTCACGTCCATAATTAAGAACTTACACAGACATAATTTCTAAATTTCTTAGTGTATTGTCACTCGGATTGGAAACTTGCTCCCGGCAGATACCGAAATTTTTGGATCCAAAATTGAAAACAAGGAATCTAAAGAAAAAGCCACATGCCTTCTTATAGGGGTGTGGTTTGATTGTGGCGGAAGTCGCTCCTATGCTCGCGTTCGAAAAGTTTGACACTCCTCTTTGGACTATGTCCCACTTCGCTGCTAAGAAAAGTTCCACGTTGTGCTGCATCCCTTTTGTTGTCGGCCGCACCTGTGGTTTTGTTTAGAGAATTCATTCTTCTGGATGCTCTCGACAGAGACTGATGTCGCCGTAATAAAAGGATGATGTGATGCAATGTGTTGACAGTTCTTTGACGTCTTCTTTGATTGATTCTCTCCGTGTTTACTCTTGCCAAATGAAAAATGATACAGTTTATGTTGATGGGAAAATATTCTCTAAAGATGCACGATTTATTTCTCATGCAATAAGTGAATATCTTCTCGCGATGCATGAATTTTCTCTTGCAATGCATGACTTTTTCTCCGCAATACATGATTTTTCCGCAATGCATGAATTTTCAGCGATACATGAATTTTCTCTTACAATGCATGACTTCTTCTCCGATGCATGAATATCAACTCGGGATGCATGATTTTCTGTGATGCATGAATATCTTCTCGCGATGCATGACTTTCCGTGATGCATGAATATCAACTCGCGATGCATGATTTTTTGCGATGCATGAATATCTTCTCGCGATGAATGATTTTCCACGATGCATGAATATCAACTCACGATGCATGACTTTACGCGATGCATTAATATCAACTCGCGATACATATTTTCCCGCAGTACATGAGTATCTTTTTGTGATGCATGATTTTCGGCGATGCATGAATATCAACTATCGATGCATGACTTTCCGTGATACATGAATATCAACTCGCGATGCATGATTTTCCGCGATGCATGAATATCAACTCGCGATGCATGATTTTCCGCGATGCATGAATATCTACTCGCGATGCATGACTTTCCGCGATACATGAATATCTTCTCGAGTTGCATGGCTTTCCGCGATGCATGAATATCAACTCGCGATGCATGATTTTCCGCAATGCATGAATATTTTGGTACGAAATGAAGATAGTGCTTAAATAGAGCAACATAGTGATCTTCAGGGTGCCACCTGTATAGTGATATCGTCTCAATTGCCAATACGGTAAAATGACCCTCCAGGTAGTGCTTCATCTAAGTTGATAACACGAATAAAATGACCCTCCGGGTAGCATATCATCTTAATCGATAATACAAATAAAATGACCCTCTGGATAGTAATACTGTCATGCCTGATAATATGATGTACATGGAGTCCTTGATGAAAACTGTAAAATGTCTTTCCTGGGGTTTTCATTTGATTTATTCTTTGAACATAGTTGTATCTTCGCTATAGACTTCGGGCTGTTGGGAATTGGATGAAACAATGTTGTTCACGTTCCCAAGTCTTCGATATAAGCAATATACAATAATTCCTGCATCCCTAGAAAAATTATAAATATTGGGAGAGCTCTTCCCCCCTTTGACTTCTCCATATTCATCGATCGAAGGAATTTGCTAATTTCAAAGCAAACCTATAAACCCGCAATCACAGAAAAATCATTAGTTTTAAAACGAACTGATATATGTCGATTTCTTTAGTTGTCTGCTCCCTGTTCCTGCTATCTCCGGTTGATTTTCTGATCTCCCTAATCTTGATAGATAAGACAATTTTTATGCCAAAACAAATGAAGCATAAAGGGAAAATTTAAAGAAAAATGAATTTTTGAAAAGTAGTATTTTGAAAAAGGTTACTTCCAAGTATTTTGTCACGTAAGGCTTAGCGAACTTCTTTGAGTCTGATGCTTGGAGGTCTATCTGATTATTCGCATGAAAGTATTCAGAGTCACTCTAGACTTTCAATAAACCCATGTTGAAATTTTGAGGTCATCCTCAAAATTTCTGTCCCAGTTAACTGTCTTGGCTTATCTTTAACTGTCGGTGGGAAAATCATGAAATTTTTGAGATACCCTCGAAAATTCTGTCCCAGTTGTAGATCCCAAAGTAAATTCAGTCTTGACTTGTTGAGGAAAAATCTTCTTCTCAAGAATTTTTGAGTCCCTCTAAAAATTTTTGTCCCAATTTCTATTATAAAGAGGAATAGAAATCTTACGGGAGATATGACCGAACCCTTGTGGCGCCTACGTATCCCATTGAGGCAGCAATCAGGTTAAACGTAGTTCCCCCCAAAGGTTAACAAAAAATAAAAAAATTACAAAAAAGACCGACCGAGGCCAACATAGGCCGCCTACGTATCTCATTCTTGAGGATTCAGGTCGAATGTATTTAAAACACAAAGAAATATTAAAAAGGGATAATGGGGTGACCGAAGCCGACATAGGCCTCCTACGTATCTCATTCTTGAGAATTCAGGTGTGATGTAGTTCATTACAAATGTTTTATTTAAAAAAATACCATCATTTGTTTAAAAATGAGAGAAATTGACTAAGTTTCGAAAAATCAATTAATCTTATTATTTAAGAAAAATCAACTTTCCAAATTACGGAGTCGCCACTTGATTTTTGATAAAATCAAGAAAAATTTCAAAAGATTTAAAAACAGGCAAAATCGATTGAAAAGGGTTCGAAGTTCAATGTACATCCCGAGAAGGTATTAGGCCCTCGAGATGTCCGCTAACTTGCAGTTGACCGGCCATTTGACTGAGATGACTTAGTAAAGTTTTTAACTTAGTAAAAAACTTAGTATTTTTTAACTTAGTAAAAAAAAAAAAAAAAAATTGTTTTGATATATTATTTAATTTTTAAAGTTTTTGTTTCTTACTATTTCTACAAGAAAAGCATTTAAAGGAGAAACTTAAAGAAAATGGTGATAAATTGAAACAAAAATAAACAGATAAAGTGGTAAATTTTAAAAGAATGAAGATTGGCTACCCTTTGGGGATTATTAAAATTCTACCACACATTAGTTAATTCAAGCAAATAATAGATAAAGAGGAGAAAGATAAAAAAATTTGAACTTGGGCCTCATTTCCCAAATTCATTCCATTGGGCTTTAGCCCACCTGTCCTATCTAATTTCAAATGTGGACTTGGGCCTTTTCAACAAATTAAAAATCTGTATACAATATATATTTGACCCATTTGGACCTTTTGAGCCCTGAACCTGTTTGAATACATATTTTCCGTTGTTTTTCCCTGTATCGTCCTGCGTCTTTATGCCTGTATGATTTTTAAAACTTACTTAACAAGTGTATATCGTCGCACAATAATGTATACTAATGTATACGGGCTGCACCTTACGTCCGCATTATTAGCTTAATCCCGAATTTTAACTAAAATAAGCGTCCCTGTACGTTCCCCTGCCAAACATATTTTTTAAGCATCTATATAGTATATCGTCCCTGTATATCTGTGTATACAGGCTGTATATCAGCCTGTCTTTCAACTTTCGAAAGTTGAAAACTCCTTTTTAGGAGTGTAATTTCCCTTTCATCGACCCATATTTCGAACACAGATCCATATGTACGCCTTCAACCTGTATATCAGTGCACAACTGTGTATAAAACATGTATACTGCTGTATACATCTTCTTCAAATCCCTGCAACAATATTTTTAGCAGCTTCTGCTGGTTTTTATTTCGATACTGCACATCCTTTCAGGGGTTGGCTGACTCGGAAAAATTATTTTGAGCCTTTATGGCTCAACGAGAAGGTTCAAGGAATCAGAGTGAGGTCCGTGAGGACTCGAGAATAGTTTTACATGCAAACAAAACAAGACAAAAGAAAATTAGCACCTTGGACGATAAACTAATAGCGAGCATTTTGAACAAAACGGGGGTAAAAAATGAACTACTCGGGGGCTCGAATTAAAAGGGGATAGATGACTTCAGAACAATTCATAATGAAACTAAGCACAGAAAGAGATTTCACACCCAATAAAGAGAATGGCATGAGTACAAGGTGTATACACATATTGATGCATCCATCATATGCATGGAAGTGCACCACTGCTGCTTGCAAAACAAACACCCTTCTTTATTTAATCCAGCATACTTCATGCATTCGCAGAGAATTCAAAATAGAGATAGACATAAAGGAACCAAGATTTAAAGCAGCGATTTCAGTGCAAAAGGTAGCAACAACACACATTATTAGCAACTAAAACAGTATTTATTCCCACCAGTTTTAAGAATAATTAGTAACATCAAATGCAAAGCAGACTAAGATATGACATCCTAGTCCAAAAATGAGCTACTATTTCCTCTAGCTTTATAAATATGATATGATCCTCAAACCCAAGCTCGATCTCTAAGCAGTATGCTTAACAACTGCGAAAACAAACTGAATATTTGAAGGAAAATCTCAACACAATTCAAATTACATGTCACACAGCCTTCATTGATCCATTTCAGCCCGAACAAATAACTCGAAGAGGGGAACGAGTGAAAGTTTTAGACTAGATGAACGAATAAGGAATGGCACACTTTTAAGCAACGAAAGAACACATATAAACAGATCGTAAAATGACTCCATAAGAAGCACATAACGTAAACAGGGCCACATCACTTTACAGCTTTGCAGAAACTTTCAGAGGAAGGGGAGAAAGCCAAATAACAGAGAGTAATGTGCTTGAGCTCGACTATTCCATAGTTCAAATCAACATGGTAATGAATCACAAACACAAAAGCAATGAATCATACTAACAACAGGAAATCGTATCATCAGACGAACTTTCAATAAGAACAAACAGAGTTAAACTCAAACAATGAATTAAACTACATTCTGTTTATAATGCATTAACATGTGGATAAGTTGAGTTTACCTTTTCGAAAGCAACGAACGGAAACGACGAGCGATATAGCAAGCTTCCACCACCGAAATGAACTCCAAACGGTTCCAAAGACGAACCAATAGACAGGGGAAACAGAATCGCGACTTTCAATCTCCTTGAAGTCTCTTTCTTAAGTATTCACACGTAAATGTATATGATTGATAACCCCTTAAACTCTTTCGAAGTAACAGAAAAGACGAAAAGCCTCTCAACCCCGAATTTTTTTTAAGATTTTTAACTAAAATCCCCCCCACCCTTGTTCTGACAACGGAGGGAGATTATCTAGAGGGAGAAATGGAGGTTTTTTCTTGGATGAAGGAGAGAGCGTGGGGAGCAGGGAAGGGGCGAAGCACGAGGGAGAGAGCGTGGGGAGCAGGGAATCGTGGGGGAGAGGGGTCGCGTGATTTTTCTGGGAATGGGAGTCGCGTGAGGTTACCTTTGGGGGGGGGCTGCTGGGTGTGTGAAGAGGATGAAAGGGGAAAGGGAAAACGGGTCGGGTTAAGGAATGGGCTTGGGTCGGCGGAATTGGGTAGAGGTGTTGGGCTTAAGAAAAGAATTGGGTTTGGTTGATGTTTTGAGTGAGTTGGGCTGGGAATTGGGTTGGATTTAATTTAGTGGGCTGGAGGGGAACTAATGAGACATGGGGAAGGAAATTGAATTAATTTGACGAATAACCGATTAAAATGACGAACTCGCATTAACTAATTAACAAGCTCCTCTATTTAATAATATAATTAAAAAGAGTGATTCAAAAATCATAATTTTTAAACTAAAATAGCATGATTATCAAAAAACTGAAATATTTTTGGCATGACTTTCGAATAAACGTAAAATATACCGGTATATACATAACTATGTAGGCATTAATATTATTGTATTTTTGCGAAATTTATAAAACTAATTAATTTACATTATTTGAAAAATTTAGGAAGCTCGATAACTAATCTATACCGACGCGGGTCAAAAATTGGGTGTCAACAACTGTCCCTCATTTTACTTGGGTTGATGCAAGCAACTCGAGGAAAATGAAATTGACCAAACGAATTTTGACCACCCCATTCATTTTTTAAAAGAAGGATTTGACAAAGAGTTTAGGAATTATGGCCGAACCCTTGAAAACGGGTCTCCTACATATCTCAGGCTATATGAAAATTCAGGCCACTTGTAGTTCGATAAGCTTGATTTACCGCATGATTTTGAAAGAAACAAAAGCCATCTTGATACCGAATTATGAAGGTATCGAAATGCTCGAGAATAGAATTAGAGAGCGAATGTTGGAATACAGCCGAGTTTTCGACATGAAATCCGCCTACACATCCTTAAGCCTTCGGAATCAGGCTGTGTGTAGTTCGACTCGATCGATGGAAAAGGAAATCTATTATGCTAGATAACCTTCGGTTTTGAGGCAAATGACAAGTTAAACGAGTATGAAAAGGAGGCTTGTAACCTCTTAGTCATGAATGTGGCGCGCTTCACACCCATAATTAAGAACTTACACGGGCATAATTTCCAAAGCTCTTGGCGCATTGTCACTCAGATTGGAACTTGCTTCCGATAAATTGAAACTTTCGGATGCGGGACTGAAACTGACAGAACTAAAGAAAGACCCGCGTGCCTCGAGAGGGTGGTTCGATTGTGGTGGAAGTTGCTCCTCTGCTCGCGTCCTACAAGTTTGACATTCCTCTTTGGACTGTGTCCCAGTTCGCTGCTAAGAAAAAGTTCCACGTTGTGCTGCATCCTTTGTGATGACGTCCGCACCTGTGGTTTTGGAGAATTCATCCTTTGGATGCTCTCGACAAAGACTGAGATAAAACTCGTCAGCTTAAAAATGCAATTAGAATAGGAGACAGTGTCTTTTACCATGTCGACACTTCATTGTTCTCCTCAATATTCGACGTCGACTCGATCGGTCTGACGTCCAGCAAATAAAGCTTATGCCTTGTGTTTTGCAAATAAAATCTTCGATATACTCCTCATTTGATGCTAACATAAATAAATAAATAAATGATGATGTAATGTTGATGTCTCTTTTGTCATTATCTTCTATGCTCTTCTTGAAGGTTGAATATGACGGCTCTCTTGGCAGTATGAATATGAATGGCCCTCTTGGCAGTTTGAATATGAATGGCCCTCTTGGCAGTATAAATATGAATGGCCCTCTTGGCAATATGAATATGAATGGCCCTCTCGGCAATTTAAATATGAATGGCCCTTTTGGCAATTTATTATGAATGGCCCTCTTGGCAATTTGAATGTGAATGGCCCTCTTGGCAGTATGAATATGACTGGCCCTCTTGGCAGTATGAATGTGAATGGCCCTCTTGGCAGTTGATATGAATGGCCCTCTTGGCAATTTAATATGAATGGCCCTCTCGGCAGTATGAATGTGAATGGCCCTCTTGGCAGTTGATATGAATGGCCCTCTTGGCAGTTGATATGAATGGCCCTCTCGGCAATTTAAATATGAATGGCCCTCTTGGCAATTTATTATGAATGGCCCTCTCGGCAGTATGAATGTGAATGGCCCTCTTGGCAATTTGAATATGAATGGCCCTCTTGGCAGTATGAATATGAATGGCCCTCTTGGTAATTTAATATGAATGGCCCTCTTGGCAATTTATTATGAATATCTTCTTGCGATGTATACATTTGACGTGGCATGAAATCTTCTCGTCATGCATAAATATTGACTCACGATGCATGATTTTCCGCAATGCATGATCGCTGCGAGGTATAAAGTCTTCTCGCGATGTATAAATTTGACGAGGTATGAAATTTCTCGTCATGCAGAAATATTGACTCGCGATGCATGATTTCCGCAATGCATGATCTCTGCGAGGTATAAAGTCTTCTCGCGATGTATAAATTTGACGAGGTATGAAATCTTTCTCGTCATGCATAAATATTCGTCTCGTCTCTGTTGATGATAGCGGCAGGACGATTCTCAAGGTAATATATCGCCTTGGTCGATAATAACAATGAAACAACTATCTCCTCTAGGGTAATGCATTGTCCTGGTTGACAATGACTATCTTGCTTGATAATGTGACGCAAATAACGCCCTTTACGGAAATCGTAAACTCTTCCTTAAGATTCCCGTTTGGTTCGCCTCTGATCTGGCTCGACGCTCTTCGTAAATTTCATATTGTTGGGAATGTCTCGAAATAAACAAACACATTCCCAAGCATCCTGACACATAGGAGATGAACAGCCTCCCACTTTCAGTAAAATTGCTAGTTTCGGAGGTAGCCTTCTTCTCTTTATGAGTTTTTCCGTATTCATCCATTGGGAGAATTCGGTCGATCTCAAAGCAAAGCTATAAACCTGCATCCACAGAAAAATTGTCAGTTTCAAACATACTGATCTGTGTCGATTTCTTCAACTGTTTGCTCCGCGTCTTGATATCTCCGGTTGATTTCCTGATTTCCCGACTCTTGGTAGACGAGAAGGAATATCTTATGTCAAAACAAATGCAACATATAAGGGGAAAATTTCAAGAAAGAATGGAAAATCTTTACGAGATAGTATACTGAAAAGGTCGCTGCCAAATCATGTCATATCAGGCTTAACGAGCTCTTTTGAATCTAAACCTGCTGATGAGTTTCAGAGGCACCCTAGACTTGTAGGGAAGACAATAACGGAATTTTGAGGCTATCCTCAAGATTTCTGTCTCAGTTTACTATCTTGCTGCTTTTTTGGTTGTGACCGAACAGATCGCGAAATTTTTGAGACCTTCTCAAAAATTCAGTCCCAGTTGCAAATCTCGAAATGTCTTTAGTTTGGTCCACTGAAGAGCAAGTTCCTTCTGAAGAATTTTTGAGTCCCTCTCAAAAATTCTGTCCCTGTTCTACTGTAAAAGGGAAAATAGAACCCACGAGAGGTATGACCGAGCCCTTGTGGCGCCTACGTATCTCATTCTCGAGAATTCAGGTCAGACGTAGTTCGTTATGGTAGGGATAAGAATTCAAATTGAAACAAATACAAGCAAACAGAATGATTACAAGTAAATGATAGGAAAATGCAAAGCTGGAGTTCACGTATAGTATCTCTTGACAGCATCTGAGTTGATAGGCTTGGGCCATACGGTGCCATCCATCTCCGACAGGACCAAAGCACCTCCGGATAGTACTTTATGAAACATGTAGGGACCTTGCCAGTTTGGTGCGAACTTTCCTTTGTACTCGTCTTGATGAGGAAAAATACGCTTAAGAACCAACTGACCAACTTCGAAACTTCTGGCTCTTACTCTTTTGTGAAAAGCGCGAGTCATTCTTTGTCTATACAACTGGCCATGGCAGACAGCGACCATTCTCTTCTCATCAATCAAAGCTAGTTGATCAATTCGTTTGCTAACCCACTCAACATTACTTAACTCAGCTTCTTGGATGATTCTCAATGACGGTATTTCGACTTCAACAGGTACGACTGCCTCCGTTCCATATGCTAGCAAGTATGGAGTAGCCCCAGTCGATGTTCTGACCGTGGTTCGATAACCTAGTAGAGCATATGGCAACATTTCGTGCCAACCTCGCTGTTTGTCAATCATTTTCCGCAAAATCTTTTTGATGTTCTTGTTGGCAGCCTCTACAGCTCCGTTCATTTGAGGGCGATAAGTAGTTGACGTGCGATGAATGATCTTGAATTGTCCACATATCTCTTCCATTAGATGACTGTTGAGATTTGCGCCATTATCCGTAAGGATGGATTCTGGAACTCCAAATCTGCATATCAGATTGTTGCGGACAAAATCAGCCACCACTTTCTTGGTTACCGACTTGTAAGAGGCAGCTTCCACCCACTTGGTGAAATAATCAATGGCAACTAGAATGAATCTGTGTCCGTTGGAGGCGGCCGGCTCTATAGGACCGATGACATCCATTCCCCAAGCTACAAACGGCCAAGGTGAACTCATAGCATTAAGTTCGTTAGGTGGCACCCGTATCAAATCACCGTGCACTTGACATTTGTGGCATTTTTGCACGAACTTGCAACAGTCATTCTCCATAGTCATCCAAAAATAACCAGCTCGAAGAACCTTCCTTGCCAAAGTAAGCCCATTCATATGTGTGCCGCAAATCCCAGCGTGTATCTGTTCAATAAGCCTCACCGCTTCGGCAGCGTCCATGCATCTCAAAAGACCCAAATCTGGAGTCCTCCTATACAGGACTTCTCCGTTTAGGAAGAAATTAAGAGCCACATGGCGTACTGACTTCTTCTGATTAGACGTAGCGTCTTCTGGATACGCCCCAGACTCCAAGTACCTCCTTATGTCAAAATACCACGGCAGTCCGTCTAGTTCTGATTCCACGTGTGAGCAATGGACTGGATGTTCTTTCAAATCTATATCCAGCGGGTCGATGTACTCAGTATCCGGATGTTTGATCATTGAAGCGATGGTGGCAAGAGCATCAGCTAATTCATTCTGCGTTCTGGGAATATGTCTGAATTCGATCTTCCAAAACCTTTTACACAGATTCTGCACGTATTGTACGTAAGGCACGATTTTTGGGTTTTTCACGGCCCATTGTCCTTGAACCTGATGAATCAAGAGGTCTGAATCTCCAATAACCAATAGCTCGTAGACGTTCATGTCGATGGCCATTTTTAGACCAAGAATACAAGCTTCGTATTCGGCCATGTTATTTGTGCAATTGAATCGTAGTTTAGCTGCCATAGGATGATGTTGACCAGATTCTGATACTAGAACCGCTCCAACACCTTTACCTTGGTGGTTCGCCGCTCCGTCAAAGAATAATCTCCAGCCCGGGTATGCTTCAGAAATATCTTCAACCACGAATGACACTTCTTCATCGTGAAAATATGTCTTGAGAGGTTCATATTCTTCGTCAATGGGATTTTCTGCGAGATGATCAGCCAAAGCTTGTGCCTTTATTGCCTTCTGGGTCACGTACACGATATCAAACTCACTTAACAGCATTTGCCATTTAGCTAACTTTCCAGTCGGCATTGCTTTCTGGAAAATGTACTTTAACGGATCCATTCTGGAAATGAGATACGTGGTGTATGAGGACAAGTAGTGTCTCAATTTCTGGGCAAGCCACGTCTGAGCACAACATGTTCTCTCCAGCAAAGTGTAACGAGACTCGTATGGAGTAAACTTCTTGCTTATATAGTAGATAGCCTTTTCCTTCTTCCCTGTCTCGTCGTGTTGACCAAGCACACATCCAAAGGCATTATCAGAGACAGACAAATAAAGCAACAAAGGGCTCCCTTCCCGTGGAGGAACCAACACTGGTGGGTTGGACAGGTAGCTCTTGATAGCGTCAAAAGCAGTCTGGCACTCCTCAGTCCACTTAGTCGGGGCGTCTTTCTTCAGCAACTTAAAAATAGGCTCACACACCACTGTTGATTGCGCTATAAACCGGCTGATATAGTTTAACCTCCCCAAGAAACTCATCACCTCTTTTCTCGTCTTCGGCGGAGGTAACTCTTGAATTGCTTTGATCTTTGAGGGGTCAAGCTCAATACCTCTTCGGCTGACTATAAACCCCAACAACTTCCCAGCTGGGACTCCAAAAGCACATTTTGCGGGATTTAGCTTCAAATTGTACCGTCGCAAGCGTTCAAAGAATTTCCTCAGGTGTGTCAGATGATCCGAACTGTCGCGGGATTTGATTATGACGTCGTCCACGTACACCTCAATCTCTTTGTGAATCATATCGTGGAAAATAGTCGTCATGGCTCTCATGTAAGTAGCACCGGCGTTCTTGAGACCGAACGGCATTACCCTGTAGTGATATACGCCCCAAGGCGTAATGAATGCTGTTTTTTCCGCGTCTTCTTCATCCATCAAAATTTGATGATACCCTGCATAACAATCCACAAATGACTGCATCTCATGCTTGGCACAGTTGTCGATCAAAATATGGATATTCGGCAACGGAAAGTTATCCTTCGGACTAGCCTTGTTGAGATCTCTGAAATCAACACATATCCTAATTTTTCCATCTTTCTTTGCGACTGGAACGACATTGGCCAACCAGGTTGGGTATTGCGTTACTTCTACCAATCGAGACTCTATCTGTTTGGTGAGTTCTTCCTTGATCTTCAAGCTCAGTTCAGGCTTGAATTTCCGCGTCTTTTGTTTCACCGGCTCGAAACCTGGGTTGACAGGTAGCTTATGAGACACGACATCAGTACTCAAACCTTGCATGTCACAGACTTCCCAAACAAACACATCCCCGTATTCAGCAAGCAGATGAATCAGGCTTTCCTTCTGAGTTTCATTCAGGTGAGTGCTGATCTTAACCTCTTTAACATACTCCAAATCTCCCAAATTCACCGTTTCTGTCTCCTCCAGATTCGGTTTATGTTGATTCTCGAACTGCTGAAATTCTTCTGCAATATAGTCTGGTTCCCCACATTCTTCGTCGTAGTCGTCAACCTCATCGTCATTTGCCTCATTTTGCTCATTTAGCTCATGACATGACATAATATTGGCAGGTTTGTAACTTACGTTACTGAAATCACAAACAGACAAAATTAGGAAAGTAAAATATAACAAGCCATTAAATAAACAAAGTCAAAATAAGGAGGCTTTCATTTGAATTAAACAAAATGTGAATTTGGGTCATGGCATAGGGCCATTTTTTTTTTCTTTTAAATATTCCACCAAAATTCAAAATCAAGAACAATGCAGAAATGGTGGGTCTCGGGCCTCTTCCGGACGACCACCGATTTTAATATGCACAAAATAACTCCTTTCTACCCCATAGTTCGAGACATCAGGATTGGCGTGGACGTCCAATTTTGCAGCATCTCCCCTGGTTCAGCATCGCGAATGCCAGCTGGCTCGACCTCCTCTTCGATAATAGCGTTAACCTCCTGGAAAAGGTCACAGATTCCTTCCCCGCTGTCTTCAGGCTCGGCATGCTCCCGGACTGGAAAGGATTGATAGAGATGCGGGATCGGCTTGGTCAACTCTTGATCCTTTGTCCACTTCATCTTCACATCATCATCTGTGGGGATGTACCCCAAACCATACTTTGATCCTGTAGCAAGGACCGGAACTGGCTCAATGATCCCTTGTGCATTCCTTCCTAATCCGGAACCTGGTTCGAATCCGCTCTGTAGCATTACCGTGGCGATCATTTTGTACACGGCCGGCATGGGAGTCTGTGGGGCTAAGGCCTTGTCGGTGGCATTTACCAGCTCCACCGTGTAGAAATCCGAACTTTGCGGCGTCTCGTCCAAGATCGGCACCTGCTTACCTGAGTGGCTCCTTTCCCCGTGAATAACTAGTTCCTCATTGTTCCATACTAGTTTCATCACTTGGTGGAGAGTGGAGGGGACGGCTCCAGCCATATGAATGAATGGCCTTCCCAAAAGGAGGTTATAGCTGGTGTCGATATCCAACACCTGGAACTTTGCCTCGAACTCCGCGGGGCCCAGTTGGATGGTCAGGTTCACAGCTCCTAAAGTGTCCCTCTGCACACCATCGAATGCTCTCACATGGACCTGGTTTTGCTCCAACTTCCCGAGGTCAAACCTCAGCTGCTTCAATGTAGACAGGGGGCATATATTCAAACCAGATCCGTCATCTACCAAAACACGATTGATGACCTTTCCGCGACATATCATGGCGATGTGTAAAGCTTTATTATGGGCCCTCCCTTCGGCCGGCAATTCATCATCGCAAGAACTGATGCGGTGTCCCTGAATGACCTGGTGAATCATAGCAGCTATATTGTCGCTGCTTGTACCCGAGGGCACATACGTGTCATCCAGGGCTTTCATCAAAGCCTGTCTGTGGGACCAGGAGCTCATCAGCAGGGCCCACACAGAAATCTGGGCTGGAGTCTTCTCCAAGTGCTTGACGATGGAGTAATCTTTAGGCTGCATTCTCCTCCAGAACTCCTCAGCTTCTGCTTCACTGATCGGTCTCTTGGCATGATCTTTCTTTGGTCCTCCGAAAGCAAGCTCATCAGGAGTGTAGCATCTGCCCGATCTAGTCATGCCTTGAGCCACGGCCATTTCTATCACAAATTTGGGTTTGGCGAGAGTCTTTGAGGGCACCAAAGCAACAGCCTTTGCTGGTGTCAGAATGACGAACTCTCCCTTTTCCCTGACGCTTAAAGAAGCGACAGCCTTTTCCAAGTCTTCCTGAACAACAGGAGTAATTCTCTTGGTTTCGCGCTCATCTTCGTCAGTTTCTATCATGTTGATGTTTCCACCCCCATGATTCGGCAACGGATTGGTGTTGACGTTCGGCGCCGCAGGCTGAAGGGAGACCACTTCCTGGTCGATCAAGTCTTGGATCTTGTGCTTGATATTAATACAATCTTCGGTATCATGTCCAACACTGTTAGAATGATAAGCACATCTCTGCTCCGGTCTGTAGAATCTGGAGTTGACATCCACGGGTTTGGGCCCCATAGGGTGGATGTATCCGGCCGCGCACAACCTTTCGTACAGCTTGGTATTACTTTCAGCCAATGCGGTGAAGCTCCTGGAGGGCTTCTTCTCAGACCTGGGGCGAGGGGGATCATACCCGCTCTGCTGAGGGGGAGGGACTCGTTGATAACTGCGGATATTTGGTCGTGGAGCTTGGTTTCTGGGGTAGGGATTTGTTTGATAGTTTGGCCTTGGGGCTTGGTAGTTTGGATGGGGGCATTGATATGTTGGGGTTTGTATTTGATATGCGGGGGACGATGCTCGATAGCTTGGTTGTACATTAGCGCAGCTGGGAGCGACATTCTGGTAATGAGGAGGGACTTGATAAGCTTGGGGGTAGTTTGGATATGCGGAGGGAAAGTTTTGGGGAATTTGGGGTGGATTCTGATATGACAAAATATAGGGATCTTGATAAGTGGGGGCAGAATTGTAGTTGTTGGAGGGATGGGATTGTGGGCGATAGGCTTGGTGAGACTTTGGTGGAGGTTTGGAGCGGTCTTGGGGGCGCGGTGAGTTTCTAGAGATTTTCCTTCCCCCATATGAAATGGCGGCAACCTCTTCTCTCTTCTTCCTCACAAATCCGGAAGATCCAGGCGATGCAGACACTCGGGCTATCTTCCCCGACTTCAGGCCATCTTCAATAGTCTCACCCACTTTGACTATTTTGGCGAACTTGGCGCCGATTAACAAGATGATCCTGTCATAGTACTCGGGCTCCTGCACCCGTACGAACACCTCTACAATCTCTTTTTCTGTCATTGGAGGCCTCACCCTTGCTGCCTCCTTCCTCCATCTGTACGCAAATTCTCTATAACTTTCAGTTGGTTTCTGCTTCATCTTCTCTAGAGAATATCGATCGGGAACTATCTCAATATTGTATGCAAATCGGTCAATGAAGTCTTTGGCCAGTGCGCTCCAACTGGGCCATTGTCGAGTCTCATGTGATGTGAACCATTCCAGGGCCTCACCGCACAGGCTCCGGCTGAACAACCTCATCAGCAACGCTTCATCTTTGCCAACTCCTACGAGTTGGTCGCAATACGCTCTTAGGTGTGCCATGGGGTTGCCCACCCCTCCGAAGGTATCAAACTTCGGGATCTTGAACCCTTCAGGCAGGTTCAAGTCTGGGTGGATGCATAGTTCTGCATAGCTTAAACCGGCGACGTCTGGGGTTCATTGCATTTCTTTCATTGCCCTTTTGATTTCCTCCTTTACGTCTACCTTCGCTTCTTCCCTCGCCCTCCACTCTCTTTCTTGCTCCTCGTAATGGTCCAACTCGGAGCCGTGCGCCTCATGCTCGACCGGGATGGGAACTTGGAATGTAGTTCTTTTAGGGAGGGGTGGAGCTATGGAGGGGCTTGGTACGTTTTGTGCGGTCTGGTAGTTTTGCGGATAATTTTGGGGATTGGTATTTTGGGTCAAGTGGGGGTGCGGTGTTTGGGAATTGAAGATGGTGGGATTTTGATTCTGACTTTGGGGTAGNCATGAATATCAACTCGCGATGCATGATTTTCCGCGATGCATGAATATCTACTCGCGATGCATGACTTTCCGCGATACATGAATATCTTCTCGAGTTGCATGGCTTTCCGCGATGCATGAATATCAACTCGCGATGCATGATTTTCCGCAATGCATGAATATTTTGGTACGAAATGAAGATAGTGCTTAAATAGAGCAACATAGTGATCTTCAGGGTGCCACCTGTATAGTGATATCGTCTCAATTGCCAATACGGTAAAATGACCCTCCAGGTAGTGCTTCATCTAAGTTGATAACACGAATAAAATGACCCTCCGGGTAGCATATCATCTTAATCGATAATACAAATAAAATGACCCTCTGGATAGTAATACTGTCATGCCTGATAATATGATGTACATGGAGTCCTTGATGAAAACTGTAAAATGTCTTTCCTGGGGTTTTCATTTGATTTATTCTTTGAACATAGTTGTATCTTCGCTATAGACTTCGGGCTGTTGGGAATTGGATGAAACAATGTTGTTCACGTTCCCAAGTCTTCGATATAAGCAATATACAATAATTCCTGCATCCCTAGAAAAATTATAAATATTGGGAGAGCTCTTCCCCCCTTTGACTTCTCCATATTCATCGATCGAAGGAATTTGCTAATTTCAAAGCAAACCTATAAACCCGCAATCACAGAAAAATCATTAGTTTTAAAACGAACTGATATATGTCGATTTCTTTAGTTGTCTGCTCCCTGTTCCTGCTATCTCCGGTTGATTTTCTGATCTCCCTAATCTTGATAGATAAGACAATTTTTATGCCAAAACAAATGAAGCATAAAGGGAAAATTTAAAGAAAAATGAATTTTTGAAAAGTAGTATTTTGAAAAAGGTTACTTCCAAGTATTTTGTCACGTAAGGCTTAGCGAACTTCTTTGAGTCTGATGCTTGGAGGTCTATCTGATTATTCGCATGAAAGTATTCAGAGTCACTCTAGACTTTCAATAAACCCATGTTGAAATTTTGAGGTCATCCTCAAAATTTCTGTCCCAGTTAACTGTCTTGGCTTATCTTTAACTGTCGGTGGGAAAATCATGAAATTTTTGAGATACCCTCGAAAATTCTGTCCCAGTTGTAGATCCCAAAGTAAATTCAGTCTTGACTTGTTGAGGAAAAATCTTCTTCTCAAGAATTTTTGAGTCCCTCTAAAAATTTTTGTCCCAATTTCTATTATAAAGAGGAATAGAAATCTTACGGGAGATATGACCGAACCCTTGTGGCGCCTACGTATCCCATTGAGGCAGCAATCAGGTTAAACGTAGTTCCCCCCAAAGGTTAACAAAAAATAAAAAAATTACAAAAAAGACCGACCGAGGCCAACATAGGCCGCCTACGTATCTCATTCTTGAGGATTCAGGTCGAATGTATTTAAAACACAAAGAAATATTAAAAAGGGATAATGGGGTGACCGAAGCCGACATAGGCCTCCTACGTATCTCATTCTTGAGAATTCAGGTGTGATGTAGTTCATTACAAATGTTTTATTTAAAAAAATACCATCATTTGTTTAAAAATGAGAGAAATTGACTAAGTTTCGAAAAATCAATTAATCTTATTATTTAAGAAAAATCAACTTTCCAAATTACGGAGTCGCCACTTGATTTTTGATAAAATCAAGAAAAATTTCAAAAGATTTAAAAACAGGCAAAATCGATTGAAAAGGGTTCGAAGTTCAATGTACATCCCGAGAAGGTATTAGGCCCTCGAGATGTCCGCTAACTTGCAGTTGACCGGCCATTTGACTGAGATGACTTAGTAAAGTTTTTAACTTAGTAAAAAACTTAGTATTTTTTAACTTAGTAAAAAAAAAAAAAAAAAATTGTTTTGATATATTATTTAATTTTTAAAGTTTTTGTTTCTTACTATTTCTACAAGAAAAGCATTTAAAGGAGAAACTTAAAGAAAATGGTGATAAATTGAAACAAAAATAAACAGATAAAGTGGTAAATTTTAAAAGAATGAAGATTGGCTACCCTTTGGGGATTATTAAAATTCTACCACACATTAGTTAATTCAAGCAAATAATAGATAAAGAGGAGAAAGATAAAAAAATTTGAACTTGGGCCTCATTTCCCAAATTCATTCCATTGGGCTTTAGCCCACCTGTCCTATCTAATTTCAAATGTGGACTTGGGCCTTTTCAACAAATTAAAAATCTGTATACAATATATATTTGACCCATTTGGACCTTTTGAGCCCTGAACCTGTTTGAATACATATTTTCCGTTGTTTTTCCCTGTATCGTCCTGCGTCTTTATGCCTGTATGATTTTTAAAACTTACTTAACAAGTGTATATCGTCGCACAATAATGTATACTAATGTATACGGGCTGCACCTTACGTCCGCATTATTAGCTTAATCCCGAATTTTAACTAAAATAAGCGTCCCTGTACGTTCCCCTGCCAAACATATTTTTTAAGCATCTATATAGTATATCGTCCCTGTATATCTGTGTATACAGGCTGTATATCAGCCTGTCTTTCAACTTTCGAAAGTTGAAAACTCCTTTTTAGGAGTGTAATTTCCCTTTCATCGACCCATATTTCGAACACAGATCCATATGTACGCCTTCAACCTGTATATCAGTGCACAACTGTGTATAAAACATGTATACTGCTGTATACATCTTCTTCAAATCCCTGCAACAATATTTTTAGCAGCTTCTGCTGGTTTTTATTTCGATACTGCACATCCTTTCAGGGGTTGGCTGACTCGGAAAAATTATTTTGAGCCTTTATGGCTCAACGAGAAGGTTCAAGGAATCGGAGTGAGGTCCGTGAGGACTCGAGAATAGTTTTACATGCAAACAAAACAAGACAAAAGAAAATTAGCACCTTGGACGATAAACTAATAGCGAGCATTTTGAACAAAACGGGGGTAAAAAATGAACTACTCGGGGGCTCGAATTAAAAGGGGATAGATGACTTCAGAACAATTCATAATGAAACTAAGCACAGAACAAGATTTCACACCCAATAAAGAGAATGGCATGAGTACAAGGTGTATACACATATTGATGCATCCATCATATGCATGGAAGTGCACCACTGCTGCTTGCAAAACAAACACCCTTCTTTATTTAATCCAGCATACTTCATGCATTCGCAGAGAATTCAAAATAGCGATAGACATAAAGGAACCAAGATTTAAAGCAGCGATTTCAGTGCAAAAGGTAGCAACAACACACATTATTAGCAACTAAAACAGTATTTATTCCCACCAGTTTTAAGAATAATTAGTAACATCAAATGCAAAGCAGACTAAGATATGACATCCTAGTCCAAAAATGAGCTACTATTTCCTCTAGCTTTATAAATATGATATGATCCTCAAACCCAAGCTCGATCTCTAAGCAGTATGCTTAACAACTGCGAAAACAGACTGAATATTTGAAGGAAAATCTCAACACAATTCAAATTACATGTCACACAGCCTTCATTGATCCATTTCAGCCCGAACAAATAACTCGAAGAGGGGAACGAGTGAAAGTTTTAGACTAGATGAACGAATAAGGAATGGCACACTTTTAAGCAACGAAAGAACACATATAAACAGATCGTAAAATGACTCCATAAGAAGCACATAACGTAAACAGGGCCACATCACTTTACAGCTTTGCAGAAACTTTCAGAGGAAGGGGAGAAAGCCAAATAACAGAGAGTAATGTGCTTGAGCTCGACTATTCCATAGTTCAAATCAACATGGTAATGAATCACAAACACAAAAGCAATGAATCATACTAACAACAGGAAATCGTATCATCAGACGAACTTTCAATAAGAACAAACAGAGTTAAACTCAAACAATGAATTAAACTACATTCTGTTTATAATGCATTAACATGTGGATAAGTTGAGTTTACCTTTTTCGAAAGCAACGAACGGAAACGACGAGCGATATAGCAAGCTTCCACCACCGAAATGAACTCCAAACGGTTCCAAAGACGAACCAATAGACAGGGGAAACAGAATCGCGACTTTCAATCTCCTTGAAGTCTCTTTCTTAAGTATTCACACGTAAATGTATATGATTGATAACCCCTTAAACTCTTTCGAAGTAACAGAAAAGACGAAAAGCCTCTCAACCCCGAATTTTTTTTAAAGATTTTTAACTAAAATCCCCCCCACCCTTGTTCTGACAACGGAGGGAGATTATCTAGAGGGAGAAATGGAGGTTTTTTCTTGGATGAAGGAGAGAGCGTGGGGAGCAGGGAAGGGGCGAAGCACGAGGGAGAGAGCGTGGGGAGCAGGGAATCGTGGGGGAGAGGGGTCGCGTGATTTTTCTGGGAATGGGAGTCGCGTGAGGTTACCTTTGGGGGGGGGCTGCTGGGTGTGTGAAGAGGATGAAAGGGGAAAGGGAAAACGGGTCGGGTTAAGGAATGGGCTTGGGTCGGCGGAATTGGGTAGAGGTGTTGGGCTTAAGAAAAGAATTGGGTTTGGTTGATGTTTTGAGTGAGTTGGGCTGGGAATTGGGTTGGATTTAATTTAGTGGGCTGGAGGGGAACTAATGAGACATGGGGAAGGAAATTGAATTAATTTGACGAATAACCGATTAAAATGACGAACTCGCATTAACTAATTAACAAGCTCCTCTATTTAATAATATAATTAAAAAGAGTGATTCAAAAATCATAATTTTTAAACTAAAATAGCATGATTATCAAAAAACTGAAATATTTTTGGCATGACTTTCGAATAAACTTAAAATATACCCGTATATACATAACTATGTAGGCATTAATATTATTGTATTTTTGCGAAATTTATAAAACTAATTAATTTACATTATTTGAAAAATTTAGGAAGCTCGATAACTAATCTATACCGACGCGGGTCAAAAATTGGGTGTCAACAACTGTCCCTCATTTTACTTGGGTTGATGCAAGCAACTCGAGGAAAATGAAATTGACCAAACGAATTTTGACCACCCCATTCATTTTTTAAAAGAAGGATTTGACAAAGAGTTTAGGAATTATGGCCGAACCCTTGAAAACGGGTCTCCTACATATCTCAGGCTATATGAAAATTCAGGCCACTTGTAGTTCGATAAGCTTGATTTACCGCATGATTTTGAAAGAAACAAAAGCCATCTTGATACCGAATTATGAAGGTATCGAAATGCTCGAGAATAGAATTAGAGAGCGAATGTTGGAATACAGCCGAGTTTTCGACATGAAATCCGCCTACACATCCTTAAGCCTTCGGAATCAGGCTGTGTGTAGTTCGACTCGATCGATGGAAAAGGAAATCTATTATGCTAGATAACCTTCGGTTTTGAGGCAAATGACAAGTTAAACGAGTATGAAAAGGAGGCTTGTAACCTCTTAGTCATGAATGTGGCGCGCTTCACACCCATAATTAAGAACTTACACGGGCATAATTTCCAAAGCTCTTGGCGCATTGTCACTCAGATTGGAACTTGCTTCCGATAAATTGAAACTTTCGGATGCGGGACTGAAACTGACAGAACTAAAGAAAGACCCGCGTGCCTCGAGAGGGTGGTTCGATTGTGGTGGAAGTTGCTCCTCTGCTCGCGTCCTACAAGTTTGACATTCCTCTTTGGACTGTGTCCCAGTTCGCTGCTAAGAAAAAGTTCCACGTTGTGCTGCATCCTTTGTGATGACGTCCGCACCTGTGGTTTTGGAGAATTCATCCTTTGGATGCTCTCGACAAAGACTGAGATAAAACTCGTCAGCTTAAAAATGCAATTAGAATAGGAGACAGTGTCTTTTACCATGTCGACACTTCATTGTTCTCCTCAATATTCGACGTCGACTCGATCGGTCTGACGTCCAGCAAATAAAGCTTATGCCTTGTGTTTTGCAAATAAAATCTTCGATATACTCCTCATTTGATGCTAACATAAATAAATAAATAAATGATGATGTAATGTTGATGTCTCTTTTGTCATTATCTTCTATGCTCTTCTTGAAGGTTGAATATGACGGCTCTCTTGGCAGTATGAATATGAATGGCCCTCTTGGCAGTTTGAATATGAATGGCCCTCTTGGCAGTATAAATATGAATGGCCCTCTTGGCAATATGAATATGAATGGCCCTCTCGGCAATTTAAATATGAATGGCCCTTTTGGCAATTTATTATGAATGGCCCTCTTGGCAATTTGAATGTGAATGGCCCTCTTGGCAGTATGAATATGACTGGCCCTCTTGGCAGTATGAATGTGAATGGCCCTCTTGGCAATTGATATGAATGGCCCTCTTGGCAATTTAATATGAATGGCCCTCTCGGCAGTATGAATGTGAATGGCCCTCTTGGCAGTTGATATGAATGGCCCTCTTGGCAGTTGATATGAATGGCCCTCTCGGCAATTTAAATATGAATGGCCCTCTTGGCAATTTATTATGAATGGCCCTCTCGGCAGTATGAATGTGAATGGCCCTCTTGGCAATTTGAATATGAATGGCCCTCTTGGCAGTATGAATATGAATGGCCCTCTTGGTAATTTAATATGAATGGCCCTCTTGGCAATTTATTATGAATATCTTCTTGCTATGTATACATTTGACGTGGCATGAAATCTTCTCGTCATGCATAAATATTGACTCACGATGCATGATTTTCCGCAATGCATGATCGCTGCGAGGTATAAAGTCTTCTCGCGATGTATAAATTTGACGAGGTATGAAATTTCTCGTCATGCAGAAATATTGACTCGCGATGCATGATTTCCGCAATGCATGATCTCTGCGAGGTATAAAGTCTTCTCGCGATGTATAAATTTGACGAGGTATGAAATCTTTCTCGTCATGCATAAATATTCGTCTCGTCTCTGTTGATGATAGCGGCAGGACGATTCTCAAGGTAATATATCGCCTTGGTCGATAATAACAAGGAAACAACTATCTCCTCTAGGGTAATGCATTGTCCTGGTTGACAATGACTATCTTGCTTGATAATGTGACGCAAATAACGCCCTCTACGGAAATCGTAAACTCTTCCTTAAGATTCCCGTTTGGTTCGCCTCTGATCTGGCTCGACGCTCTTCGTAAATTTCATATTGTTGGGAATGTCTCGAAATAAACAAACACATTCCCAAGCATCCTGACACATAGGAGATGAACAGCCTCCCACTTTCAGTAAAATTGCTAGTTTCGGAGGTAGCCTTCTTCTCTTTATGAGTTTTTCCGTATTCATCCATTGGGAGAATTCGGTCGATCTCAAAGCAAAGCTATAAACCTGCATCCACAGAAAAATTGTCAGTTTCAAACATACTGATCTGTGTCGATTTCTTCAACTGTTTGCTCCGCGTCTTGATATCTCCGGTTGATTTCCTGATTTCCCGACTCTTGGTAGACGAGAAGGAATATCTTATGTCAAAACAAATGCAACATATAAGGGGAAAATTTCAAGAAAGAATGGAAAATCTTTACGAGATAGTATACTGAAATTGTCGCTGCCAAATCATGTCATATCAGGCTTAACGAGCTCTTTTGAATCTAAACCTGCTGATGAGTTTCAGAGGCACCCTAGACTTGTAGGGAAGACAATAACGGAATTTTGAGGCTATCCTCAAGGTTTCTGTCTCAGTTTACTATCTTGCTGCTTTTTTGGTTGTGACCGAACAGATCGCGAAATTTTTGAGACCTTCTCAAAAATTCAGTCCCAGTTGCAAATCTCGAAATGTCTTTAGTTTGGTCCACTGAAGAGCAAGTTCCTTCTGAAGAATTTTTGAGTCCCTCTCAAAAATTCTGTCCCTGTTCTACTGTAAAAGGGAAAATAGAACCCACGAGAGGTATGACCGAGCCCTTGTGGCGCCTACGTATCTCATTCTCGAGAATTCAGGTCAGACGTAGTTCGTTATGGTAGGGATAAGAATTCAAATTGAAACAAATACAAGCAAACAGAATGATTACAAGTAAATGATAGGAAAATGCAAAGCTGGAGTTCACGTATAGTATCTCTTGACAGCATCTGAGTTGATAGGCTTGGGCCATACGGTGCCATCCATCTCCGACAGGACCAAAGCACCTCCGGATAGTACTTTATGAACCATGTAGGGACCTTGCCAGTTTGGTGCGAACTTTTCTTTGTACTCGTCTTGATGAGGAAAAATACGCTTAAGAACCAACTGACCAACTTCGAAACTTCTGGCTCTTACTCTTTTGTGAAAAGCGCGAGTCATTCTTTGTCTATACAACTGGCCATGGCAGACAGCGACCATTCTCTTCTCATCAATCAAAGCTAGTTGATCAATTCGTTTGCTAACCCACTCAACATTACTTAACTCAGCTTCTTGGATGATTCTCAATGACGGTATTTCGACTTCAACAGGTACGACTGCCTCCGTTCCATATACTAGCAAGTATGGAGTAGCCCCAGTCGATGTTCTGACCGTGGTTCGATAACCTAGTAGAGCATATGGCAACATTTCGTGCCAACCTCGCTGTTTGTCAATCATTTTCCGCAAAATCTTTTTGATGTTCTTGTTGGCAGCCTCTACAGCTCCGTTCATTTGAGGGCGATAAGTAGTTGACGTGCGATGAATGATCTTGAATTGTCCACATATCTCTTCCATTAGATGACTGTTGAGATTTGCGCCATTATCCGTAATGATGGATTCTGGAACTCCAAATCTGCATATCAGATTGTTGCGGACAAAATCAGCCACCACTTTCTTGGTTACCGACTTGTAAGAGGCAGCTTCCACCCACTTGGTGAAATAATCAATGGCAACTAGAATGAATCTGTGTCCGTTGGAGGCGGCCGGCTCTATAGGACCGATGACATCCATTCCCCAAGCTACAAACGGCCAAGGTGAACTCATAGCATTAAGTTCGTTAGGTGGCACCCGTATCAAATCACCGTGCACTTGACATTTGTGGCATTTTTGCACGAACTTGCAACAGTCATTCTCCATAGTCATCCAAAAATAACCAGCTCGAAGAACCTTCCTTGCCAAAGTAAGCCCATTCATATGTGTGCCGCAAATCCCAGCGTGTATCTGTTCAATAAGCCTCACCGCTTCGGCAGCGTCCATGCATCTCAAAAGACCCAAATCTGGAGTCCTCCTATACAGGACTTCTCCGTTTAGGAAGAAATTAAGAGCCACATGGCGTACTGACTTCTTCTGATTAGACGTAGCGTCTTCTGGATACGCCCCAGACTCCAAGTACCTCCTTATGTCAAAATACCACGGCAGTCCGTCTAGTTCTGATTCCACGTGTGAGCAATGGACTGGATGTTCTTTCAAATCTATATCCAGCGGGTCGATGTACTCAGTATCCGGATGTTTGATCATTGAAGCGATGGTGGCAAGAGCATCAGCTAATTCATTCTGCGTTCTGGGAATATGTCTGAATTCGATCTTCCAAAACCTTTTACACAGATTCTGCACGTATTGTACGTAAGGCACGATTTTTGGGTTTTTCACGGCCCATTGTCCTTGAACCTGATGAATCAAGAGGTCTGAATCTCCAATAACCAATAGCTCGTAGACGTTCATGTCGATGGCCATTTTTAGACCAAGAATACAAGCTTCGTATTCGGCCATGTTATTTGTGCAATTGAATCGTAGTTTAGCTGCCATAGGATGATGTTGACCAGATTCTGATACTAGAACCGCTCCAACACCTTTACCTTGGTGGTTCGCCGCTCCGTCAAAGAATAATCTCCAGCCCGGGTATGCTTCAGAAATATCTTCAACCACGAATGACACTTCTTCATCGTGAAAATATGTCTTGAGAGGTTCATATTCTTCGTCAATGGGATTTTCTGCGAGATGATCAGCCAAAGCTTGTGCCTTTATTGCCTTCTGGGTCACGTACACGATATCAAACTCACTTAACAGCATTTGCCATTTAGCTAACTTTCCAGTCGGCATTGCTTTCTGGAAAATGTACTTTAACGGATCCATTCTGGAAATGAGATACGTGGTGTATGAGGACAAGTAGTGTCTCAATTTCTGGGCAAGCCACGTCTGAGCACAACATGTTCTCTCCAGCAAAGTGTAACGAGACTCGTATGGAGTAAACTTCTTGCTTATATAGTAGATAGCCTTTTCCTTCTTCCCTGTCTCGTCGTGTTGACCAAGCACACATCCAAAGGCATTATCAGAGACAGACAAATAAAGCAACAAAGGGCTCCCTTCCCGTGGAGGAACCAACACTGGTGGGTTGGACAGGTAGCTCTTGATAGCGTCAAAAGCAGTCTGGCACTCCTCAGTCCACTTAGTCGGGGCGTCTTTCTTCAGCAACTTAAAAATAGGCTCACACACCACTGTTGATTGCGCTATAAACCGGCTGATATAGTTTAACCTCCCCAAGAAACTCATCACCTCTTTTCTCGTCTTCGGCGGAGGTAACTCTTGAATTGCTTTGATCTTTGAGGGGTCAAGCTCAATACCTCTTCGGCTGACTATAAACCCCAACAACTTCCCAGCTGGGACTCCAAAAGCACATTTTGCGGGATTTAGCTTCAAATTGTACCGTCGCAAGCGTTCAAAGAATTTCCTCAGGTGTGTCAGATGATCCGAACTGTCGCGGGATTTGATTATGACGTCGTCCACGTACACCTCAATCTCTTTGTGAATCATATCGTGGAAAATAGTCGTCATGGCTCTCATGTAAGTAGCACCGGCGTTCTTGAGACCGAACGGCATTACCCTGTAGTGATATACGCCCCAAGGCGTAATGAATGCTGTTTTTTCCGCGTCTTCTTCATCCATCAAAATTTGATGATACCCTGCATAACAATCCACAAATGACTGCATCTCATGCTTGGCACAGTTGTCGATCAAAATATGGATATTCGGCAACGGAAAGTTATCCTTCGGACTAGCCTTGTTGAGATCTCTGAAATCAACACATATCCTAATTTTTCCATCTTTCTTTGCGACTGGAACGACATTGGCCAACCAGGTTGGGTATTGCGTTACTTCTACCAATCGAGACTCTATCTGTTTGGTGAGTTCTTCCTTGATCTTCAAGCTCAGTTCAGGCTTGAATTTCCGCGTCTTTTGTTTCACCGGCTCGAAACCTGGGTTGACAGGTAGCTTATGAGACACGACATCAGTACTCAAACCTTGCATGTCACAGACTTCCCAAACAAACACATCCCCGTATTCAGCAAGCAGATGAATCAGGCTTTCCTTCTGAGTTTCATTCAGGTGAGTGCTGATCTTAACCTCTTTAACATACTCCAAATCTCCCAAATTCACCGTTTCTGTCTCCTCCAGATTCGGTTTATGTTGATTCTCGAACTGCTGAAATTCTTCTGCAATATAGTCTGGTTCCCCACATTCTTCGTCGTAGTCGTCAACCTCATCGTCATTTGCCTCATTTTGCTCATTTAGCTCATGACATGACATAATATTGGCAGGTTTGTAACTTACGTTACTGAAATCACAAACAGACAAAATTAGGAAAGTAAAATATAACAAGCCATTAAATAAACAAAGTCAAAATAAGGAGGCTTTCATTTGAATTAAACAAAATGTGAATTTGGGTCATGGCATAGGGCCATTTTTTTTTTCTTTTAAATATTCCACCAAAATTCAAAATCAAGAACAATGCAGAAATGGTGGGTCTCGGGCCTCTTCCGGACGACCACCGATTTTAATATGCACAAAATAACTCCTTTCTACCCCATAGTTCGAGACATCAGGATTGGCGTGGACGTCCAATTTTGCAGCATCTCCCCTGGTTCAGCATCGCGAATGCCAGCTGGCTCGACCTCCTCTTCGATAATAGCGTTAACCTCCTGGAAAAGGTCACAGATTCCTTCCCCGCTGTCTTCAGGCTCGGCATGCTCCCGGACTGGAAAGGATTGATAGAGATGCGGGATCGGCTTGGTCAACTCTTGATCCTTTGTCCACTTCATCTTCACATCATCATCTGTGGGGATGTACCCCAAACCATACTTTGATCCTGTAGCAAGGACCGGAACTGGCTCAATGATCCCTTGTGCATTCCTTCCTAATCCGGAACCTGGTTCGAATCCGCTCTGTAGCATTACCGTGGCGATCATTTTGTACACGGCCGGCATGGGAGTCTGTGGGGCTAAGGCCTTGTCGGTGGCATTTACCAGCTCCACCGTGTAGAAATCCGAACTTTGCGGCGTCTCGTCCAAGATCGGCACCTGCTTACCTGAGTGGCTCCTTTCCCCGTGAATAACTAGTTCCTCATTGTTCCATACTAGTTTCATCACTTGGTGGAGAGTGGAGGGGACGGCTCCAGCCATATGAATGAATGGCCTTCCCAAAAGGAGGTTATAGCTGGTGTCGATATCCAACACCTGGAACTTTGCCTCGAACTCCGCGGGGCCCAGTTGGATGGTCAGGTTCACAGCTCCTAAAGTGTCCCTCTGCACACCATCGAATGCTCTCACATGGACCTGGTTTTGCTCCAACTTCCCGAGGTCAAACCTCAGCTGCTTCAATGTAGACAGGGGGCATATATTCAAACCAGATCCGTCATCTACCAAAACACGATTGATGACCTTTCCGCGACATATCATGGCGATGTGTAAAGCTTTATTATGGGCCCTCCCTTCGGCCGGCAATTCATCATCGCAAGAACTGATGCGGTGTCCCTGAATGACCTGGTGAATCATAGCAGCTATATTGTCGCTGCTTGTACCCGAGGGCACATACGTGTCATCCAGGGCTTTCATCAAAGCCTGTCTGTGGGACCAGGAGCTCATCAGCAGGGCCCACACAGAAATCTGGGCTGGAGTCTTCTCCAAGTGCTTGACGATGGAGTAATCTTTAGGCTGCATTCTCCTCCAGAACTCCTCAGCTTCTGCTTCACTGATCGGTCTCTTGGCATGATCTTTCTTTGGTCCTCCGAAAGCAAGCTCATCAGGAGTGTAGCATCTGCCCGATCTAGTCATGCCTTGAGCCACGGCCATTTCTATCACAAATTTGGGTTTGGCGAGAGTCTTTGAGGGCACCAAAGCAACAGCCTTTGCTGGTGTCAGAATGACGAACTCTCCCTTTTCCCTGACGCTTAAAGAAGCGACAGCCTTTTCCAAGTCTTCCTGAACAACAGGAGTAATTCTCTTGGTTTCGCGCTCATCTTCGTCAGTTTCTATCATGTTGATGTTTCCACCCCCATGATTCGGCAACGGATTGGTGTTGACGTTCGGCGCCGCAGGCTGAAGGGAGACCACTTCCTGGTCGATCAAGTCTTGGATCTTGTGCTTGATATTAATACAATCTTCGGTATCATGTCCAACACTGTTAGAATGATAAGCACATCTCTGCTCCGGTCTGTAGAATCTGGAGTTGACATCCACGGGTTTGGGCCCCATAGGGTGGATGTATCCGGCCGCGCACAACCTTTCGTACAGCTTGGTATTACTTTCAGCCAATGCGGTGAAGCTCCTGGAGGGCTTCTTCTCAGACCTGGGGCGAGGGGGATCATACCCGCTCTGCTGAGGGGGAGGGACTCGTTGATAACTGCGGATATTTGGTCGTGGAGCTTGGTTTCTGGGGTAGGGATTTGTTTGATAGTTTGGCCTTGGGGCTTGGTAGTTTGGATGGGGGCATTGATATGTTGGGGTTTGTATTTGATATGCGGGGGACGATGCTCGATAGCTTGGTTGTACATTAGCGCAGCTGGGAGCGACATTCTGGTAATGAGGAGGGACTTGATAAGCTTGGGGGTAGTTTGGATATGCGGAGGGAAAGTTTTGGGGAATTTGGGGTGGATTCTGATATGACAAAATATAGGGATCTTGATAAGTGGGGGCAGAATTGTAGTTGTTGGAGGGATGGGATTGTGGGCGATAGGCTTGGTGAGACTTTGGTGGAGGTTTGGAGCGGTCTTGGGGGCGCGGTGAGTTTCTAGAGATTTTCCTTCCCCCATATGAAATGGCGGCAACCTCTTCTCTCTTCTTCCTCACAAATCCGGAAGATCCAGGCGATGCAGACACTCGGGCTATCTTCCCCGACTTCAGGCCATCTTCAATAGTCTCACCCACTTTGACTATTTTGGCGAACTTGGCGCCGATTAACAAGATGATCCTGTCATAGTACTCGGGCTCCTGCACCCGTACGAACACCTCTACAATCTCTTTTTCTGTCATTGGAGGCCTCACCCTTGCTGCCTCCTTCCTCCATCTGTACGCAAATTCTCTATAACTTTCAGTTGGTTTCTGCTTCATCTTCTCTAGAGAATATCGATCGGGAACTATCTCAATATTGTATGCAAATCGGTCAATGAAGTCTTTGGCCAGTGCGCTCCAACTGGGCCATTGTCGAGTCTCATGTGATGTGAACCATTCCAGGGCCTCACCGCACAGGCTCCGGCTGAACAACCTCATCAGCAACGCTTCATCTTTGCCAACTCCTACGAGTTGGTCGCAGTACGCTCTTAGGTGTGCCATGGGGTTGCCCACCCCTCCGAAGGTATCAAACTTCGGGATCTTGAACCCTTCAGGCAGGTTCAAGTCTGGGTGGATGCATAGTTCTGCATAGCTTAAACCGGCGACGTCTGGGGTGCATTGCATTTCTTTCATTGCCCTTTTGATTTCCTCCTTTACGTCTACCTTCGCTTCTTCCCTCACCCTCCACTCTCTTTCTTGCTCCTCGTAATGGTCCAACTCGGAGCCGTGCGCCTCATGCTCGACCGGGATGGGAACTTGGAATGTAGTTCTTTTAGGCAGGGGTGGAGCTATGGAGGGGCTTGGTACGTTTTGTGCGGTCTGGTAGTTTTGCGGATAATTTTGGGGATTGGTATTTTGGGTCAAGTGGGGGTGCGGTGTTTGGGAATTGAAGATGGTGGGATTTTGATTCTGACTTTGGGGTAGCGAGATTGTTTGAGTGTTTTGGGGGCGTGGTGGTATCTGTGGAGGATTGTTTGAGAGTGGTGAGGGAGTTTGATAGGAGACTGACGTGTATTGGGGGTTTTGGGTTGTCATGTCTACCCCAGACGGGTTGTGCACGGGTGTCGATGGACGGTGCTGAGTTGGATCCGTATTTGATGAAGGGAAGTAGATCGGAGGTCTTCCATCAGCAATATTAGGACCAAATCCCGGTGGAGGCATATCTTGTCTTCGTTGCATTTCAACTCTCATTTCAGCGATCTGTTGCATCAGCTGCATGATCAGTTCGTTCTGTTCTGCTATGGTGGGTTGAGCCACCACAACATCAGTAAGACTCACTTCTTCATTATTATCCCCCATAACTGCCTTTCCTCTGTCAGAACTTTGCCCTGGGAAGGAATCTGCTGGACCTTTTGATCTGGTGAAGTAAGGATGATCTGCCAGCTTAATCAACACAGATCAGTTCAAAATACCTGAGGAGGAAAACAACTCAAAGGCAGATTTGTCAGTTTGGACTCAGAATACAAAACACATAATATCACACATAGAGCAGGTAAACACACAAGTTGCTATGTTTGAGGAACATCTTTAACCCACGAGTAAGGACGAAAACAGATTGTTTTTACAAGCAGGAATTTGCTCTTTTAGTTTGACACTGTCTCAGAAAGGCCAAATCGCGTTGAGCTAAGGTCTTCTTGCAGTTGTTTTCTGACGACCGTTGATCTGATTTTTGTATCCTTTTGTAATATGAAAAGAACAAATGAAATTTTTTAAAAGATAGGGGACGGGCCTTGAAAGGCTGCCTACGTATCTCACAAGGAGAAGTCAGGCCCAACGTAGTTCGAGTTCGGGATAAAATATTTCCATTCATTCTTTCATTACGGTCACAAGGAAATTGAAAGATAACATTGGAATTCTTAAAAGATAACATGATGAAGACATGTTAGTCATTTCTCTTCTTGTTGCAGCGTCACTCTCTTCCTTTCAGACGACCCAGAAATGGAGGCTTGTAGACGATTTCCTCACCGTCGTCCTCCTCAGTCAATTCGGGGTGAGCGTCGTCGGGACCACTATTGGCCCCTTGCTCACGGATAGAGTATTTTCCGCTGATGTTCTGAAGTTTGTCTATCATGTCATGGTGGAACGCCTTGTTCTTCTTCCTTAATGCCGACATCCTTTCTTTCATAGCGATGAATTCCGTCATTTCCGCTTTCAGTTCTTCATCTAGTGACATATTTTTGGCCAACAGACTCGTGGTTTCCGAATCTATTTCTGCTTCTCTTGCCTCTCTTTCTTGAATCTGTAATCGCAGCATGTCCAATTTTTGGCTTAGATCCTCTTTTTCTTCCTCAATACTTTTCTTCCTCTTTTCTTTTGACATCAATTCTTCGTCCAGTGTCGCAGTCGCAGCTTTGTAGACTGACGTGGCAACTTCGACCCTAAGCCCCTCCTCTCTGACCTCTTGAATCTTTCGTGTGATTTGTTCTATCTTTCTTCGTAACTCCTCTCCAGTGAGCCTCGTCTGGATATTCTTACCCTTATCCATAGCAGTGATTTGCTTTTCCTGAGACAATAGAGTAATTTTTAGGATTTGGGGTGTGAGAGATGTTTTTTGAGTGAGAAACTTAAGACTCGAGAAATTTGGTCGGACATTTTGTAACAGTGGCTTCTGTATATTTTTTGGAAGATTTCTGGATAGGAGTAAGTTTACGATATCCTCATTCATGGCAACATAACACATAAGCAGTTAAACACACATATATCGCGTCCTAAACATGCTTGTGACCCTTTTGTGCCAAGGGTGGGCCTAGCGAATTGAAGGATGCACATGCTTTTTTAAACCAGATTTATTATCCCCAAAATACTTCATTAGTAGCATCCAAAATGTTTGACAAACATAAAACAGAGAAATAGTCCTGAAAATAAATTACAAAACAAAGTACAAATAAAATAGTCCCACGCAGGGGATGGTAAAGTTCAAGCCTCCTCTGATCCTTCGCCAAGTCTGGTCCTCTTGGCGATGTTGACCTCTTCCCACATGGCATATCTGTTCTCCCAGAGATGATCTCTCGCCAATCGAGCTCCTTCTTGATGTCTGAACCCCTCTATCGACTGAATCTGTCGCTCCATGCTATCATCTAACTCTGTCATGCATTGTCTGGCACTTCGTAGTTCTTGCTTCAATCGAGCTATGACTTTGGCATCTTCGGAATGACGACGTTGATGCTCTAATTCCCTCTTATCAAACTTCTCTTGAAGGCGGTGAAGTCGGACTTGATGTTTGGCTCCAACATCGGCAATAATATGAGGAACGTTCGGACCAGGCTCAATTGTTCCAGCGAGACTCTTTTTCAACCATTCTTTGTACTCCCTCGAACATTCTGGACGAAACCTATCTGGTACAGGCTCACCCAATACTCTTCGAGATCTCCACATCCTACGCATGTCTTCAGAAAATGCAACTCGCCCATTCTCGTGGTCAGTTACGAATTTCCTCATGTCTGCAATCTGGGGTAACTCTTGTTTCCCTCCTAGTTGCCTCAGAACCCGACCGGGGGCATATGGTCTAGTTCCTCTTAATCCAGCAAATACCAAATAAGGGACTTTTTCAGTTTGAACCACCATATTCTTAGTTACCACCAAACTATCTATTGACCATTGTACGTCTTCTTCTCTCAGCCCTCGAAGCCTCGGATACCAAAAACTCTCTCCTCCAGTCTTGTTGTAACGATTGTGATACAACCACCAGTCATGACTATGTAGCTCGTCAGATCGTCTTAAAGGATCTGGTTCTTTTGGGTTATGAGTCTTGATTAAATGACGCATCATCCACCACTGTAGTATCAGATTACACCCTTGAAAGAAACGTTCTCCGTTCTGACACTTGTCTAAAGCCCTGTAGATGTCGGCCAGAATCATAGGCGCTAAAGTGTAGTACTTTGTCGATGTTTTGTAATCCACTCCATAGAAGATGGCATGAGTGACCATAAATACACTAGGATGAATAGTGTATTTTGGCCCTTGAGGGAAAACCATCGTTCCGAGCAAACATATTGCAAATGCAAGGGGACGCGTCTCTTTCCATTTCTCTTTTGAGACGAACTCGTCTTTATGTTTCTCATAAGCCCTTGCACGCCCAAATCGATAATATAACTTTCGGAATGGTATATTCGAGCCAGGGAGCTTGTCCATCCACTCGGCTTTAACCAATGACAACTTCTCTTTAATTTTGGCAAAATCCCATGTTATAGGATTTAGGAGATCTGTATCTGGATGTCGTTTCCTTTTGTTGCACATGGCGACACTTTCATAACTGATAAGAATTTCTTCTATAGTCGGCGTCAACTCTACTTCCCCGAATCGAAAGACCATATTATCGCTATCCCAGAATTTCACCATCGTTCCAATTAAGCCAGGCCACACATTCATCTCTAACAATGACGGGAGATGACCTATGTGTTTCTGAACGACCCTTTTATCATCGTTGTTCATGAACCTCCACCACACTTTGAGGAAAGGGTCGGGGATAGTAACCATTCTTGTGTTCAAAGGTTTGTGTGTCGGATTCATCCTACAAAAATAGCGAACAAAGATTAGTCAACCCCCCGCCCTGTGGACAATAAATTGTTTTTAAAAATACATATACATCCTTCAATTAACACGTAAGCATGATTGTCTAGTTTCGGCAATTTGGACCAAATAGACACAAGGTGGGCTTCTAATGGGCCCAACGCGCCTTGGGCGTTGGGTCGTCTTAGTTCAAATGCTCCTACGTTCGGGATTTGGCTCAGCTCTACGCTAGTTGACTAGGAGTGGCTTTGAAAGGACCGGGAACCCAAACGGACAATTTGGGCTGAAACTCGCGACAACCATTGGACGCCTGACGAACCAATAAATTGCCGCTAATTTCAAAAAGGGTGAGTATAAAAAAGTCCAGCTGCGGTTCCGCAAACCGTCCTTTAATATACTATACATATATATCGGAAATATGCCATGAATGCAATGACAGTTTATGATAAATTTAAACATATTCAGCACAAACAATATTTTAACAATTAAAAGCAATTAGTCAAACAATCAAATCTTATGGTTAGAACTTAATTAGTCCCCAGCGGAGTTGCCATTCTGTTTTATTTAAAAAAATACCATCATTTGTTTAAAAATGAGAGAAATTGACTAAGTTTCGAAAAATCAATTAATCTTATTATTTAAGAA
Organism: Solanum sitiens; assembly: GCA_016801875.1. Taxonomy (NCBI): domain Eukaryota; kingdom Viridiplantae; phylum Streptophyta; class Magnoliopsida; order Solanales; family Solanaceae; genus Solanum; species Solanum sitiens. The sequence continues at coordinate 2,210,316 of JABWTJ010000084.1, forward strand.
AAATCAACTTTCCAAATTACGGAGTCGCCACTTGATTTTTGATAAAATCAAGAAAAATTTCAAAAGATTTAAAAACAGGCAAAATCGATTGAAAAGGGTTCGAAGTTCAATGTACATCCCGAGAAGGTATTAGGCCCTCGAGATGTCCGCTAACTTGCAGTTGACCGGCGATTTGACTGAGATGACTTAGTAAAGTTTTTAACTTAGTAAAAAAACTTAGTATTTTTTAACTTAGTAAAAAAAAAATAAAAAAAATAAAATTGTTTTGATATATTATTTAATTTTTAAAGTTTTTGTTTCTTACTATTTCTACAAGAAAAGCATTTAAAGGAGAAACTTAAAGAAAATGGTGATAAATTGAAACAAAAATAAACAGATAAAGTGGTAAATTTTAAAAGAATGAAGATTGGCTACCCTTTGGGGATTATTAAAATTCTACCACACATTAGTTAATTCAAGCAAATAATAGATAAAGAGGAGAAAGATAAAAAAATTTGAACTTGGGCCTCATTTCCCAAATTCATTCCATTGGGCTTTAGCCCACCTGTCCTATCTAATTTCAAATGTGGACTTGGGCCTTTTCAACAAATTAAAAATCTGTATACAATATATATTTGACCCATTTGGACCTTTTGAGCCCTGAACCTGTTTGAATACATATTTTTCGTTGTTTTTCCCTGTATCGTCCTGCGTCTTTGTGCCTGTATGATTTTTAAAACTTACTTAACAAGTGTATATCGTCGCCCAATAATGTATACTAATGTATACGGGCTGCACCTTACGTCCGCATTATTTGCTTAATCCCGAATTTTAACTAAAATAAGCGTCCCTGTACGTTCCCCTGCCAAACATATTTTTTAAGCATCTATATAGTATATCGTCCCTGTATATCTGTGTATACAGGCTGTATATCAGCCTGTCTTTCAACTTTCGAAAGTTGAAAACTCCTTTTTAGGAGTGTAATTTCCCTTTCATCGACCCATATTTCGAACACAGATCCATATGTACGCCTTCAACCTGTATATCAGTGCACAACTGTGTATAAAACATGTATACTGCTGTATACATCTTCTTCAAATCCCTGCAACAATATTTTTAGCAGCTTCTGCTGGTTTTTATTTCGATACTGCACATCCTTTCAGGGGTTGGCTGACTCGGAAAAATTATTTTGAGCCTTTATGGCTCAACGAGAAGGTTCAAGGAATCGGAGTGAGGTCCGTGAGGACTCGAGAATAGTTTTACATGCAAACAAAACAAGACAAAAGAAAATTAGCACCTTGGACGATAAACTAATAGCGAGCATTTTGAACAAAACGGGGGTAAAAAATGAACTACTCGGGGGCTCGAATTAAAAGGGGATAGATGACTTCAGAACAATTCATAATGAAACTAAGCACAGAACAAGATTTCACACCCAATAAAGAGAATGGCATGAGTACAAGGTGTATACACATATTGATGCATCCATCATATGCATGGAAGTGCACCACTGCTGCTTGCAAAACAAACACCCTTCTTTATTTAATCCAGCATACTTCATGCATTCGCAGAGAATTCAAAATAGCGATAGACATAAAGGAACCAAGATTTAAAGCAGCGATTTCAGTGCAAAAGGTAGCAACAACACACATTATTAGCAACTAAAACAGTATTTATTCCCACCAGTTTTAAGAATAATTAGTAACATCAAATGCAAAGCAGACTAAGATATGACATCCTAGTCCAAAAATGAGCTACTATTTCCTCTAGCTTTATAAATATGATATGATCCTCAAACCCAAGCTCGATCTCTAAGCAGTATGCTTAACAACTGCGAAAACAGACTGAATATTTGAAGGAAAATCTCAACACAATTCAAATTACATGTCACACAGCCTTCATTGATCCATTTCAGCCCGAACAAATAACTCGAAGAGGGGAACGAGTGAAAGTTTTAGACTAGATGAACGAATAAGGAATGGCACACTTTTAAGCAACGAAAGAACACATATAAACAGATCGTAAAATGACTCCATAAGAAGCACATAACGTAAACAGGGCCACATCACTTTACAGCTTTGCAGAAACTTTCAGAGGAAGGGGAGAAAGCCAAATAACAGAGAGTAATGTGCTTGAGCTCGACTATTCCATAGTTCAAATCAACATGGTAATGAATCACAAACACAAAAGCAATGAATCATACTAACAACAGGAAATCGTATCATCAGACGAACTTTCAATAAGAACAAACAGAGTTAAACTCAAACAATGAATTAAACTACATTCTGTTTATAATGCATTAACATGTGGATAAGTTGAGTTTACCTTTTTGAAAGCAACGAACGGAAACGACGAGCGATATAGCAAGCTTCCACCACCGAAATGAACTCCAAACGGTTCCAAAGACGAACCAATAGACAGGGGAAACAGAATCGCGACTTTCAATCTCCTTGAAGTCTCTTTCTTAAGTATTCACACGTAAATGTATATGATTGATAACCCCTTAAACTCTTTCGAAGTAACAGAAAAGACGAAAAGCCTCTCAACCCCGAATTTTTTTTAAGATTTTTAACTAAAATCCCCCCCACCCTTGTTCTGACAACGGAGGGAGATTATCTAGAGGGAGAAATGGAGGTTTTTTCTTGGATGAAGGAGAGAGCGTGGGGAGCAGGGAAGGGGCGAAGCACGAGGGAGAGAGCGTGGGGAGCAGGGAATCGTGGGGGAGAGGGGTCGCGTGATTTTTCTGGGAATGGGAGTCGCGTGAGGTTACCTTTGGGGGGGGGGGCCTGCTGGGTGTGTGAAGAGGATGAAAGGGGAAAGGGAAAACGGGTCGGGTTAAGGAATGGGCTTGGGTCGGCGGAATTGGGTAGAGGTGTTGGGCTTAAGAAAAGAATTGGGTTTGGTTGATGTTTTGAGTGAGTTGGGCTGGGAATTGGGTTGGATTTAATTTAGTGGGCTGGAGGGGAACTAATGAGACATGGGGAAGGAAATTGAATTAATTTGACGAATAACCGATTAAAATGACGAACTCGCATTAACTAATTAACAAGCTCCTCTATTTAATAATATAATTAAAAAGAGTGATTCAAAAATCATAATTTTTAAACTAAAATAGCATGATTATCAAAAAACTGAAATATTTTTGGCATGACTTTCGAATAAACGTAAAATATACCGGTATATACATAACTATGTAGGCATTAATATTATTGTATTTTTGCGAAATTTATAAAACTAATTAATTTACATTATTTGAAAAATTTAGGAAGCTCGATAACTAATCTATACCGACGCGGGTCAAAAATTGGGTGTCAACAACAAACAGGATAAAATTTTAGACGAAGCAAATACAAGCAAATGGAACGATTACAAGGAAATAACAGAAATACGAACTGAAGCTTCACACGTAATATCTCTTGACATCATCTGAATTGATTGGTTTCGGCCATGCTGTGCTATCCATCTTCGACATGACCAAATCAACTCCAGATAACACTTTGCCAACCATGTAAGGTCCTTGACAATTTGGTGCGAATTTTCCTTTGTACTCATCTTGATGAGGAAAAATGCGCTTAAGTACTAACTAATCAATTTCAAAAATTCTGGCTCTGACTTTTTTGTGAAAAGCACGAATCATTCTTTGTCGATATAGTTGACCATGAAAAACGACAACCATTCTCTTCTCATCAATCAATGTTAACTGGTCAATCCGCTTGCTGACCCACTCAGCATTACTCAATTATGCTTCTTGGATGTCTCAATGACAGTATCTCGACTTCAGCTGTTATGACTGCTTCTGTTCCATACACTAGAAAGTATGGAGTGGCCCCAATCAATGTTCTGACAGTCGTTCGATAACCCAACAAAGCATATGGCAACATCTCATGCCAACTTCGGTGATCTTCAATCATTTTTCTCATAATCTTCTTGATATTCTTATTGGCAACCTCTATAGCTCCGTTCATTTGAAGACGTTAAGCGGTTGAGTTTTGGTGAGTAATCTTAAATTGATCACATATATCTCTCATCAAGTGACTATTGAGATTTGCACCATTATCAGTAATGATGGATTCTGGTACGCCAAACCTGCATATCAGATTGTTGCAAACAAATGTAGCTACAACTTTCTTGGTCACTGACTTGTACGAAGTTGCTTCCACCCATTTGGTGAAGTAATCAATGGCACCAAAATAAATCAGTGTCCGTTAGAGGTGGCTGACTCTATTAGACCGATGACATCCACGCCCCAAGCTACAAACGGCCAAGGTGAACTCATAGCATTGAGTTCGTGAGGCGACACTCGGATTAAATCACCGTGAACTTGACATTTATGACATTTCTGCACAAACTTGCAACTATCATGCTCCATAGTCATCCAGAAATAACCGGCTCGAAGGATCTTCCTTGGCAAAGTGAGTCCATTCATGTGCGTTCCATAGACTCCGGCGTGCATTTGTTCAATAAGCTTCGCAGCTTCAACAACATCAATACATCTGAGGAGACCTAAATCTGGAGTCCTGCGATAAAGGATTCTCCGCTTAGAAAGAAGTTGAGGGCCAAACGGCGTATTGACTTCTTCTGTTAAATGTCGCATTCTCAGGATAAATCTGGACTCTAAGTACTTCTTCATTTCAAAATACCATGGTAAACCGTCTGGTTCTGCTTCAACATGTGAACAATGGACCGGATGTTCTTTCAGCTTTATATCTAGAGGATCAATATAATCATTATCTGGATGCTTAATCGTTGATGCGATGGTGGCAAGAGCATCCGCCAACTCATTCTGTGTTCTGGGAGTATGTCAGAACTCAATCTTATAGAATTGTCTGCACAACTTTTGTATATACTACACATATGGCATAATCTTCGGGTTCTTCACAGCCCATTCTCCTTGAACCTGATGGATCAACAAGTCTGAATCTCCAATAACTAGCAACTCATAGACATTCATGTTGATGGCCATTTTCAAACCGAGGATACAAGCTTCATATTTAGTCATGTTGTTCATGCAATTAAATTAGAGTTTAGCCGCCATAGGATAGTGTTGACCGGATTCTAACACTAAGACCGCTCCAATACCTTTTCCTTGGTAATTCACCGCTCCATCGAAGAATACCCTCCAACCAGGATATGCTTTGAAAATATCTTCACCCACAAACGATACCTCTTCATCGGAAAAATAAGTCTTGAGTGGTTCATACTCTTCATCGACAGGATTTTCTACAAGATGATCAACCAAGACCTGTGCTTTTATCGCCTTCTGGGTCACATACACGATATCAAATTCACTCAAAAGCATTTGTCACTTAGCTAACTTTCCGTTCAGCATCACCTTCTGGAAAATATACTACAGCAGGTCCATTCTAAAAATGAGATATGTTGTGTAAGAAGACAAATAATGTCTTAATTTTTGGGCGATACAAGTTAAAGCACAACATGTTCTTTCCATAAGAGTATAACGAGACTCGTATGGAGTGAATTTTTTGCTTATGTAATAAATTGTTCGCTCCTTCTTCCCTGTCTCGTCATGTTGACCAAGTATGCATCCGAATACGTTATCTGAAACAGACAAATATAGCAACAATGGGCTCCCTTCTTACAGAGGAACCAACACCGATGGATTGGACAGATAGTTCTTAATAGCATCGAAAGTAGTCTGACACTCTTCAGTCCATTTTGTCAAAGTATCTTTCTTCAACAGCTTGAAGATAGGCTTACACACTACGGTGGATTGAGCTATGAATCGACTGATGTAATTCAACCTCCCTAAGAAACTCATTACTTCCTTCTTAGTCTTCGGAGGAGGTAGCTCTTGAATGGCCTTGATCTTGTAAGGATCGAGCTCAATACCCTTTCTGCTGACTATAAATCCCAACAACTTGCCGGCTAACACCCCAAAAGAACATTTAGCATGATTTAACTTCAAATTGTAACGACCCAGACAATAAAAGAACTTATTTAAATGCGTCAAGTGGTCCGAACTCTTGTGGGATTTGATTATGACGTCATCTACATACACCTCGATCTGCTTGTGGATCATGTCATAAAATATGGTTGTCATAGCCCTCATATAGGTAGAACCATCATTTTTTAGACTAAATGGCATCACCCTATAATGATATACACCCCAAGGCGTAATAAAAACTGTATTTTTTGCATCTTCTTCGTCCATCAGGATCTGATGATAACCTGCATAACAATCCACAAACGACTGCATTTCATGCTAAGCACAGTTATCGATCAGAATGTGGATGTTCGGCAACGGAAAATTATCCTTTGGTATGGCTTTGTTTAGATCTCTGTAATCGACACAAATTCTGATCTTCCCATATTTTTTGGCGACCGAAACAACATTAGCCAACCAAGTCAGGTATTGCGTCACTTCCACTAATCGAGACTCAATCTGTTTGGTGATTTATTCTTTAATATTCAAACTTAACTCAGGTTTGAACTTCCGAGCCTTCTGTTTCACAGGACCTAACCCCGGATTAATCAATAACTTGTGAGACACCACATTGGTACTCAGCCCTAGCATGTCGTTGACTTCCCAGACGAACACATCAACGTATTCAGTAAGCAAATGAATCAGATCCTTTCTTTGAGCTTCATTTAAGTGGACACTGATTTTGACTTCTTTGACACACTCTTGGTCTCACAGATTCACCATTTTAGTTTCTTCCAAATTTGGCTTATGTTGATTTTCAAACTGCCGAAATTCCTCAGTAACGTATTCCGGTACCTCATTTTCCTCTTTGTATTCTTCATCCTCATCATCACCTGCCTCATTTTGTTCGTTCAGCTTGTGACATGACATGACATTGGCAGGTTTAAAATTAAAATTACTAAAATCATAAATAGACAAAGTTAGGGAAGCAAAGTATAGCAAATAAGTAAATAAACAAGTTCTCAATAAAAGAGGCTTTCATTCAAAATGGGAAACAATGCAAACTTTGGCCATGGAAAAGGGCCATGTTCTTTTAAACATCACGGGGGAAATTTAAAAATTCAAACAATTAAAGAATAAACAAAATAGTGGGTCTTGGGCCTCTTCTTGACTACCACCGATTTTCAAAACATACATAAACAATGTCCTTCTACCAAGATGATCGCGGAATCAAGATTGCTGTGGAAGTCCAGTTCTGCATCTGCTCTCCAGGCTCAGCATCGCGGATACCAGCTAGCTCGACCTCGTCCTCTATGACAGCATAGATTTCTTTAAAAAAATCGCAAATTCCTTCCCCGAGGCATCACGATCGGCATACTCACGGACTAGAAATATTGGTACAGATGAATGATTGGCATAGACAATGCTTGATCACCACTCTTATTCATATTCACCTCATCATCTATGGGGACGTACCCTAAACCATGCCTTGCTCGTTTTGGGGAAACCTGTATAGGCTCGACAAACCCTTGGAAATTCCTTCCCAACCCAAAACCTGGCTCGAATCCATTCTGGAGCATCACCGTGGCAATCATCTTGTACACAGAGGGCATAGGAGGTTGCGGAGCCAAATCATCACCGGTGGCGTTAACCAGCTCCACCGGTAGAAATCACTGCATCGAGAGACTTCATTTATAATTGGCGCATGCCCACCGGAGTGACTTTCTTCACCGTGAATAACCAATTCCTGCTCCTTCCAGACAAACTTCATCAGTTGGTGAAGGGTAGAAGGCACAACCCTAGCCATGTGGATGAACGGCCTTCCCAGAAGAAGGTTATAACTAGTGTCCATGTCAAGGACCTAAAACTTTGCGTTGAACTGTACAGGGCCTATCTGAATGACCAAGTTCACCACCCTAAGTGTGTCTCTCTGCACCCCATCAAAGGCTCTCACGTTGACTTGGTTTTGCTCAAGCTTCCCCAAATTAAATCTTAACTTTCTCAGAGTCGACAGCGGACAAATATTAAGACCAGTTCCATCATCTACCAAGACACGGTTTATAACCTTTTCTCGACACATGACAGTGACATGCAAAGCCTTGTTGTGCATCCTCTCTTCGAAGGGCAACTCTTCATCACAGAAGCTGATCCGATGTCCTCGAATAACCTGGTTAATCACGGCCGCTACATTGTTGTTGCTGGTGCCCATGGGCACATATGTATCATCAAAAGCCTTCATTAAAGCTTGTCTATGTAGCTGCGAACTCATCAACAGGGCCCACACAAAAATTTGAGTCGGGGTTTTCTCCAAATGCTTAACGATATAATAGTCCTTCGGCTGCATCTTTCTCCAGAATTCTTCAGCTTCGCCTTCACTTATCGGCCTCTTTCCTTGGTCTTTCTTTTGAACTCCATGGGCCAACTCTTCTGGAGTAGAACATCTACCAGACCGGTTCATACCCTGAGTAGAAGCAGTTTTGATCACAAACCTTTGCCTAAGGCAACAACCTTTGCGGGTGTCAAATTCACAAACTCCTTTTTCTGCTTGATGCTCAGCGAAGCCACTGCTTTTTACAGCTCATCATGAACAATCTGGACTATCGCCTTTGTCACGCATCAATCATCGTCCGTCTCTATCATATTGATATTGATGCCCCCATGATTTGGCAAAGGATTACTATTGAAGTTGGGCGTAGCTGTCTGGAGAAGACCACCTTCTGGTCGATTATATCTTGGATTTTTTGTTAAAGGTTAATACAATCCTCAATATCATGTCCAATGATATTGGAATGATATGCACACCTCCGATCGAGTCTATAAAACCTGGAGCTGGTATCCACCGGCTTGGGTCCACTATATGGATATAACCTGCTGCAGTTAATCGCTCGTGCAACTTTATTCGGCTGTCGGTAAATGTTGTGAAAGTTCTGGCGGGCTTTTTCTCAAATCTTGGGCGAGGGGGATCATAGTTGCCTTGAGCATAAGGTATCTGATGATAATTTTAGATGTTAGGACGGAGAGCTTGATATATGGGATAGGGATTCGTTTGGTAAATTGGCAATGCATCTTGGTAATTCATGGGGGTATTTTGGTATACTGGAGCTTGGTATACTAGGGGAGGCGCTCGGTAATTTGACTGCACGTTTGTGCTGTTAGGGGCAGTGCTTTGGTAATAGGAAGATGGAGTTTGGTAAGCTGGTGGAGGATTTTGGTAGATGTGGGGTGGAGTTTGATAAATGAAAGAGAGAGCATTTTGATAACTTGGGGGAGGAGTATTTTGGTAGCTTTAAGGGGGAACATTTTGATAATCATCTTGCATATAACAAGCCTGGTGTGGACTCTATGAAGGTCGAGAATGACCTTGGTACGATGATATTTTTGGGGTCTTCTTCCCATAATAAGAAACAACTGACACGTCTTCTCTTTTCCTTTTTAACAAGCCCGACGATCCAGGCGAAGCAGCAACATGAGAAATCTTCCTTGTTTTCAAAGCATCCTCGATAGTCTCACCTACCTTGACTATCTCGGAAAATTTTGCTCCAACGAGCAGCATATTCATGTTCTTGAACCCTCACAAATACTTCAACAAATTCTTTTTCAGACATAGGGGCCGAACTCTGGCTGCCTCCTTTCGCCATCTGTACAAAAACTCTCTGTATCTTTCGTTGGACTTCTGTTTCATCTTCTCTAAGAAATAACGATCAGGGAGGATCTCTACATTGTAAGCAAATCGCTCAATCATGTCCTTAGCCAAATCATTCCAGCTGGGCCACTGTCTGGTCTCGTGAGATGTAAACCATTCCAAAGCTTTCCCGCTCAAACTTTGGCTAAAAAGCCGCATTAGTACAGCTTCATCTCTCCCAACTCCTATGAGCTGGTCACACTAGGGCCTCATATGCGCTAAGGGATTCCCCATTCCTCCAAAAGTGTAAAACTTTGGCACCTTGAACCATTTTGGGAGGTCCAGATTCGGATGAATGAATAAGTCCTCGTAGTTCAAACCGCCGACATCAGGAATGCACTGAAGTTCCTTCAGTGCTTTTCAGATCTCCTCCTTTATGTCTATCTTTGCGGCCTCTTCATTCGATCTCCACTCTCTTTTTTTCTCCTCATAATGGTCGAGCTCAAAACCATTCACGTCGTGCTCATTTGGAACGGGAATTTGAAAGGTGGTTTTTCTGGGTAGAGGAGGAGCTACGGAGGGACTTGGGCCGTTTTGAGTGGTTTGGTAGTTTTGCGGGAATGTTTGGGGGTTAGTGTGTTGATTTTGGTGATGGAGGGATGCTTGGGGATGAAATGTATTTTGGTTTTGTTGGAGTGGAGCGGTTTGGTGATGAACATTTTGAGGGGGAGGTGGTATTTGATAATTATTGTTTTGAGGAGGGGGTGGGTCGGGTTGGAGGAAGAGGCGTATTGAGGATTTTGTGTGTCAAGTCTATTACTAAGGGATTCTGAGCAGGAGTGGATGGTGTGTTCTGATCCGGTTCCATGTTTGAAGAGGGAAAGTATAGCGGAGGCTTTCCATCAGTAGCAGCGTTGGCAGTAAAACCTGGTGGAGGCAGATCCTGTCTCCTTTGCATTTCCACTCTCATCTTAGCGATCTGCTGCATTAACTGCATAATCAGTTTATTCTGATCCGCTATGGTGGGTTGAGCCACCACAACGTCAGTAAGACTGATTTCTTCGTTGTTGTCCCCCATTACTGCTTTTCCCTTATCTGAACTTTGGTCGGAAAAGGAATCTGCAGGCCCTTTAGATCTAGTGAAGTAGGGATGATCAACCAGTTTAATTGACACAGACCAGTTTGTAAGTACCTGTGGAGGAAAACAACTCAAAGGCAAATTTGTTAGTTTGAGTTCGGAATACGTAATGCAGGATATCACATAGAGAGCAGATAAACACACAAAGGTTGCTTTGTTTGAGGACATGCCGACCCACGAGTAAAGGGGAAATGATTTTTTAGGAAAAGCAGAAATTTGCTTATTTTAATTTCGAGGTTGTCCCAGAAAGGTTAAATCACATTGAGCTAGGGTCTTCTTGCTGCATCTCTTTGACGTCCGTTGATCCAAGCTTTACATTTCCTTGTAAAATCAGAAGGGGAGAATGAATATTTTGAAAGATAGGGGTCGTGCCTTGAAAGTCTGCCTACGTATATCACAAGGAGAATTCAGGCCCTACGTAGTTCGAATACAAAAGAAAGACTTGCTATCATTCATTCATTCTAGATGATTACATGGAAATTTAAATGATAAACAAAGCTTTAAAAGATAAAGGTGGCTCTATCTCGACCCTTCTTCTTCACATCAACCACGGGGAACAAACTCGACTCGAATCTTTCTTATGCTAATGAGGTATTCCATGTCATAGCGGAACTAAAGGCATTTTTTAATGCTATGATCAGCAGTCCTGTGATAGGGGAAACTTTTTTGAACCTCGAACCCAAGGAAATATAACACTCCCATGTCCTTATAGAGAGGGGTGAAGACCCCATTTCGAACCAATTCTGAGTAGACCTCCGACATTATTTTCTTGAAAGGTTTGAAGGAGCAACGATAGAGTTCAGTCTTCTCAGTGATTGGTATGTCAAGGCTCGGTTCATCACACGCAATAATCACGTCTTCACCCCAACTGTTTGTGATACTTTCCATATCGAGCAAACGACGGACCGCATTCTTAACTCCATGCAATCCTCTATTGTGTGCCCTTTCTGGTTGGGATGGCACTCACAGGTGTTGTAGATGTCCCCTGATCCCACTTGGGAATATGCTCTTTCGATGGGCCTCAACATACGCCTAGACCGATATTGCTCGAAAATGAGGGCGCACGAAATGGCTTCCCTCCCTGTTCGGTATTCTTGTGAATATGCTTCAAGAGTAACTTTCTGGTCCCCTTCTACTAGAAGTCCTTGGAGAGAAGGCTTGCGAGCAATTGCTTCCTCATAACTTTCTTCAATGCTCTCCAACTCGGGGCTCTCACGAGAAAACAATAGGTCACATAGGCATTTTCCCCGCTGCTTATGTATGTCGATCATATCCTCTTCGGTTGGTTCAGTCTGGATATTCTTTCCTTTGTCCATAGCTATGATCTCACCTTTCCTGAGATGGTAGAGTAGTGTTTTAGGATTTGGTGATAGGATTTTGCTTTTGGTTGAGAAATCGATAAATTTGGTCGGACATTTTGTAATAGTGACTATTGTATATTTCTGGAAATTTCTGACAGGGAGTGAGTTTGCGATGTCCTCATTCAAAGCAACATATCATATAAAAAGTTAACAACTCATATATCGCGTCCTAAACATATAGGGGACCCTTTTGTGCCTAGGGTAGGCCTAGCGCATTTGAACGATGCACGTGTGGAATAAAATCAGTTAATTTACACACACCCCCAAACAAATTTCACATATGAATAGTTAATGTTCACAAGGGGAATAAACAAGGGGAATAAGGAACAAAATACAAAAGGGCAGACCCACGCAGGGGCCATTTAAAATGTACGGAAATGCAAGAAAGGCAATCCCACGCAAGGGCTGACAATGACACAATACATATAGAAAAACCCACACATGGGCAAAATCGACTATGTTGTCCCTAATGGCCCTGCTTCTCCGCTGCTGCCCTATGTCTTGTATTGCTGAAACATGTATCGTAGCATCAACAGGTAACCCTCACTCCGTCGTCCTTTCTTTTCCTAATCCTCTTATTGCATCCCCTCTATCTTCTCTTTAACCCATAATTCAAACTCATCAAAACTGCATCCTAACCTTTCCAATTCCTGGGTTGTCTTCTCAAGGGTACTTTGATTTTTGAGAAATTTGGCGTACATTTCTTGGGCGTCTTGCCTTACCTCTCTTAACTCAATCACAACTTTTGCCTCTTTGTCTTCCACACTGCGGCAACTGTTTGGGATTGGAGAGGAGATACTTTGTATGTTCTTTTTCAGCCAAGCCTTATAAGTTCCATCATACCTGGTGTCAAACTGCTCTGGAGCAATGGTGTCTTTTTTCATTCGCTTGGCCCCTTTCCATTCCCTTAACATTTCTGTAGCGTCATCCACTCTGTCATCCTCAATATCATACACGTAGGTGCCATAGTATGCCTCTCGAGGCGTGATTTGCCTCCTCCCAAACTGTCGTAGGACTCGGAAGGGTGCGTAAGGATGGATTCCCCGAATACCTCGTAGTGGAAGCACAAGTAGTCTGCGGCCCCCTATGACGACATCCTTTGAGATGAAGCGATCAAGCATCCATTGGAGATCTTCTTCCCTTAGTTCAGAAAAAATCTGAGCCCATCTTTCTCTAGTCCTTTGTTTTCCAAATTTGCCCAAAACAGCATATCGTTCAAATCTCTGAGAGTGTTCTTATTATCCAGGGTATGTAACTCCTAAGTCCTAGGCCTTTCACTAAATGACTTAGGACCCACCATTGAAGAAGCAGGTAACATCCTTGAAAGTAGCGATGTCCCTCTTTGCATTTTCCTAGGGCTCGATACATGTCTGACAGTATGACCGGAGCGACAGGATAATACTTCACTTGTCCTTGATTCTTAAACCCGTTGAACAAAGTGTGCACAAGAATTATCACTCGAGTGTTGATACTTAGGCTCGGTCCGTGTGAAAAAACCATTGTTCCCAGTAGTGCGGCAGCAAATACCAAAGGCCGGATTTCATTCCATTCTCTGTAGGTAAATCTGAACTCTTTGTTATAATTTGCATAAAGACTTGCCTTCCCGAGTCTAACGTAGAGGTCCCTAAATGATACACTAGATTCTTTGGCCCAATAAGCGTAATCTTTTCCCAACCCAAACCAGCTCGTGATTTCCTCGACAGAAGGTTTTTTAGGGATCAAGATGTCTTCTTGTTTTCTCGCCCTTCTTTCTAACCCTGTACCAACCGTGTCGATGCAGTCTCGAAGTTTCTCAATTGTCGGGGTGATTTCTGCAGTTCCAAATTAGAACACCATTTTCTCGTTATCCCAATAACCTGTGAGGACTTCAATCAGCTCAGGCCAACCAGTCATGTTGAGTAGCTCGGTCAGGGTGCCCACATACTTGTTGAGGGTTCTTTTGTGATCTCCGTCGAGGTCGTTATACCACATTTTGAGTAAAGGTAGTGCTTCTACAACTATGTCGAATCCTGGAAAGTGATTCATGCCTACAAAACAAAACCCAGTTAAGTTTACCCACCCCATATTTTTGTTTTCACATGTACATCATTCAAATGTCAAACAAAATGATATGTCGTGAGTTTAGAGACCTTGGACATGATTTTGACGGTTTCAACTAATGGACTTAATACGCCTTGGGTATTAAGCCGTCTTAGGTTAATGCCTAGATTTGGTTTTGGTTTCGCTCTATCTTAGGCTGACTAGAATTTGTTTCAAAATTGACGGCTACCCGAGTCGGACAGACGACAGGGTGAAGCTAACAAACGACGTTGGATGATCTCAAGCTAACTATTCGTTTATTACTTCTAAAGAAAGACTTGTGTTTTTTCTGAAAAAAGTCGTGGTAAGCCATGTAACTCCCTTTATTCTAATGCAAACTATTTGCCGTTCGACAAAAATATGCCATGAAAATACAACAGTTGATATAATACCACAAAGAAACAAACAAACAGTTATTTCACATAGCCAAGTAAGTTCAATTTTAAGGTTAGAATCCTCCAAATCCCCAGCAGAGTCGCCATTCTATTTTATTTGAAAACATTTTTGTAAGTTTTGGACCCTTTTTTTTAGAGTCGCCACTTAATTTTTACAGAAAAACTTAGTTTTCGAAAAGATTTAAACAGAAAACCTTAAGAAAACTTTAAAAGAGGGTTCGAGGATTCATATTTTATATTTTAGGAAGGTTTTTACGGCACCTAAAATATTCGCTAACTCGCAATTATCCGACAACTAACTTATTTGGCTAAAATATCTAACTTATTTTTTCTTTTAAAATATTTGAAGTATCAACCTTTTAACTAAGTCAATTATTTTAACTCGCAAAATTATTTATTTATTATTTTTTAAGTCTATTTAAAATCAACAGAAGTAGTTGGATCTTTAAATAAAAATAGCGGCGTCTTGCGGGGATTTGCAATTTCTGACCCTAAAACTAACAACAACCAATAACAAGTAAATAAACGGTAAAGTAAAAGAGAGAGAGAGAGAGTTGGGTCCAAATCCATTTTCTGTCCGCCTCGATCGGTATTTGGACTCTATTGTTTTGTACTTGTCCTAGACTAATCATAAAATAATAAATAATAAAAATACAGAAACAAGAAATGACAACAAAGGTTTAGGCCCAAACATAACAAAATACGGCACTCTAAAAATATAAAGTTGGACTCTTAGGTCCAAATTCTTCGACTCCTTGATTTGTTCGAATCCTTTCAACTCGGGACATGTATGTCGATTTAGGGGTTGGGAGACTCGATGGAGAATTTTTAGCCTTTATGGTCATCTCGAAATGCGACAAAGGAAGGGAGTTCTTAGCGAACTCTGGCCGATTTCATATGTGAGAAGAACAAAGGTAAATATTAGTATTCATTTGTGATAAAGGTAAAACTTAAAATTGAAAGATACAAGCAATCACGATAATCAATTATTCGCTAAAATCAACATTTGCTTAGTGAAAAAAAACAGAATTTAAACAAAACAAGCAAAGAATCATCCCATTCACTTACACTTTCAAGAAAACAGAACACAAAATTCTCATACTCAAAACAAATGTAATAGATGGGACATTTTAAAAGAAAACTGTTTCAGAGGCTTGTAAACGAAGATTTATATATATATATATATATATATATATATATATAATTTAGGCAAACTAGAGATGTGGAATTCGTTATGAACAATTTATTCTAACGGGATTAAATGGCAGTTTTTTATGGTAAATTACATCATCCTTGGACAGAGATTAGTTTTTAGGAAAAAACTATATCCTGCAGTTAACTCTATCACATACATCAATTGTGGATGCTAAAAGAAACAAAGGTCACGATTTCACATAAAAAACTGATTAATCAGTCATCTAAAAAATTAACTAAGTAATGCAGCGAGCATAACAGAGAGAAACTGATCGCAAAGTCTAACTCGGACAAGGGACACATGATTGAAGCATGGAGAAAGCAAAGGCATGAAAATAAAAAAAATCTACTGGAAAAAAACAACTTAAAGTCGATGAAGAGGCAAACCAACTATTCTCATTCTTAAGATCAAATCGATATTCTTTGTGGAGCAAAGTGCTGGGGGGAACAAGGAAATATAACGACGATTGCGAATCTAGGAATTAAAGATGATGAGAATCTAATAAGCTCATAGAGTCCTACTCTTTTTTTTTTTAGCAAAGTGGCGCAATTTAGACAAGAAGAAAATTAAACTAATCGTGAACATAATGAGAGGCTGAAGCTCAAAACAAATATGAACAGAGAGATTTGAACAGCCCATAAACCTCAAAGAAAATACCAACATTCAAGAGAGCATACATCAACAAAGAACAACATACTTCAAGCTGAGCAAGGCATGTTTTTCAAACCGAATAAGATCATCTTTGAAAAATTGCTACTAATGAAATTGATTCCAAGATATAACCAAAACAGAATGCTAGCGAATTAAAATCAAAAAATTATCAACCACACCGAAACACGAGCGAGGGTATACTATCATGCTAAAGAAGAGAAAGTTAGAAAATAAACAAATAACTTGAGGATAGCAACAAGAGAGACCGAACCAAAAGGTGACATTTCTTAAAAGCGTAAACACGAAATCAGGCGCTTAACATTTACAGGAAGAAGTGTAAGGACCAGAACCAAAATACCCAATACCCGCAAGCGAACGAAATAACAAGAAAGTTATGAGCACTTATAACGAAGTATGAACAACAATAACAACAGAAGCATTATCACCTACTCAATCATCCAACTAGAGTCTAGCTCATGAACACTAAAATAAAGCTAAGAACACCTAAAAAAATAACGCGAAAGAACTATAAAGTAAACAAAAGTATTGAAGAGTTCACATTTTTCCGGTTAGCGAGCTGGGACTGACAAGTGCAGGTAGATGACTACTTCACCACCACACAATCTTGAACAAGAACGGCGATTAAAAAATCTGGGTAGGAATGTCGAACCCAAACACTGAGAATTGTTCTGCTCCACTCTCCTAAAGCCTATTTACTGTGTGTTTCTATTGTTTCCTTCTAAACTCTCTATGTAAAAAAAATCCAACTAGAATATCTCTAACCAAGAAATCTCTCACTCTTTTTCCCAACCTCTTCCCGACTCTTTATTTTTAAAGTCTCCAAAAAAAAAATACTCCGTTCACTGCGGACAGAAGGAGAATATATATAGGGGGAGATTAGAGTTTTTCGGATGATAAAAGACGGGAAAACATGAAGATTTTGGACCAACCTCCTTTTTGAAATTCGAAATTCTCTTAAGAGATAAGGTTGGGCAGTTATGAATCTGTACGAAGTTGTACAATTCCTCAACAAGATAGCAATCTGGACGCTCAATTTTGACCAAGGTCGAGCGGACGCACGAGATTCCACCATCTCGCACTGCTCTTTGTACAGAATCGTACTGGGCAGAAAAAGGAAGAAGGCGTGTGACAGCCTTTGCTTTCCATATATCTCCGTTAGAACTGTTCGTTGACGTCGTTTCTCCCTCTATTGATTTTCGATGTTTTCCATCGCCTTTGAGTTTTTGTTAACGTGAAAAAGAGAAAGCGATTGTTGGGTTTCTTTTGTTGGTGCTGGGGTCGCGTCAGGTTTTGGAGGGGAATTATGGGCTGCTGAAAAGGGTAGGGAATTTAAGAGTGGGCTAGGTCTTTTTCGTATTGTAATGGATAAAAGTATTGAGCTAGGTTGATTAAAATTGGGCTTGGGATGGCAAATTGGGATGGGAATTTAAGATTGGGTTGCTACAATGGCCCAAGCTAGCTTCAGGAAATAACAATTTGGTCAAAAATATCCAACAATGTGCTCGATTTTAATTAAGAAACTAACCACATAAAATTAAGGCACTTTGCTGAAATTCGTCAAAATTAAAATAAGAGGAATTAAAATTATTTAATTAACGATCTTCTTAATCTTAACAAAAATATAATAATTAACTTAGTTGTAAACCCACTACTTTAAAAATGTAAACTTATATCAAAAGAAAATCTTTTGAGATAATTTTTTTTTAAATTCGTAAAATAAACTAATTATATACATAATTATATAGAACATATGCATCACTAAAAATTATAAAAAGGGTAAAATTTATAAAAAATAATTATTTGATATTGTTTTAGAATTAAAAAACTCATCAATTAATTAAGATCGTGGAGGGTCAAAATTGGGTGTCAACAGTAACACCTATAAAACGACTTAGGTGAAACTAGAGCATAACACTTGCGTCTTGATATTTTAAAGTCCTAAAATGGGTTATAATGAGGTTCGGAGGCAGTGTTTAAAGTTTCGTAAAGTTTGGAGGTCAAACGTCCATGACGTTCGAAAGGTTTGCCTTCAAACGTGCTTGTGTGCCTTAGTGTGTTTCGTCAAGTTTTACGTGTTCGTTTTGAATGAAATTGATGTGAGAGGTCCTAAACATGTATACGGACATATTTGGGTTGGAAACGTCTAGGAAAAACTCTGCAATGACAAACCAAGGGTCCTTGAGGAAGGACCCATCTTGATTGCCAAGACTGTCAAAAACAGCCCCACTTACGGAGGCAATCGATGCCCTGTAGGCTGGTCGACGCCCCATAGGCGGAGGTCTTCGATGGAGACTTATCCTAGGGAGATTAAGCTCCCATTTTTCAGTCTCTGTCCCAAACGACGGTGACCAGCATGGGTCGTCAATGGGACGACGCCACGTAGGTGTTAGCCGTCGTTTGATGGTCTGTAATTCCCTACAATATCTCGGCAAGTGGAGGACATTTTGGGTATTTCACCTAGTCTTCCTAAAATTAGTTGGAAGGTTCCTTAGGGTCATTTTATGTATTTTAAGTGGGTTTATAAGTCTTAAACACTTAGATGAATTTACTTTTCAAAATCAAACCCACAAATCCCTAAAGAACTCTCTAGAACTCCATTGGAGCAAAAACTCAAGATAGATCTTGGATTGAAGATTTGGTGATTCTCCATCAATTCTTCATCAAATTCGTGGTCTAGCATCAATTGAGGTATGGCCTTCATCCTTGAATATATTTTCTTCAAGGAGGCAATCATCAAAGTGATTTCCAAAGTCTTTCAAAAGATGAAATTATCCTATTTTGATATCTAGCCATGGGTTCTCGCATAAAATGTTTTGAATCATTTTATATGGATTGAATTGATGTTAATTTGATTATTTTAACCTAAAAACTTTATGAACCCAGCAATTTATGAAAGCCTAATTTTGACTACTTTGTAGGTGATTTGATTATGTCATTATGCTATTGAATTCTTGTGTAGTTTGATTAGGGCTATTGAATTATGAATGAATCATGCTAGAATTGTAAGTAGGCTGTCGTAATTTGGTAAATTCATGTTGTATTATCTTGAGTTCATTGTATATTGTGATTATTGAATTGAATTGTAAACTATGGCTATTGGTAAGAGCCTTGATATATTGTGTTGGATGAATTGGCTATGGATTGGAGTTGTGAGGTTGGATTGATAGTATGTTGACCTAACTTTCTCTATATTGTGTAGTATTTGTCTTATATGATAATGATGTTTGGTATGGTCCACTTATGGTGGTGGTGCTTATGTGCTATACTTGTGAATAATGTGGTCTTGTCGGCATTACTTTATGAATTGTGAAACAATGTGGCCTCGTTGGCATTACTTTATGAATTATGGCTTTATCATGTTATTACTTGAATATGTGAATGTTATGAAGGTCTTGATGACTTATGTGTATATGTGGAGTCAAAGCATGAGTTCTTCTAGTTGATGATGTATTTCTCTAGTAGGCTATAGTGGAGTCATTATGTGTGTTACTTGATTTTGAAGTATGATGATTCTTGATAGACTATATGAGACTTTTTATAACTTAGATAAATGATACTATAGTAGTGAATAGGGTGACCTGTAGATGACATTGGCTATTCCTATGTGCTTCTTGAATGATATGTTATATGTGGTATAGTGATGTATGTGTGTGTCTTGTTTTGGTAGACTTGTGTCCCTTACTTGATACATGTATAATGTGAATACGAATTCTTGACTTAATATGCTAAAGCTCTTTAGTCTTGTATGTGTGATTGACATGTGACCTTGATCATAGTTAAGAAGGTCCTTTATGTAGAACATTCATCCTAGATGGAAGGTTATGATATCCTTGAAGTTGAAAGCCATAATGGTATCCTTTTTGTGTGAATGGTGGACTTATGGTTGGTTGGCTGGAACGGCATGAAATCATCCTTAGGAAAATTATTGAGCTATCTTCTTGGCCATTGTAAGTAGCCTTAGTGGAACCTCTTTGGTAAGGTGTAATGTGATTGGGTTGTGAACTAGATATGAACTTCTTCATGTACTCCTTTATTGAAAAACTCTATGAGAACAAATTCTGCCACCGAGTGAGTATGCTTGGGAAGTTTCTCTAACTAAGATTACATTAGAGAAAAAAGAAACCCTCGATATTTCTTAACCATGTGCCTACATGGGTTGTATCCTAGTTCTACCATTGGCAAGTAGAACACCCTCCATCGGAGTAGGTTTGTGATTTCGGATTCCATGCATAGCTAGTATGGCCTATGTCGGTTATTCTCATCATATGGGATACCTACTAGTATTGGAGAAAATCTATGAAGATTAGGTAGTGGTATGGGACGCTATCTAGACATTTCACAATAAGGCCTTTGAAGATGTTAGTGAGTGAGTCCCTAGGTCTTCTCCAAGACCATTAGTTAAATGTCCTTATGTGTTGAATGTCTCTTAAGTGAACTAATGAAGATAATGACTTAAGTTAGAAAGAATGTTAGTGAATAAGTACTTACCTAGAGTATTTTAAGGATTGCCTAGTTAAAGTGTGAAGGGGGCATAGAAATGGTCTCTTCATGTCTTACCAAGGGAATTCTTAAGAATAACTCTAGGTAGGAAAGTAAATTGATAAAGTAGACATGATCTAAACTTAGGTAGTCTTAAGGATTATTTAAGTAAGCTTGGGGAGGGTGTATGGGAGGTCTCTTCTTGAATTACATAAGTATGTGTTTTGATAACCTTTGGAAGGAGAATGTCATATTATATATTATTGTGTGTAATGAGAGTAACCTTATCTAAGATAGTCTAAAGGATCTCTTAGGTGTGTGTGAAGGGATTGTATGCGCGGTCGCTTCATAACTCACTCAAGTGAGCCTTGGAAATACCTTTGGTAGGAGGATTTAATTTTATGTGTTTTTGTGTATTCTTGATGCTATCTTGTGATAAGTGAGTTACAGGTGAGATTACTGTGAAGTAACAGTGAAGTTCACTGTAATGTTACTATAATTTGATATAAATTGAATATGACTTGGAATGTATTTTAAATGTGATGTTTGGTGTTTAAATGTGATTCTTATACTTTTAATATGAAGTTTTAATCAAAAATAGCATGTTTCTCATAGATGTTTGTTTCTCATGATTTTATGCATTATGTCATACTTAGTACATGCATTGTACTAATTCAATACATTTTATCTATATCTAAAGGTGTAGGTGGAAGGTGAGAGGCGTCTTGAAGAAAAACTTGGAAATTAGGATTCTTTTGAGCAAAGTTGAATTATGTCCTCTTTAATTCAAAAGTATTGTAATAGACTAAGTTTCTATATTTCGTATTGTATGGGTCGTGTCCCAAGTATTCTTGAGTCTAAGAGTGACATATGTTGAGACTTAGTATTTTCTATGGTTTTATATGAAATACGTTTTAAGATATTATTCGTGTGAAAAGTTTTAATTTCGCACTACTTTTCATACATGTATGCAATGAATGATGTCTAAGGGCTTTTACAAGACCTCCGAGAGGTCAAGTACGCCATGTCGCACTCCGAGAGTACCATATCTTCTAGGGTGTACTCTCGGTATGTTACATTGTTGCCTTTATGAAATGGTATTAAGCATTTTGATGTGTTGTAAGAAGTTTTGGCATAAGTGACTTGATGATCATGTTGAGCTCATGTTGATATTGAGAAGTAAATTCCTCATGTTGTGATGTGAGCTCTTATGTGTGGTAAATTGTGGTTTGAGTTGCTATGTGTAAATGATGAGTTTTTATGTAGATTTGAGTTGAGACTCATGTTGATTATATATATATATATATATATATATATATATATATATATATATATATGTTGTTGGTTGGGCTGCTAGTATTGAGTCTGTTATTTCCCTACAAAAGATTTTTGTTTCATTCGGGGACGAATGTTCCTAAACGGGGATAATGTAACACTCCTAAAGTTCAAGACCTAATATAGATCCTCACATGTTGAACTAAGGTTGGTAACACTGTTTTAAGGCCAAAAATAATGCATATAAATCATTTAGGAAGTTTTAGAGTCAAAACGTCAAGGAACATCCATGACGTTCGGAGCCTAGTGAAATAGAGGTTAGTGTGCCTTGGAATGTTTCATGGGGTTTTAAGAGTCGGAATTCAATGAAATTTTGTAGGACGGTGTTAAACATGTAGTATAATATGTTTAGGGTCAAAACTTCCGTGTAAGATACCCCAAGGACCACCTTAGGGGTCCTTGAGGAGGACCTTCAAAAATGCTCAAAAGTTGTCAAATGACTGTGGTCACCTACGAGACCAAGCGACGACCCGCCATCTGATCGACGAGGCGTTGATTGGCTCCATAGGTGATGTCTTAGACATTTTCAAAATGTGTCCAAAAAAGCTGGTCTCTGACACCATCGACGGTTGTGCAGCACGAAGGGCATGGGTTGGCGTCGACTGACCTACGGACCGTAGGTCGGGGTCTCGTAGGTCAGGTCTGGTTTTCACTGTCCAATTTTAAGCTGAGTCATTTATTTAGTTAGTTGATTAGGTGGTTAATTAAGGTTTAAAAGGTGTCTAATTAAGTTAATTAGGGGACTATATAAAGACATAACACTCATTAAACTAACCTAGCTCACTTCAATTCCCAAACTCAAATCTCTCTTCCTTCTCTCTACTTTCTCTCTCTATTCCCCAAGACCCCATTGAAGATCAATTCAAGGTCATAAAGGCTCCAATATTCAACTTTATCTCCATCAATATTCATTAATATCTAAGGTATGGGAACTCTTCACCTTTGGGACTCATTTTCCTAAAGGGTTCTTTCAAATTGATTTCCAAAAGTTGAGAAAAATATGGGTTTCATTCTTAATCCAAAATTGATGTTTCAAATTGTATTGTTCTTGATTTCTTTTTATTATTATGGATGAGTTATGATGGATTATAGGTGACTTAGGGTAGTCTTGATGTTAGACCTAGTTCTATGGAAGAGATCATGAATTGACCATATTTCCCTAACCCTAGGTTATGAATTGATGTTGAATTGCTTCGTGATGCTGCAATTGACTTAGTTCTTGTGCTAATTACTATTATGTGATGTTATTAAGTCTATTATTGGATTAATATGGTTTGTTGATGGTAAGACCATGGAAGAAGGCTTGTGAAGGTTAATTGATAAGACATATGATCTTGAATCCTTACTTCAATTGTGATGACTTATACTTGATGATGGTATTCAATTGAAGTCTTGAATGTGATTAGATTAGATAGGTGATGGTATGATGAATATAATTGAAATATCTTGATTATATAGATTGTGAGATTATGACTAAGGTGTAATGATATAAGGTTGATTATGGATCACTTATGTGCCTTCCTATGACATGATGATGATAATCTTTTAATCTCACATATGAGAGTTGTTATGAAAGGAAGTTTTCATGCAATTCCTAATTAGCTAATGATTATGATATACAAGGGGTTAGTCCTCTATGACCTATACTAGGCTATGATGATTAATAAAGGCTTAAAAATATTTCAAAAAGAGACTTTAGCTTAGCACCGAGTGAACTAGTTATGAGAGAGTGTCCCTTCCCAATGTGGGAAGGTAGGTTCTCAATGGTTCTCGTGAGATAGATATTACAATGCAATTGTGCATAAAGAGGGTCTCAAACATGTCTCCTGATTTATGAACTATGTTGCCCCTATAGGAATACTAGCTAGTGGATCCATCTAGAATGCTATGTTCATGTTTCGGTACTACCTTGGCAAGTAGTGCATCTTCTTTTGGTGTAGGGTTTCATGACATCGAATTCCATATTTAGCTCATGTGTTCTCTACCAGTTAAGGCAATTATTTTCGAAAGTAAAATGAAGTAATAAAGTGAACTCTAACTAGGGGGACTTAAGGGGTTTGACTTAGTCTAGGTAGGGGTATGGGACTCTACCTATACATTGCACTACTTGGCCTTGAGGTAAGTCCTCGGAGATTGTTCTTATGTTCTTATAAAGTAAATGATATGTATATGATAACTTTACATGTTGATAATCTTATATGATGTTTCACTTATAAACATGTTGTTGGTCTTTATTTATAAATATGATGATGATTACTCATGATGTTATGTTATATGAAGTTAGACATTGCTTGTGATTCTTGTTGGGTTTACTTGGTTGTGTGGGGTTATGGGACTTCACTTGATAATTGTACTTGTAAGCTTGGTAATGGGTTATGAGTATTGGGCTTGTATATGTTGTAATGTTATGAACTTTTGTACATGTTTTATTGTTATAACATGATGTTGTATTGGTTTGGCTATGAGTTCTAATATGCTACTACACATGTTGACTTGATATATCTGATGATGTTGGTCTTGTGTTGTATATGGTCTTGTTTTAAGGGATATATGATTATTGTCTTACATGTGTTCTTGATTATGCATAAGGCTTTTCAAAGTAACTTGAAATGGTTTTGAATAAATGTCCCTTTAAGCATGATTTCAAACATTATATGTGCATATGTTTCCATACTTAGTACAAGTGGATGTACTAACCCATTTCCTTTATATTTTACAACAATGTAGGTTCGAGCCGTTGAAGTTAGAAGGCCAATTGCAAGACTACTTGGATATTCCCCAAGTGTTTGGTAGGTCCTCACCATTCGAGGATGATGCCACTATCTAGCTACTTGATGTTGTTGTTGTCTAAAGACATCTAGTTTCCTTCTCTTTCATTTGAAGACTATTATTATATAAGCCTATATGTGGCTTTTTTTGCAATGAAGTATGGGCTATGCCCGAATGTTTTACTCATTTTAGATGGTTTATTGTGAGATAATATATTAGACTAAATTCTTATATGCTATGTATATTGTCTAATCAAGAAGCCTATGTAAGCTTCCTATGCAAGGAGTCTAAGTAAACTCCATATGCATATATGATTTCTAAGCGAGAGGTCTATGTGTACCTCAATGTGTATAAAAAAAGTTTTAATTTCTCCGAATATTAACCTATGACGTGTTATGACAAATGCTAAGAGGCTAGTCTTAGTCCTCTCCAAGGACGACGACGCCGGTTACGTCTAGGGGGTGCTCCCCGGTCATGCCATGGAGTTATTGAAAGACTATGATATTACTATTTTGTATCACCCAGGAAAAGCTAATGTTGTGGCAGATGCCCTGAGTAGAAAAGCAGGGAGCATGGGTAGTTTAGCCCACTCACAGGTTTTTAGATGCCCATTGGCTACAGGGGTTCAAACTCTGGCTAATGAATTTATGAGGCTGGAAGTACTTGAGTAAGGAGGATTATTGGCCTGTTTGGAGGCAAGATCTTTTTTTCTTGACAAAGATTAAGGGAAAGCAGTTTGTTGATGAGAAGTTGAGCTGAATTCGAGATATGGTATTGCTAGGATAGTGCTAAAGAGGTTGTGATTGATGAGGAAGGCATCTTGAGAATTAAGGGTATGTGTGCCCCATGTTGATGATTTGACTCACACTATTCTTTTAGAGGCTCATAGTTCAAGGTATTCTATACATCGTGGTGCAACCAAGATGTATCGTGATCTAAGACAACATTATTGGTAGAGTAGAATGAAGCATGACATTGTTGATTTTGTTGCCCAATGTCCGAATTGTCAGCAGGTAAAGTATGAGCATCAGAGGCTTGGAGGGACACATCAGAGAATGCCCATTCCTGAATGGAAGTGGGAAATAATTTCAATGAATTTTGTGGTTAATCTTCCAAAGACATTGGGTAAGTTTGATTCTATTTGGGTAATTGTTGACAGGTTAACTAAGTATGCTCACTTCATTCCAGTCAAGATGACTTACAAAATACAGAGAAGTTATCCAAACTATATCCGCGAGATTTTTTGATTGCTTGGAGTTCCACTTTCCATCATATCAGATAGAGGTAATCAATTTGCTTCTAACTTTTGGAGGACCTTGCATGCTGAATTAGTTACTAGATTGGATCTTAGCACCGCATTGCACCCTCAGACCGATGGGCAGTCTGAGCGAACAATTCAAGTGTTGGAGGATTACTTCGTGCGTGCGTGATAGATTTTCGTGGTCATTGGGATCAATTCTTATCCTTAGCATAGTTTTCGTACAACAATACTATCACTCGAGTATTGATATGGCCCCCCATTTGAGGTATTGTATGGGAGGAGATGTAGGTATCACATTGGTTGGTTTGATGCATTTGAGGTGAGACCTTAGGGTACCGATCTTTTAAGGGAATCGTTAGAGAAAGTGAAATTCATTCGGGAGAAGATTTTAACAACTCAGAGCATGTAGAAGGAGTATGCAGATGGGAAGGTTAAGGACTTGGAGTTTATGGAGGGTGAACAAGTCTTGCTGAAGGTTTTACCCATGAAAGGTGTGATGATGTTTGGTAATAGAGGTAAGCTTAATCCGAGGTATATTGGTCCATTTGAAGTTCTGAGCACGTGAGGGAGGTGCCCTATGAATTGGCCTTGCCTCAAAGGTTGTTAGGTGTGCACCCGATATTCATGTGTCTATGCTGAAAAAATACCATGGTGATGGAAACTATATTATTCGTTTGGATTCAGTTCTGCTTGATGAGAATCTGTCTTATAAGGAGGAGCCTGCACCTATTTTAGATAGGGAGGTCCACAAGTTGAGGTCAAAGGAAATTGTATCTATCAAGGTTTAGTGGAAGAATCGGCCAATTGAAGAGTCCACTTGGGAGAGTAAGGCTGATATGCACACCTTTTCATCGATTCAGGTACCCTTTCTTGCCCTTACCTTCTTTGATCGTTCGAGAATAAACGATGGGTAAATTGGTATCTATTGTAACGACTCTCTTTGTCGTTTTGAGAACTATAGATTTTTATTTCATAAAATATTTTATGATAGATTCTAAACGGATATTTTAGACTATTCGTAACTACAATTATAAATTTAGTGGGGGTGGTTTTAATTATTTTTACTAGTTGTTAGTTAATGAACTAAATCCATAAATATTTAACTAAATTACCATATGTCCCATGGATAAGTATAAGTTAGAGTGTTAGTAATTATTTAATTTAATTATTTACCCTAAATAATTAAAAGACTAAACAAGAAAATTTACGGTAGAGAAAAACCTTACCTGCGGGTTGCGGCATCTACCAGTGAAGACCGACACCGAGGTAACTTCATTCTTCAAGTTAATTAATATTTTATGGTTTAGAGTTACCATTAGGTGTTTGCATGTGGTGCAATATCAAATATTTGGGGATAAAATATAGTGTAAGTTGAGTGGTGGTGGCTTTAGCTGTAGATGTAGTTATTGCAGATTAATATTAATATTATTATTATATTATGATTGTGTATAAGGAAATTAGGGCAAAAGACATTATTATAGTATTAAAGTTGAGTGGAAAGAATTAAAGAAGAGAACCAGAAATTGTGATGTTAAATCTAATACCTTTCTTACGACTACTTGTGATCCTTGAGAATTTGGGGAATATATGCTCAAATGTATCCATGATATAATCATTGGATAATGATCATGGTGTGACAACACACATATATTGGAAAGTTAATTCTATGATTTATTTCCGTAGTATGCTACTAGTTTCGCAAAGCAGTAAGTTTGTGATTTTGAATGGTTCTTATTATCATCACATTATAATTTAAATTTAGATATGTTGAGATAGGTTATTAAATATTAGGTGTATCGAATTATTTGAATATCATTAAACTTACGTTAATTGGAGGAATTAAGATTTATGTTTAGTCTTGAACTTTAAAAAAAATTGATAGAATTGGGTAAATTGACATATAATTAACTTACAAATTATGCATATATACTTGATAGATTGGAAAGGTTTGGAGGCATTGTGATAAGAAAAATCACTGGAGAAGTAGTTTGTTTGACTTGGGTTCTTCGGTGGAGGTAGGTTATGGTTTATTCTATTTGATAAATAGACTCTTAATAGTGATTGATATGAAATTGAGTGATATTGTGAAGTTATCGATGTACTTAATTGTGTGGTTGTTGGCTTGATTGTGTGGTTTGTGTTTGGTATAAAATCCTGAGACCGTGAAACTTATAATCTTGAACCCTCTCTATCGAAGTGACGTCTTAAATAAAGAAGGCTTGGTGAATATGGTTAATGAATTGAAAGTGGTGATAATAAATAATAAATTAATGATATTATTGGATCAGAGTGTCATGTTCTGACACGGTATTCTTGGATCGGAGTGTCATATTACAACACAGCATTATTGGATCGGAGTGTCATATTACAACACAGCATTATTGGATCGGAGTGTCACGTTCCGACACGGTATTCTTGGGTCGGAGTGTCATATTCTGACACGGTATAATTGGATCGAATTGTCACATTCTTACATGGCAACATTAAAGAAAAAAAGATATTGAATTAACTTAATGTACTCAATCTCGAAAAACCCATTTCCAAAATGAGTGTGGTGTGAAGGAATGAGTCCCCATATGTGTGTTGGATATTGTGAGTGATTGGGTATTGTCTTCCATTGTAGCTTGTTCATGTTGTTTGTTGTTTGTCACCTGTTAAGTGTCATAGTTGATTTTATACTATTATTCATTATAAATTAGTTTTTATTTTGGGTTGACCTATGATACCTACTCAGTATGTGTTTCTTGTACTGGCCCTTACTTATGTTTGCTTCTTTTTCTTTTGTGGAGTGCAGTAAGTGTACCATCGACTTCGACTCGCCCTCAGCTCTAGCCAGTCTCCAGAACATCAGATTTCGAGGTGAGCTATTATTTCTGGCTCATGATGGATTCTCTCATTCATGGCATGATGTCCTTGAAGTTCGGACATGAACCATATTATATACTTATATTGGTGTCTTTAATACTTTTAGACTTGGTATTTTGAGAACAGATGACCTTGATGTGATGACTTCAGATTTTGAGCGGGATAAATAAGTGTTAGGCTTTAGATGTTAATTGGACTGGTTAACTTAATAAGTTTTGAGCTTTCGCATTTTATTGGTATTCGTAGTTGAATTATTGATATATGTTGGGGTTTAGATTCCTTGATTCTCCCACTTAGGAGGTTAAGTGTTGGTGCAACTCATGACTCGTCTTGGGTCGTGACAACTATTGTCTTGCATTTAAATTTCAATACATACATATATACATATATACCAAACTTACTTTAAAATTAGAAATTTGAATTTAGAACTTAATTTTTTTTAAAAAAATCAAATTTGAACTTTCAAATTTTAAATTTCAAAGTTCAAATTTGAAACTTGAACTTTGAATTTTGAACTTTGAAATTCAAACATGAAATTTCAAAGTCCAAATTTAAATTTTGAACTTTCAAATTTAAAAGATGAAATTTGATTTCAAAACATAAGCATTTTAACTTAGCTAAAATATTTTGTTGGAAACAATAAAAATAAAAATGTTATTAAAAAAGATATTACTTCAAAACAGTTAAACAAACAAATAAAAAATTATTAAATTCCGCATTACATTACATCCCATCTCGTCAAACACTTTCCCATCCCGTTAATATAGTGGGACAGGATGGGACAAAATTGTGTCCCAAGAATCCCGACCTTGTTCATCCCGGGTCCGATTGAATCCCAGCCAAATGATGACCCGTTCCATTCTGTTCCCGTTTGTCCCATTCCGGCCTGCCCGTCCCCATCACTTTGCCAACCTTAGTCATTAGTCATAGACACTAGTAGTTTCAATGTTGTTTTAAACTATTGCTCAAATGCTTCAATTTTGGTTTATTTATAAATTTGTTTGTCAATACTTTAATTCTTCGACTACGATGTCAAAAAAATGCTCATTCCATATATATTTTCACCGATGTAACAAGTAATAAGTGATTGCTATCACACCCGGGTTAATGTACCGATCCCTCAAAGACTTAGTTGGTGACAAAGTTATCCTTTTTTTTAATCATATGTATTAGAAACTAGTGTTATATGTTTATTGAGAAGTTGGTTGGTGTTTGTTCTACTATTTAAAACAACGATTGAATTTGATAAAGACACTTTTGTTAAAGTAGGTTTTTGTTGAAGGAGTTGATAACATAGATTTGAGACCTAGGGGTATGGCGATTTGATAAAGAAACTTTTGTTAAAATGTATATTCATTGTTGAATTAGAGGATTGATCATGGTCTTTCAAGCCGTATTATCCCAAGCTTTTCTGTGTCCTTAACATACACTCTATTCCGAGTTTTTCTGTGTCCAGTTTCCCTAGAATTATTCATTTATTTTTACTACAAAAAAAGTGTAAATTACATGGAAATTTTCCATGAAAATTTGTAGGAAAATATGTTTCCTGTGTTATAAAAAAATATAATGTGGATGTCCACTACACCAAGAAGTTACTCTCCCATTATATCTACTATTTTCCTCATTATGAAGATGATTATAACCTCCATAACCTCCACCTTTATAACCATTTCTTGTAACCTTTCACATTCATAACCTCCCCATTATATTCATGTTAATGTCATGTTTATGACTAACCTTTTGTATGCCTCTATGCTACACTATAAATAGAGGCATAAGGGTTCATATTGTATACACTTGAAGGTTTGGTAAATACTTGAATAAGAAAAGCTCTCATCTTCTTGTTTCCCTATTTCTATTGTTTTCATCTTCTATATCTCTTGTCTTATATTCTTCTTTTCTTTATCTTTATATTGTTAGTTTAATTTAGTTTTACAACACGTTATCAGCACGATTGTTCAACTATTGAAGGATTGAAGCAAAGAAAATATGAAAAAGGTAAAAATGTTTGTGTTTATTTTTCTCTCAAGGTAAATTACTATATAATTTATTTTATATTTTACTTTTGATTATGCATCATTAATTTTCTTACCATCTCAAAATCATATGAGACAAGTTGCTTTTACTTTTAGCAAACTTTTAATTTGATCACTTATATATTTAAAAAGTAAAATTAGTTTTGTAAGTTAACAATTTGTAAAGAATTGTTCTTTATGATCTTGTTTTATTGAGTTATGTGAGATATAAATATTGATTGGATTATTATTGTTGGTTACTTTTGCACCTCTTTATTTTTCTTTATCTAAGCATTTACTTGTTGAGTTATTAACATATTATTTGTACTAACAAAACTTGTTTTGTAGTTATTCTAAAATGGTTAGTAAATTATAATAATCTTCATAACAATGTTGAGAGGGACTATTAAAATGTTTGAATTTATTTTAACATGGGACTTTTATATGATTCTAACATGTTGTTTTATTTAGTTGATTTTGTTCATTTTTCTTATATATCAAGTCAAGTTCGGATTATATTTATGATTTTCGATAATTATTTTTTTGGTAATTCATTTGATTTATTAAGGCATTGGTTGAGGATAAGACGGTGAATTCAGGTTTCACCGCACCAAGTGGGTAAGACATCGAGTTAAAATCTTGGTGCACCATGATAATAAGAAGTTGGGTTCAAGTCCCATTGATTTATGACCAAAGGTGTCTTTATATGGGTAAGACATTGGGTTAAAGTCCTAATACATTATAATGATGATATGATGATGACTGATATATAGTTTTATACTTTTGACTGAAAGTCATGAAATTTACCCAATTAATTTGCTCCATTCTCTTATGTGAATGTGGTAGCAGTGTATTAATATTTTTGAAAAATGACAAGTGGTTGAATGTATCAATATGAGTATGGTAAAAGGTTAATGATCACCATTGTGGTAATTAAATGAAAGAACATTATGGGTTCGTTCCTTCAAATGTGAAGGTAATTTTGTCCATTAAAATTGTATAAAAGGTTATTTGACACATTGTACTTAAGATGGTCCTTCAGATGTGAAGGTAATTGTTAACGATAATTTTTATCCATCAAAGTGGTATGAGAAGTTGGACACATTGTTGTTGGTGCAACCTAATTTAAAAAGTTTTGTAAATCCTCCATCAAAATAAATGAATACAAAGTGGTAGTAGATTTGGTACATTTGACCTCTTAAAGTGATGTTGAGGTGAGTTACATAATGCCAAAACATGACAATGAGTTTCTAATAAAAACATATGGAACATGTACAAATGGTTATGGTCCATTTCTTGAAGAAAATATGACTTGTGTTCGTATGGATAAGAACATGTTCATGTATTGTTGGATGAATGTCACATCTCACCTCTACGGGAGGTTTGAGAGATTGAAAGAAAATCTTTTGACATAAATAGTCATTTCGGTCTATATATTTTGAGTACTACACAAATATTGTGGTATATTTTAAAATGAACTATTGGAGGACAAAAGAAAGAAATAAATCTTTTCTGTAAAGGTTGTGGCCATGACCAAAATAAATGTTGTTGTGTGGCAACACAAATTTGTCATTTGCTATCAAGAAACAAGTCTTGATTGTAATAATTTTAACCATGACAATAATAATAGTTTTCTCCTTAAAGGAGATGGTCACCATAAGAATGACATTGAGAAAATTGTGATAGTACACAAAATTAATTGATAGTTACGAAAGGGATAGTTTGTAACTATCAGGAGAAATGAAATTATTTATAATATTGGGGTTGTAGTAAATCTCAAAAGAAACTTCTTAAGTTTAGAAAGAATCGAAAACAAATATTATATTGAGACTATAAATTATGGAAAGATTTAACATCTTCAAATTACTACAAAAAAAAATGGGTTATAAATATTTCCTCTTGTTTGTTGTATACAAACATGGGCATGTCGATGGAATCACATGCAAAAGTAAACTAGAAGTTTACTAGAATAAATACCAGTTGGCATAATCGGCTGGCCATTCCGATTCAAATGTGATGCAAGAGAAATTGAGAATTCACGTGGCTATATGTTGAAGAAATAAAAGATTCTTCAGGAATTCTCTTTTGTAGCTTGTTCTCATGATAAAATGATCATTGTACCAGCTAAGGTTGGGATCGTATCCCCTAAAATTATTTGGAACATATAAAAAGGTGAATATGGGCCCGTTCACCTGCCATGTGGACCGTTTTCTATTATGATTTAATATATGCATCTATGGTATGGTCACATGTGCATTTGTATCAACTTACAAATTGGTTTTTGTAAGGTTGTTTGCTCGAATTACTAAATTAAGAGCACTGTTCCAAACTATAAAGTCATGTTGATAATGCTGGTTGGTTTAGCAGAAATTGTATGCCTCTAATTATAGCTAGACCATTGATTATGAGAACAAATCTCTCAAATAAAATTTGATATGAGATGAGCTTATTTAACATGTATGCATCAAGACAACAAGGTTCTCCCAACACAATTGATTCAGGGTTAGGAACCAAATAATTTTCATCTAAAAATTTGATGTGCGCACATATGATTTTATTGCTCCATGCACCAAGATGGATCCCCAAATGAGGTTGAGGGTGAATGTTAGATTTCCTAACTAGATATGTGTAGCAGCTAAAAATTATGTGTGGGGTGAATTATCTAGATCCTCGTTTAAAAAAAATGTGAACTTGAAGTTCAAGAGATAATTCATTTGCAAAATGTTGCAAGTAATTTGCCAGATGTATTTGCTGACCCAATATTTTATTAAGCTGCAAATGCTCCAATAAATAGTCCTTGAAGGACAGAGTCTATGGTATGCCATAAGCGTGATAGACCAATCGATTTCAAATGTAAAACTTCTTGATAAAGGAGAGGAGAAAATTAATTGGGTAAATTTCATGACTTTCAGTCAAAAGTATAAAACTATATATCAGTCATCATCATATCATCATTATAATGCATTAGGACTTTAACCCAATGTCTTACCCATATAAAGACACCTTTGGTCATAAATCAATGGGACTTGAACCCAACTTCTTATTATCATGGTGCACCTATCAAAAAGGTCATTGATAATGAGGTACGTGCTTTGAAAGAGCACTATGACATAACACTTCATAAAACCTTGGCGAAGGTTCAGGTACCTAAAATTGATGAATCGTGAAGAGATCTCGATAAGTTATGTTTTATTGAAATCGAATCAAAAATGATCGTCGATGGTATATTTGATATGAAGTAGCACTGAATGCTATAAATGGTTACGATGATCTTAAATTTAAATCTGTCATATAGTGTGGACAGATAAATGATTAGTCAAATAATATGCACTATTCAAGTATATTTTGTTTCGCTTAGAAAAGTGATGTTTTTGAACTTATAGTTCATAGACAAAAATATATGTCAGTAGGGTACAAATGAATCATTGTGCGAAAGTATAACCGTAAGATATAAAGTACGGTTTGTGCCTCGGATAATAAAGAGTTTTCGCAAAAATTTTAACATTATTAAAAGGAGATATATTCTCTAGTGGGGGATGCAATAAGACTTGTTTCAGTCTGGCAATAGATGAAATACTTGAATATGCATAATGATTGATTATGATGTTTTACTTGACAATGAAGGTTAAATGAAAATCTTTGAAGGATATAAAAGGTGTTAAAGCATATTGAGTATGATACGCTCAAACTTACTTCTCAAATAAGAATTAAAGCGGCCGTATCAAGTAAAGAACCCAACTAATGAGGTTGGGATCGATCCCACAAGGAAAATAGTTCAGACTTAACTTTATTCTATTATTACTATTATTTAGCCAACTATTTTCCGAGAAAACAAAAGACAAAAGGGGGGTTTTATTTCTAAATTAATGAAAATAGTTAACTAAATAAAAATGAACAACTAACAGCTTCAGCTTTCGGAGTTTAATCAAATTATAAAAGTAACTAGGGCTTAAATGTTCCCCACAGGTTCCTAACTTGATAAATCTAACTATAACAATTCTATCCTAATATATTGCATGTAAAGTGATATATGTATCTCTAAATCCTTGGTCCGGCATCTAGAGAATTTTACTCCGTACCTTGGTCCGACTACGTGTGTTGCTATACTAACCCTTATCTTTACCTCATATTAAATATTCTATTCGGTATTTGACTAAGTTATTAACTCGTACCAACCAATACTAGCCTATTAGATAGTCTACACTAAATCTATGTTGATAATTCTTTTCTTATTATCTACCTCCTTGGTCTGGCAAGTAGCATTAAGGCGAGTTCTAACGTTGGCCATCCGTTAAAAAGACTTCTACACGAAAGAATTATCAATACATGCAAGACACCATTCTAGAATTGTTATTTTAGTTAGATTTTTACCTTGTTATTCACCCATGGTTCCCACAACCCTAGCTATGTGGTTTAGTTACCCATGTTCATAATTACACAATTCATATTGTTAATGGAAGAATTCATGCACTTACTTTTATGAGAATGAATAAATTCCAGAATTTAACTTGATCAATCAACAAAATCACCAACAATCAATTCCGTAAAAAGTATCTTAATTCCCAAAATCGAGAGTTCAATACTATAACAAGAGAACTAAAAATTATTCAAAAAGTATAACCCCAAAAACGAGGTTTTTCAAACTATTTATAATAAAAACAAAATCTAATCAAAGAAGGATTCTATTTACTAAAAATCTGTCCAAACGCGTCTGGGTCGACGGACCACGTGACGGACCGTCATGGCCTCTGTCATCCCATACTTCACACATTCTTCTGCTGCTTTCTTCATTCCCCTCGACGGACAGGTATGACGGACCGTTTCAAGCACGACGGTCCATCGAGGATCTTCGTTCCAAAATACTTGAACTTCTTGGAATTTGGGTACTGAGACTACTTCTCTGATCATCACGACGAACAAGCAGAACGGACCGTCGTGGCCATGACGATCCGTCATGGACTTTCGTAATCCCACACTTGGTCAGACTTCCCCATCTTCCTTCAGCAACTTCTCTCCTCACTACGATGCCACCTACGGACCGTCACAGCCTCGACGGACCGTCATAAGTTCCGTAGGTGGTCTCTTCTGCATTTCTTTCTCAAAAACTTCCGCGTTCATCCTTGGACAGATTTTCTGCAAACAAAGAGAAACTTACATAAAAATCAACACAAAAAGGCTTTCGACACACACTAAACTTAAGGAAAAATCATTAGAAATACCGTGAAACCACGGTACATCAACACCCTCAACTTAAATTCCTTGTTTGTCCTCAAGCGACGCACTATGACTCACTACAAAATCTTTGTACAAGAGTATCCATATTTTAACTTTTGCAATGATTTGGCTATCAATCCCGATCATTCTCATTATGTTCATGCATGGTATCACTATTAGGCATTGACTTGTGTAGAATCAGACCATGACACAGACTCACTATGCAATGACACCTATCCTCTTCAATTTCTCACCAAGGTGCTAATATTTCTGGTGTTGCAACTACTGTCCTCACTTCAAATAACATCCTCATTTTTCACACAATGATTTTAGTTTGAGTATAAGGATCACTTTTCGACACTCACTCTCAGAACATATTCACAACTCATTTATACATATTGCCATAGGCTTGCCCTTATTTTCACTACTTCAAGTTCGCCATACAACTCTTAGGATCACAATAGGACTTTTTAAGATTATAACATAGGCTCAAGGTCAGGTAGGGTATATTTAGGTATACTTTAGTGACTTGTTGCCCTCCTTGACATATCGGCTAAGGGTACCACCTTTTTATCATTTTATTTCACCCTATTTCTCAATTTTCTTTTCACCTTGCTGTTTTCCCTTTCTTATCCTTATATGTAAGTGATTTTTCTCTTTTATTGTGTTTATTTTGCTTCATATGTATACTTTATTCATATTTTTTTTTATTTTTTTTTTACAAGGGTTCATTTTTTTTTTTAAAGTCACTTCTGTTTTGTTCTTTCTTTCTCTTCATTCTTTCAACCCCTCTTTCCGGGGTTTTCCTTATAACAGCCACCCTCAACTCAAGATTTTGCCATGAGTCAAGGTTCACAATAACCATGGTTGGGTCAGGGCCAAAACAAGGTTGCTTTCTGCATTAGCCACCCTAAACTTATGCTTTTGGCATAAACTGAGATGCACATGTCCAAGGAGGGACCAGGGCCAACACATTGTTCCCAGAGAAGATCATTTGGGGTGAAAAAGAAAGATCTATTTTAAGCTCAATTCATTTGGATCAAAAAGGGATTAACTTCATTTGGTTTTCTGTTATTTTTTTGGCTCAAGATTGACTATTTCGAACAAGGGCCTATGATCCTTTCCTAATTAATTGATTTGACTCACTTTTAGCAGGACTAACCAGGCAAGTTCTAGCTCAGTATTGATGGTGGACATTCAAATTCACCTCACACTCACTTGACATTCCTTACATTCCCAGATTATTAGTCACCTAGTTCAAGTCTTAGATTCAGGATCATGCAGTAGTGTATCTTTATTTCATGTTTCAAACCACATAATTATCACTTACTATGCCTAGTCATGCATCATTTTGATTATCGGGATATCATATTTGTTTTAGCCATCATGCTTCAGATTTATACTATGTACATAAGATATGACATGCCGGTTCAACAATAAAAGTAATCAGTCTTTTGGGGAAAAAGAACACAGGCAAGAAAAACCCAAAAGAGGATCGTGAACTTGGGCTACTCAGAATTCACCCAAGTACTCACTTTCCATTTACCCCACGCCCAACAAAAGATATGCAATTATCCCCAATGCATAAAAAAAAACTAAAATACACGAAAGGTAAGTGAAGCAAACCTGAGGCGCTAAGCGCCGGCGATCAGCAAGCTGGTGGGTCCGGTTCACCGGAACCCACTCCCTGCATAGTCTGGACACCCTCAGTAGTGTCCTCAGCATCAACAGCACCATCAGTAGTGTCTCTCACAGTATCTACAATTCTGGAGCTAGACGCCCCGGCAGCTAACTCTACAACCCTCAACGTACGGGCCTCCTCGTCAGCAATCGAGGCTCTTCTCGCAGCGTCTATCTCACGGCGCTCCTTCTTCCTCGCCCTAGCCTCATCCTCCTCTCGACCCCTGCGTCTCTTGGCATGCTCTCGTGGGGGAGGTGGTGGAACATCAGAAGTGGCAAAAAGAGCATCCATCACTGTGTCCTCAGCAGCCTCTGCAGAAGGGGCCTCAGACTCAGGCACCCTCGCCTCTAAGATCGTATCGAGATCAGCCCGCAGACTCTCAACCGCAGCCTGAAAGGTTGACATGTCCACCGGAGGTGCTGGTCGGGCTAGCACTCGCAACTCAAAAGCGTCTAAGCGCTGATGTACCTCTGCGATCTTCCTCTCTGTGTGCTGTCCATCTTGCACTCCATGCGCTCCTCTGCCTCAGCAATAGATCTCTGCATCCAAGGCTGGATATGATGCAGAAGTGTAGCCATCTGTGCCTCGAGTTTCTGGATCCTAGCAAGTGGGACCAGAGTGGCGGAAGGAGCCGAGCGAGAGGATCTCGGGGCAGTGCTACTACCGAGATAGACTCGACCGGGGTAGTGTCATTGTGTGCAGCAGCAGCCTGGGAAGCCGTATGAGCATGCTCTATGGTATCTGCCAGGTTCTCACCAAGTGGGACCACCTCCGGGCGGGGCCCTCTACGTGGAGCCAACTCATTAGCCTCATCCCTGATGAGGCCGATGTCAACATTTCCCTGCGGGGTCCTGAGCTGGTCAATGTGCCAAATGGGCACACCTGCGGATCTGCATAAAGAGAAAACCATTCAAGTAAAAGGGTAAGTCGTGGTGACCTTGAAGGCCCTCTCGTGCATGACCGCCTGTAGAAGCCAAGCGAAGTCGACCTCGAACCCTGCCATCATTGCGGCCATCAGAACTGCACGATCCCATGTGACTATATTATCAGCAGCAGTGGGGGAAAGGCAGTGGCGGACTATCAACCAAAGAAACTTGGCCGTAAAGGTCAAGTTGGCCTTCCTGATGGCTCCCTTTGGCTCCATCACCCAATCGGCAGCCTCTCCATCAATAGACAAGTGATGGGCCATCCACCTCTTGGTGGTCTCTCTCAGCGATGGCTCACGTAAGAACCGGCCCTCTTTAACAATTTGCCATCGGTAGTCGAACTTGGCAGTGAGAGGTGTCCTGATGGTATCAACATCCTCACCCTACAGATATCGGCGGATGGCTGGCAGGGAGATGTCGACCTGTATGCCGCGTACTCGGACGTACTCAAGTGTGGCCTGTTTGGCAGGGGCAGCCCGCCTATCTATCTGTGATCGAAGAGTGGCCACATAAGAGTCATAGAACTCTCGGAATAACTCCTCACTGTAGCGGCCCAAAGAACGAGCCGTCCACTCCAGCCGGTGTCGGGTGAAGAGAGTGATTATCCGGCATGGTGGGGAGACTTCTCGTAAGGACCCGCCTCTCCAGTGTAATGGTCCATGTCATGACGCCTTTATCATTGAGAACCTTGGCGTCTAAGTACACTTGGTATTGCCCGTCAACACACCACCGGTTGGGCTGGTCGGCAACCGGGGCAGGAACTCCAGTTGGTGAGCCAGGAGTGGAGTCAGTGCTGTCAGCCTCATCAGCCGAGGCAGACTGTGTAGCTGTGGCGGGTGTAGAGGCGTCTGCGGACCCAGAGGCTTCCTCTGACCATGAAACTCCTAAGGAGCCAGATGCTCCTTCGTCTTGGACAGCTGACCCAGAAGGTGTGCCGGTCAGTGTGCGCTCCTCATCAGACTGGGAGGCAGTGACTACGTCGGACGCCACCTTCTTGGGCGTGGCTCTCGGTGCACGTGGAGCTCGTGCTGTAGTAGCAGTGCCTGGGGGCACGTACTCGGGATCATGCTCATCATCAGAGCCTATCACCAGTCGGCAGACGGGGCGACAGACTTGGAACGCCCACGAGCGTAAATGCGATCTTGTTTTGTTTCCATGAGAGGTAGTACCTGTAAAGAATCATCATGAGTATTAGAAGTAGCAAACATGGAAAGAGAAAAAAATAAGACAAAATACACATAAATTCAAAGCAGTAATGACAGCACTCCACTGAGGCACGACGGACCTAGTGACAACCCGTCGTTAGTATGACGGACCGTCATGGGGTCCGTCATGTTATACTTAACAATATAGACTCTCAGAAAGAAGGTCTCTGAGTGGTACGACGGTCGTATAGGATGGGCCGTCATGGGCATGACGCCCCGTCACATGTGTCCGTCAGTGGACACTTAGAAAAATTATTGAGACCCTTGGGACAGGGGTCTCTGACCGTCACGACGGTTATGCAGGACGGACCGTCGTGGGTACGACGGTCCGTCACATGTGTCCGTCAGTGGACACTTAGGAAAAGTGGTGAGACCCTTAAGACAGGGATCTCTGACAACCAAGACGGTTGTGCAGGACGGATCGTTGTGGATATGACGGTCCGTCACATGTGTCCGTCAGTGGACACTTAGAAAAAATGTTGAGACCCTTAAGACAGGGATCTCTGACAACCAAGACGGTTGTGCAGGATGGACCGTCGTGGGTATGACGGTCCGTCACATGTGTCCGTCAGTGGACACTTAGAAAACTTATTGAGACCCTTGGGACAGGGGTCTCTGACAACCAAGACGGTTGTGCAGGACGGACCGTTGTGGATATGACGGTCCGTCACATATGTCCGTCAGTGGACACTTGGAAAAAAACAAGTTGTGGGGTGTTGGGACGGACCCTATGACGGTCCATCGTGGTTACGACGGTCCGTCATCGGGGTATCGTTCTGTCATTCAGAGACAGAACTGGGGATGCCACAATCAACCCATGTGATTCAAACCAAAGACCCAACATTTCCCTAACACTCTTTAACCTAAATACCTATCAAATTTACAAATCTAAAGCCCTAATTTCTCAAGTTTTATCAAGGCATTTCGTGGGACTAATAACCTAGGTTAGACAAGATATGGTCAAAGATCAAAGACCCACATGCTAATAGTAAATAAAGACCAAAATGAACAGTAAATGGGTAGAGTTCAGAAACACATACCTTGGAAGAGGAGAAAACCACACGGAAGTGATGGCACCCAACAAGAAAAACTGAGAATCACAGCAGCAGACTCCGACCAAGAAAGGAGATTTGGGATGGGGAAAGGTAGAATGTGGGTTATTTGGGAAGGGAAGGAAGTTGAAAGGGAA
Source organism: Solanum sitiens (assembly GCA_016801875.1). Taxonomy (NCBI): domain Eukaryota; kingdom Viridiplantae; phylum Streptophyta; class Magnoliopsida; order Solanales; family Solanaceae; genus Solanum; species Solanum sitiens. The sequence continues at coordinate 2,251,580 of JABWTJ010000084.1, forward strand.
GGAAATGGGAGAAAGAGGGAAAGAAACAGTTTAATGAAGGGGTGGGGAGTTTAAAAAAGTTTTAAAACTTTTGAAATTTCTTAGCCGGGTCGGGTCGGGTTGCTGGTTAATGGAGTGACGAAACCCCGATGACGGTCTGTCACAGTTGTGATGGTCCGTCATGGGTTCCGTCGCATGTGCCCTAATTTTCTTTTAAAACAATAAAGAACGTACCTGGCACGACGGAGTAATGCGACGGTCCGTCACAGGCGTGACGGTCCGTTGATGTATCCGTCAGTGAATGTGGCAGAGTAATTTTCTACAGAACTTCCTGGAAATGTGCTACCTGAAAATTTACAACCCATTAGTAGAAAATGCTACCGTTACTAGAAAGAAAACTATAAATTGGTTAGATGATTCATATTGGGTTGCCTCCCAACCAGCGCCTGATTTAACGTCGCGGTACGACTGAGGACACTCGATTACTCAGACTTTATCAAGATGATACGGCTCAATCACCTCATTCGCCGATTCCGCATGACCTATATAGATTTTTAGACGTTGTCCGTTCACCTTAAACCGCACACCTTCCTTGTTTTCCAACTCAACCGCTCCATGAGGGAATAGTTGGGTGATCAAGTAAGGGCCAGTCCATTTGGACTTGAGCTTGCCCGAAAACAAGCGCAATCTAGAGTTGAATAAAAGCACCGAATCCCCAATCATAAACTCTCGTTTCTCAATTTTTAGGTCATGGTACTTCTTCATCTTTTCTTTGTAGAGGTCTGAGCTTTCATAAGCTTTTAGGCGAAATTCATCGAGTTCATTTAACCCATTTAACCGTTGTTCTGCAGCTTCATTCCAGTCCATTTTTAACTTCTTCATAGCCCACATGGCTTTATGCTCTCATTCAACCAGAAGATGACATGCTTTCCCATATACTAGTTGGTAAGGGGACATACCTATGGGAGTCTTATATGCTGTCCGGTAGGCCCAAAGAGCATCATCAAGCCTCCTTGACCAATCTATTCTACTAGCGTTCACTGTTTTTGACAAAATCTGTTTGATCTCCCTATTTGATACTTCAACTTGCCCACTAGTTTGAGGATGGTAAGGAGTGGCCACATTATGGCGTACCCCATATTTCTCCAATAATCCCTTGAACAATTTGTTGCAAAAGTGGGATCCCCCATCACTAATAATTGCCCGTGGGGTACCAAATCGAGAGAATATATTCTTTTTCAAGAATGCAGTGACACTCTTCCCCTCATTGTTCGCGAGGGCGATAGCTTCCACCCACTTAGATACATAATCAACTGCTACTAAAATATACTTCATTCCATGAGAACTCACAAACGGACCCATAAAGTCAATACCCCAAACATCAAATAACTCAATCACAAGAATGGGGTTTAGAGAGAGCTCTTGCTTTCTTGAAATGCCGCCGTCTCTTTGGCATCTATCACACGCTTTGGTGGAACTCATGAGCATCTTGATGAATAGTTGGCCAATAGTAACCACATTGTAAGATTTTATGAGCAGTCCGGATACCACTATGATGTCCACCAAAGGGTGAGGAATGGCATGCCTCTAAAACACTCAACATCTCAACTTCTGGCACACAACTCCGAATAAGCCCATCAGCACAGCTCCTATATAAGTATGGTTCATCCCAAAAGAACTTCTTCACATCGTACATGAACTTTTTCCTTTGATGAAAAGACAAGTCCGATGGAACAATATCACTAGCTAAGAAGTTCGCAAAATCTGCGAACCATGGAATCAAGTCTTGTGAGGCAGCCAATACATGCTCATCGGGGAACGTGTCATCAATATCAGTCTTATCCCCCAACTCTCTCATAGCTTCATCTTCTAAACGGGACAAGTGATCAGCAACTTGATTTTCGGTCCCTTTTCTATCCCTTACCTCAAAGTCAAATTCTTGCAGTAGTAATACCCAACGAATCAACCTCGGTTTCGCATCCTTCTTTGCCATCAAATATCTCAGGGCTGAATGGTCAGTATGCACTATAACTCTAGTACCTAGCAAATAGGAGCGAAATTTTTCAAAAGCAAATACTACTGCAAGGAGCTCTTGTTCAGTTACTGTATAGTTCTTCTGAGCTTCATTGAGGGCTTTACTAGCATAGTAAATGGGATGAAGGATTTTGTCCCTTCTTTGTCCCAATACCACACCAAGGGCAACCCCACTCGCATCACACATCACCTCAAATGGACTGCTCCAATCCGGAGAAATAATGATAGGTGCAGATACCAATTTTTCTTTTAGCTCGCCGAATGCTTTAAGACAGGATTCATCAAAATAAAATTTACAATCTTTCTCCAGCAGTTTGCACAACGGATGTGCAATTTTTGAGAAATCTTTGATGAATCTCCTGTAAAAACCTGCATGCCCAAGAAAGCTTCTCACACCTTTTACAGAGATAGGTGGAGGAAGTCTCTCTATTACCTCGACTTTGGCTCGATCAACCTCTATGCCCTTTTTTTAAATGCGATGGCCCAAAACAATACCTTATTTCACCATGAAGTGGCATTTTTCCCAATTGAGTACTAAATTGCAGTCTTCACATCTCTTAAGAACCTCAGATAAATGGCTCAAACACCGCTCGAATGATTCACCAACCGCAGAAAAATCATCCATAAAAACCTCAATAGTATCTTCCACCATGTCGGAGAATATTGACATCATACATCTCTGAAATGTGGCGGGTGAATTACACAACCCAAACGGCATTCTCTTGAACGCAAAGGTCCCATATGGACAAGTAAAAGTGGTCTTCTCTTGATCTTCTGGTGCAATAGAAATCTGATTATACCCCGAATAACCATTAAGAAAACAGTACCACCCTTTTCCAGCGAGTCTATCCAACATCTGATCCATGAAGGGCATGGGAAAATGGTCCTTTTCGGTCCATGCATTTAATTTTCGGTAATCCATACACACCCTCCATCCAGTCACCGGTCTCATTGGAACAAGTTCATTTTTTCATTAGGGACCACAGTCATTCCCCCTTTGTTAGGTACACACTGGACAGGGCATACCCAACTACTATCGGCGATCGGATATATTACTCCAGCATCCAACCATTTTATGATTTCCTTCTTCACGACCTCTTGCATAGGTGGATTTAAGCGTCTCTGGTGCTCAATACTTGGCTTATGATCGGGCATGAGTTGGATTTTATGAGAACAAATACCAGGAGGGATCCCAATAATATCCGCAATAGTCCACCCAATAGCTCTTTTGAACCTTTTTAGCACTTTTACCAAACTCTCAACTTGTTGTTTATTCAGGTCTGATGCAATGATTACCGGCAATGTGTCACCGTTTTCTAAGAATTCATACCTTAGATGAGGTGGGAGAGCTTTTAGTTCTAACTTTGGATCCTCCTCTATAGATGGTTTAGCGGGTGGAGACTCGCGATTCTTCATGTCTAGCTCATATTTCTTCGGTTTAAACCGAACATTACCACGATCAAGAGCAGCGACTAATGACCCATATTCTTCAATGCATTCATTATCACTGCCGCCAGTGTTTCTACACCTAGACGTTCTTCTATTTGTGTCTCGGGTGATTTACCAACTTTGTAAGATATAGCAGATACCGATTGGAGCTCACCACTCTGCCGCATGGACCTACAAATGTTGAAAGTCACTTCTTCATTATTCAACCAAAATTTCATTTGCCCCTTTTCCATATCAACTAAGGCTCTACCCGTAGCAAGGAATGGTCTCCCAAGAATAATAGGCACCTCAAAATCAACTTCACAATCAAGAATAACAAAATTTACCGGAAATATGAACGACTCCACTTTTACTAGCACATCATGGAGTATCCCTATAGGCCTTTTTACTGTTCGATCGGCCATCAGTAGCCGCATCGCAGTGGGCTTTGGATCACCCAAACCCAACTTCTAGTAAATTGAGAGGGGCATGAGATTTATGCTTGCCCCCAGATCACATAATGCTTTCGCAAAATATAATAACCCGATTGTACAAGGAATAATGAATGCACCCGGATCTTCTTTCTTTTGCACTAAAGACCTTGTAGTAATAGCACTACAATGCTGCATTCTGTCATCATCCTCAAAAGTGACCGATCTTTTCTTTGTAATCAAATCTTTCATAAACTTGGCATAACCAGGCATTTTTTCAAGAGCTTCTACCAAGGGGACATTGATAGAAAGCTGCTTCAACATTGTTATAAAACGCCGGTATTTACCATCTTCGGTCTTTTTCACTAATCTTTGAGGAAAGAGGGGGGGTCTAGGCATGGGAGTTACCTTTTTAGGCACTTCATTATCTTTTTCAATGTCATCTTCTGCTTCATCACTAACCTCTACCACTTTATCATTATCTCTCATCACCTTTTCCACAATAGATGGCATAGGTGGGTCAATAGTTTGTTTACCACCACGAGTAGTAATTGCCATACAGTGTCCATTATTTTTCGGATTTTGGACAGTGTTGCTAGGGAGAGTGCCCAGTTGCCGTGTGTTCACATTCGCAGATAATTGGGCCATTTGCAATTCAAGCTGCTTAATCGATATGGCATGGGTATCGACTTTCTGTCCAATACCCGCTACATCACTCCTTAAATCTTTCGTGTGCTCATCACTAGCATCGAACCTCCTCATCATCTTGTGCAACATATCCTCAACTCGTGCCATACTACCTCCACCATCCCTAGGAGCAACTTCACAATTTTGAGGAGGAATATAGGGCCCACTCCTATCATTTCTGTTACTATAGTTACCCCTATTGAAGTTGTTGTCGCGGTTTTAATTTCCATCACAGACATAATTACCCTCACGGTTGTAGTTACCATAGTTCCGACCTTGATTCCCTTGACCTTGGCGCCAATTCTCCTGATTGGAGCCTTGGGCATTTGGTCGGAAACCCCCCGTCTGATCATTTACTGCATAGGAATCTTCCTCATAATAATATTCATCAGTTGGTGGTGGTGGTTTAGACAAGTAGTTCACTGCGTTTATCTTTTCTGCACCCCAGTGACATGTTTTAACACCAACCCAAGCTCAGTTCTCATCTGTGCCATCTCTTCACGAATCTCATCTGTGGCTGGGTTGTGTGTGGATTGCACTACAAAGGTATTTCTCCCAGTATCTGACTTCCTAGTACTCCATGCTTTATTATTCCGGGAGCTTTTCTCTAATTTTTCGGCAATTTCAGCATAAGGACACTCCCCATAAGAACCACCTGCTATAGTATCCAATACCGCTTTATTATTATCATCCTGTCCCCGATAGAAGTATTCTTTCAGTGACTTATCATCTATGCGGTGATTGGGGACACTTCTAAAAAATAAAGTGAACCTATCCCAAGAACTGCTAACTGATTTAGTTTCTTGGATACCGGGTAGTAACGTGCTAAGAAAACGTCCCTTAGTTGGTTCCAAGTGAAAATTGAGTTATAAGGGAGCTCAGTGAACCAAATAGCAGCCTCTCCCGTCAGTGAGAGAGGAAATACTCTTAGCCCTATTACATCCAAATTCAAATCAGGCCTCCCTACACAGCTTTTACACACTACCCTCACCTTAGCTATATGGGCATGTGGGTCCTCAGACGGTAGTCCTGAAAACAAACCTCTAGCAGTGAGCATTTGCATTAGACTACTAGTGACTACAAAGGTGTGACCTTCTGGTATAGGGGGCAAGACAAGTGGCCCACCAGAATCTGCAATATTATCATAACCTCTGTAGTATTCTTGAGGACGTGGAGCGGGATTTTGTCCCCTTTGTGCATCTTGACCAGGATTATCAGGTAATAATCGACCATGAGCATCAACTGGAGCTGGGATGTTCTGGTTTGGATCATCATCATTAATACCCAAGTTTCGATTCATATTGCGTAGTGTACGCTCTAACTCGTGACCGTAGGGAAACAAGGGTTCTCTTCCTCTCCGTGTATTTGGCATACAAGGACGTTAGTTCTGCAAAAAAAAAAAAACTAAAAACAACAGAAAAGGTAAAATCAGGAAAATATTGACTAAACTTTAGTAATAAGTTTAAGTTAATCTGAAAGCTACTTTCCCCGGCAGCGGCGCCAAAATTTGATACGCTAAAACTTACTTCTCAAATAAGAAGTAAAGCGGTCGTATCAAGTAAAGAACCCAACTAATGAGGTTGGGATCGATCCCACAAGGAAAATAGTTCAGACTTAACTTTATTCTATTATTACTATTATTTAGCCAACTATTTTCCGAGAAAACAAAAGACAAAAGGGGGGTTTTATTTCTAAATTAATGAAAATGATTAACTAAATAAAAATGAACAACTAACAGCTTCATCTTTCGGAGTTTAATCAAATTATAAAAGTAACTAGGGCTTAAGTGTTCCCCACATGTTCCTAACTTGATAAATCTAACTATAACAATTATATCTTAATATCTTGCATGTAAAGTGATATATGTATCTCTAAATCCTTGGTCCGGCATCTAGAGAATTTTACTCCGTACCTTGGTCCGACTACGTGTGTTGCTATACTAACCCTTATCTTTACCTCATATTAAATATTCTATTCGGTATTTGACTAAGTTATTAACTCGTACCAACCAATACTAGCCTATTAGATAGTCTACACTAAATCTATGTTGATAATTCTTTTCTTATTATCTACCTCCTTGGTCTGGCAAGTAGCATTAAGGCGAGTTCTAACGTTGGCCATCCGTTAAAAAGACTTCTACACGAAAGAATTATCAATACATGCAAGACACCATTCTAGAATTGTTATTTTAGTTAGATTTTTACCTTGTTATTCACCCATGGTTCCCACAACCCTAGCTATGTGGTTTAGTTACCCATGTTCATAATTACACAATTCATATTGTTAATGGAAGAATTCATGCACTTACTTTTATGAGAATGAATAAATTCCAGAATTTAACTTGATCAATCAACAAAATCACCAACAATCAATTCCGTAAAAAGTATCTTAATTCCCAAAATCGAGAGTTCAATACTATAACAAGAGAACTAAAAATTATTCAAAAAGTATAACCCCAAAAACGAGGTTTTTCAAACTATTTATAATAAAAACAAAATCTAATCAAAGAAGGATTCTATTTACTAAAAATCTGTCCAAACGCGTCTGGGTCGACGGACCACGTGACGGACCATCACGGACACGACGGACCGTCATGGCCTCCGCCGTCCCATACTTCACACATTCTTCTGCTGCTTTCTTCATTCCCCTCGACGGACAGGTATGACGGACCATTTCAAGCACGACGGTCCGTCGAGGGTCTTCGTTCCAAAATACTTGAACTTCTTGGAATTTGCGTACTGGGACTACTTCGCTGATCAACACGACGAACAAGCAGGACGGACCGTCGTGGCCATGACGGTCCGTCATGGACTTCCGTAATCCCATACTTGGTCAGACTTCCCCATCTTCCTTCAGCAACTTCTCTCCTCACTGCGATGCCACCTACGGACCGTCACAGCCTCGACGGACCGTCATATGTTCCGTAGCTGGTCTCTTCTGCATTTCTTTCTCAAAAACTTCCGCGTTCATCCTTGGACAGATTTTCTGCAAACAAAGAGAAACTTACATAAAAATCAACACAAAAAGGCTTTCGACACACACTAAACTTAAGGAAAAAGCATTAGAAATACCGTGAAACCACGGTACATCAGAGTACCCAATGATTTTGAGACTGCTTGACACAGAAAAAAAAATCTTTTTGATTTCATGAAAAGATTTGAAATGTCATGTATTAGTGTAATTGGTGCACTTACATATTGTTGGTTATGCAAATGCTAGAAGATTATTTGATATACATAATGAAAGTTATGTGAAAAGATTGTCATAGTATCATTTAAGTTATGACAAGAAACTGACAAAGCAAGTGACTCAACACATAAAAGATGAGCTTCAATAAAATTGAAAGGATCAATCTCCGAGTTAAAAATGATTTGATTATGTAGATGCAGAATATTTATTTGATCTACAGAAAGCTCGATCGCAAAAGAGTTATTTGCTTACATATGGAGGCACAACAATATTTTGGCATTCAATAAACATTAATAACCACTTCTTCAAATCGTGCAGAAATAATACTGATCTATGAAGTAAGTTGGGGTGTGTTTGGTTGGAATGATGATCTATCATATTAAGAAAATATGTGATTTTCCAGTCACCATATACGACAGTAATATATAGCTCAATTGAAGGGAGGATATAATCAAAAGAGATCGAACAAAGTATAGTTCACCAAAAATCTTTCACACATGATCTTCAACAAAATGGTGAGATAGACGTTCAAAGGTTTATTCAAGTGATAATATTGTAAACTTATTCACTAAAGATTGCCAACATCAATATTTTGGAAGTTGTGATACAAGATTGGAATGCATTGTTTTCGAGATATCAAGTGAAGTTTTTATTAGGGGGAGAAAAATACGTGTTGTACTCTTTTTCTTAACCATGGTTTTGTCCCAATTGGGTTTTCCTGGTAAGCTTTTTAATGAAGCAACATTCAAAGCGTATTAAAATATCTATATACTCTTTTTCCTTCACTAAGATTTTTTTTCACAGGGTTTTTTCCTAGTAAGGTGTTAACGAGGCATATTATCTATGGACATCCAAGGGGGAGTGTTATAAAATAATATAATGTGGATGTCCACTACACCAAGAAGTTACTCACCCATTATCTCCACTATTTTCCTCATTATGAAGATGATCATAACCTCCATAACCTCCACCTTTATAACTATTATTCTTGTAACCTTTCACATTCATAACCTCCCCATTATATTCATGTTAATGTCATGTTTATGACTAACCTTTTGTATGCCTCTATGCTACACTATAAATAGAGGCATGAGGGTTCATATTGTATACACTTGAAGATTTGGTAAATACTTGAATAAAAAAAGCTCTCATCTTCTTGTCTCCCTATTTCTATTATTTTCATCTTATATATCTCTTGTCTTATATTCTTCTTTTCTTTATCTTTATATTGTTAGTTTGCTTTAGTTTTACAACATCCTGGGGATTTTCCTATAAAAATGAATATGAAGGTAAAACCTTCGTTGGTAATTATTTCCTGCGAATTTCAAAAACCCAACTAATTGAACTAGGGGTTTAAATTTTGGAGGTAAATTACTTGCAGATTTTCTTGCAAATACATAATATCAGGATATTGAACACGATAATCTTACATTAAGATGGTTAGGGCACATACCTGATGCGGAAGAAATCATCAAAGAGAGAAAAATAGAAGCGTTGGTCGTAAATTGATTTTTACCTCCATGCTCTATCTTTATGTTACCACAACTGTAAGCGATAAAATTATCGTAGAGAATATGTGATACCCATAATGGAGGGAGGGAGGACCAATTTATAGAGGTTATGACTTAATTTGGTACATCCATCAAGTAATCAATGTACAAATGACATATATTCCTTATTAAATATTATTTATGGTATTACTTGGGTTACAAGTAAACTTGAACCATAAAATAAGAAATAATTAATAATAATTAATAATAATTTTTATATTTTCCCACTTTTTTCAATGACCATATAACATTAATATTTCATAAACTTTCGTTGCACATACAATAAATCTCTTCTATAATGTCCATCATACATACCACAATATAACAGACTACTAATGTGAGTTATGGCGGTTGTACATAAATTTTAAGTTATATACTTCCTTCCATAGACTACATTAGAAACATATCGTACTAGGGTCATAATGTATAAAATATATAACATTATGATCCACAATAATGTCTCATAGAGACTTATCTTGTAATATCTCAAAATAATAATGTGTACACCATTATGAGAAATAAAAAATTCATTAAGGTATATCAGAAACACATAATGGAGCCCAGAGTGTAAAAACATCACAAATATATTAATCATAAGTACAACCAAGACTCATTTTTTGAACATGTTCTTAAATTGTCTTTGGTTGTAAGTCATTTGTTAACAGATCTGCAATTATGAGATCAGTTCTAATATTCTCAAGTAACACTCTTTGTTTCTGAACTTCTTCTTTGACTATAAAGTACTTTAACTTCATATGTTTGACACATTTGGAGTACTTAATATTCTTGGAGAAGAATATTGTTGTAGTATTATCACAATAAATTTTTAGTGGCTTGGTAATGGTGTCGACAACCCTAAGTCCTGAAATAAAGTTTCACAACCATAATGCATGAATTGTGCCTTCATAACATGTCATAAACTTTCTTTGCAGTTTTTCAGTGATCCATTTCAGAATTACTTTGGTATCTTCCTAGCATTTCGACCACAAAGCTAATATACGATCTTGTGCAAGTTTGAAGATACATCAAACTTCCAAATAGAAGATTAAGAAATTGGTTTATTCATTTTGTTCTACATTATTCTTTGGACATTGTATGAGATTAAATTTGTCCCTTTTTTGAATAGAAACTATTCTTGCTGAACAATTGTTCATGTTAAATCTCTCTAGAATTCTTTCGGTATAGCCTTTTTGAGACAGTTCCAATAATACTTGTGATCTATCATGAAATATTTGTATCCCTATCACATAGGATGTCTCACCCATATATTTCATTTCAAAGTTCATATAGAGAAAGTCTTTCGTTTCACACAATATGCCTAAATCATTAGTAGCAAGTAAAGTTTTATCAAAATACAAGACTAAAATAGAAACGTACTCCCACTAAACTTTTGGTATATGCACCGATGAACTGTAATCTCCTTAAATCGAAAATATGTTGTGGTATCATTAAACTTTATATACCATTGTTGTGAGGCTTTTTTGCGTCCATATACTGACTTCTTTAGCTTACACATCATTTTATATGTTCCATTAATTTCGAAACCATCTAGTTGGTCCATATAAACATCCTCATTCGAGGTCTACATTAAAAAATGTAGTTTTCACATCCATTTGATATAACTCTATATCATAATGAGTTACTAAAGCCAAAACAATTCTTAATGAGTCTTTTTTTTAGATCGGTGAAAAGGTCGCTTTATAATCAATGCCTCCTTTTTTTAGTGTATCCCTTGGCAAAAAGTTTGACTTTATATCGTTCAAAATTACCATCGCATTTGGTCTTAAAGACTCATCTACACCCGATTCTTTTAGAACTTTCTGGTAATTGAACAAGCCCAAACTTTGTTGTATCCATTTTAACTCTTTATTTATGGCATCAGTCCATTTATCAAACTCAGTGCTTTTTATGGCCTGTGAAAATGAAACCAGATCTTTATTAATTCCAATGTAAAAATCTAACTCTTGAAAATAAATTTCATAATCATCTGAAATGGACGATTTTCTTTCTCTTTGAGATTTTCTTAATGACACTATTTTTGCTTCATTTACATCAGATATTTGTGAGTTAGTTCCTTCTTGAAGTGTTTCATCCAAATATTGTTCAACATTGTTAAAGTGTTCTTCAACAAAAGGAAAAACATTTGTTATTGGTGTAGAAGTAGGTACATTTATGGGCAATGAAATATTTACCCTTATCACTAATTTTCATCGTTCAACACTCCCACTATTTTCACCATACTCAATGAATTTTGCATTACCGGTTTCAACAATTCTCGAACTATAATTTAGACGGTAATACTTATACCCTTTAGGTTTCAACACTCCCACTATTTTTACCATACTCAATGAATAATGGCTTATGGGATAATGTATAAAGTTGGTGGAGATTTGGACTTAATTGGTTATTCTGATAGTGATAAGGCTAGAAGTATAGCTTACATGAAGAGTACTTCTGGTTATGCTTTCTTATTTGGTAAATGTATTGTTCTTGGTTATCCAAAAAACAAAGTGTTGTTGCTCAATCCACTACCGAAGCAGAATATGTCTCAGCAGCTAAGGCTACTTCTCAAGCTCTTTGGCTTAGGAGAATTTTTGAAGACATTGGTGAAAAACAAAAAAGAAGAATTGTTTTGTATTGCGATAACAAACGATTGCCATTGCCAAGAATACATTCAACCATGAAAAATAATATATTTCCATCTAGTATCATTTTATCCGAGAAGCACAAGAGAAAGAGGAAATTCAATTGAACTTGCTGACATCTTCACCAAGCACTTTCTAGATAAAAGTTTTACTATCTTCGAGAACGCATTGGAGTTGTCAAGCAAATGATTTAAGGTGCATTCACACCTTTGATGTTTAGTCTTCCAATATTGTCTCTTAGTTTTTCAAAAAGTCTTTTAGAATTTTGTAATACATGTATCTAGTAAATTATGATACATGTATCTACTTATTTGTGGAGAAAAGATATAAAGTCACCACTGAAGTTGTCCCGAATTTTTAAAAAGACACCTTAACTTTGCAACCGTTCTATTACCCAACTAAACAATTTTGAATAGATATAATTACATCATTATTCGTCCATCTAACATATAGAGTGGTGTGCATGAGCAACCTAAAATAACTAATATAATTTTATTTTTATAAGTATTTTATTATAAAATATATTTTCTTATTTTTCTTATTATTTTAACTTTTTTTCCTTTTTTTCTCTTTCTTTTCAAAAATTCATTGTCATCTCTAATCATTGAAGCTTCTAACTTTCAATGTCACCATTTTTACCAGAACTTCACCTTCATTTTTTTAAAAACTATTAGTTTTACTCTCTTTAGTTTGAAAATTTTATCTAAATATTTTCTTACATTTCGAACAATTCGATAAACTCATTAGATTTCAAGATAATTAAGAAGTATCATATAATATTTTTATTCGATTTCAATTATATTCTTTCAATTTTTGAGAAATTAATTGATTCTTTTAAAATTATCATTTGTAATTTTCAATTTATATGAAAATGAGTAGTTGATGATACCTTCAAAATTTTATATTTTCTTAAAAATATAATTAATTTTGTTATCAATAATTCAATAAACCTAAATAATAGTATGAATTTTATAAAGAATTTGACCGGAGAAGAAAAAAAAATGGAAGTGAGTTTCAATTTGACATGGGGGTGGGAGGTGAAGTAAAAAAAAATGAAGGAATGAATTACTTGAAAGTGGGAGATGGAAGATTAAATAAAATTTAAGATATATCAAAATTAAAATTCAAAAAGTAAGAGAGAGAGAGAGATAAAGAAAGAAAAAGATAAATGAGAAATTTAAAATGATTTTTTAAAAATATTTTTAATTAAATTAACACGTGTCATGTAATGATTGGGTGTGATCTCACTTGCTTTTTAAAATTTGGGGCTGATCGAAAAATGATATAATAATATCTGTTCAAAATTGTTTAGTGTGGTAATAGGACAGTCGCAAAGTTAAGGTGTCTCTATGAAAATCCGAGACAATTTCAATAATGATTTTATGTCTTTTCTCTTTTTTGTGCAAGACTTTTGATCTTATATTTTGAATAATATAAATAGAGATGCAAGACTTTTGATCTTATATTTTGAATAATATAAATAGAGATGCAAGACTTTAATTTTATATTTTGAATAATATAAATAGAGATGTAGTTGATGATTGTAATCATCTCAAATGTCGTAAGTAGCCTAAATAAAACTTAAGCATTCTCTAAAGAAAGTATTCTCCTTTAGTATTTCCTATAAGACGGAATTGTTTCAATTGTACTTAGTGCCTAATTTTCTGAGTAAAAGGAACAAATTGTGGTTCAATTTCAAAAGGCAGATGCTCTTCCTGAACCAGAGGATATGCCTTGAATAAAACAAGAAAAATATCACTCAATTTGGAAGGTTGTTGAAAGATATTTTCCCTCCAAGCTTCTTATCCCTCCAATCTTCTTGTCAAAAAAATCAAGCTATAGCAATGGCTTCCACTTTTTCTTCTTTACAAACCATTAATTCTTCAATAACCAACTTCCCTTGTGTACCAATAATAAAGAAACCAAAGTTGCATATTTCCTTAACAAAAACGTCGATTTCTTCTGTTAGAGTAGAGTGTTGTAGTAGTAGTAGTAGTGCAACGACGTACAATGAGGATGAAGAAATGGATAAGATTAGAAGGCTACAAAATGGATCGGATGTTCGTGGTGTGGCGTTGCAAGGTGAGAAAGGTAGAAGTGTAGATCTTACACCACCTGCTGTTGAGGCAATAGCAGAAAGCTTTGGTGAATGGGTGATTAAAGGGTTGAACAATAAGGAGAAAGTTGTTATGGTTTCTCTTGGAAAAGACCCTCGAATTTCGGGTAATACATTGAGTGTTGCTGTATTTTCTGGCCTTTCTAGGGCTGGTTGCATGGTCTTTGACATGGGACTTGCAACTACACCAGCATGCTTTATGAGCACTATTCTTCCTCCATGTCAATATGACGCCTCAATAATGGTATGAATTTATATGACTTACTTTCGTTTTTAGTTCGTCTCAACAAAAAAAAATATTTCTATATTAAGTAATAGTTTAACTTTAAAATATCACACAAGTTTCTATAATTCATTGTAGACCACAAGTTTTAAAAGACTTATTTTTTTTTTGAACTTTATGTCAAGTCAAACTATATTACATAATGGAACAAAGAGAATATATATCGTTTATGTTTCTCTCTATTGTACGTCTAACGGAATGATTCAACATCCAATGACTTGACATATTTTAATTCAACTCTATGTGGAAGAATTACTCTCATCGTTTATTTTTACTTCATGACCACAATGGACATTGCATTCCCTTTAAAAAAAAAAAAAAAAAGAAGGAAGTGCTTATTTCTCCATATTAAATGGACTTGAGAAATGACATTTTAAAATTTCAACTGACTTTTTTAAGACCATAAGATTAAAAAACATGTTCTTATTTGGATACAGATGACGGCTTCTCACTTACCCTACACTCGTAATGGTCTTAAATTCTTCACACAAAAAGGCGGTTTAACGTCCGTGGAAGTGGAGGAAATATGCTCAGATGCAGCTCGTAAATATGCAAATAGGTTCGCAAAAGTGTCAACGACACTACCGACGCGTCCGACTAAGGTAGATTTCATGAGCAATTACGCGAAGCATCTACGAGATATTATAATGGAAAGAGTTAACCATCCTAACCATTATGAGACTCCCCTCAAAGGATTTCAGGTTCTTCTCTATTTTACTTATTATATCTTTTGTTTTATTGCATGTCCCTCGCACAAACCTTATCTAACTACATGAGGACAATAGTGACCATAAAACTTAAATCATATCTTTTTTTATTTTATTTTTTGGACTTTCTAACTCTTTCACCTCCTTTTTATTACTGTCCAGTCCACTATAAAATTAAAATTTAGTCATGAGTTGCTACTTTGCTTCATTACTAAAATTGACATTTACATAACTCTACGGACATCAATTTAATATAAAAATAGTTTTTTTAACATGAAAAATTATGTATCGACATCTTAAAATTTGGTATATATATGATTACTTTTCTTAGAATTGGCTTGAAAAAAACAGTCTTCCGGTCGTTTGTTCTTGATCTCAAAATCAAAAATGTAATAAAATAAAATCATCAGTCAAATAAATGAAATAAATAATTATATTTATTAATTTTAATATGTTGCTATCACTCGTAACTAAAAGAAAATATTTAATAGTTCATCGCTAATTGGTTGCTAATATGTTGCTATCACGGCGTAAAAATGATTTTCTAAATTTGAAAATTTGATGGGGGTAGCCTGGGGGCTGAGTAGGGGTAGAGGGTGGTGTAAAATAAAATTTTATAAATTTGAATTATTTTTTTAAAATGATGGTTTTTTAAAAAGAAAATGACCGGGGGAGGGGGGGGTTATTAGGTAGGATAAAAAATAAAATTTTAAGAAATTGAAATGTTGTTCCAAAATAATTTTTTTATGGGGGAAGGGGGGTAACGATGGTAAGGGTTGGTTGAGGAAAAAATAATCTTAAATTTGAAAAAAGATTCAAATTTTTTTTTTTTTTATTTGGGGAGGGGGTTCAGTTTGGGATAGAGATAAAAAAAATTGAAGTTTAAAAAACATTAAAAATTTATACAATAAATAAAAAAAATTGGATGGGGAGGGTTGGATATTGGGTAGGGTAAGAAAAAAATATTGTAATTTAAGGATGGAGTCTTCTTAATTTGTGAAGGAAAGTCAGTTTTTTTGAAGTCGAAGAAAATGAGTTGATTCAAAAAAAATATTTTTCAAAACATTTAAGTCAATCAAATATGAAAAATTAAAAAATATATTTTAAAAAAATGTTTTCTTTCGTAACAAACACACCCATAATCTTTTGTTAAATATCCAAATATAAGCTTTACTTATGAGTTGTGAGTAGCCCAAAAATACTTCTCCATTACTCTTGACATCATTTTTTTCTAGAGATCCCTTTTCATTATTATGAATAAAATATTTACATCCAAAGTATAAGATGACTTCAAAAGTATCTTTGTATGTGGTTGCAACTTCACCTGACTACTACTAGGTCCAGCTAGACAATAAGGAACTAAAAATTGGCTTGTTTAAATTTGGGCCCCAATATCTAAATTTGGAGAGATTTTTTTTGGTAGAAAATATAATAATATTTTTAAAAAATCTTTTAATGTGGAAATTGTTGTGATGATTGAAATAGATTTTAGGTAATTGTAATATGCTTTCTTATGTAATATATATATATATATATATATATATATATATATATATATGAATTGTTATGAGTATTATCAAATCATTTTTCACCGCAACAAAAATAACTTTTAGCGACAATTACAAAAACACATTAATAAAAAATGCTAAAGTTTTTACCGGCAGTTAAGTGTCATTACATTTAACGTCGCTAAAGCCTTTAGGGACAGATACAAAGAGTGTTAATTGCCGCTAGGCAATTGTTAATTAATTGCCGCTAAAGCTCATTTTTGATGTAGTGTCTATATGTGATCACACTCCAATTAAGATCTGGGCGTGCGGTGTTAAGATGTCCCACATCGATAGAATGATGAGAATTTGGTCTCCATGGACTTGGACAAACCTCCCCTCATGAGTTAGCCTTAGGATTGCAAATGCAGATCATTATTTGTGGCTAGTGAAAATGTTTATTTATGTGATGAAAGGTTGAAAATGCAGATAATTGTAAATGCTGGAAATGGATCAGGAGGGTTTTTTACATGGGATGTATTAGACAAGCTTGGTGCAGACACATTTGGATCTCTCCACCTAAATCCAGATGGAATGTTCCCTAACCACATCCCTAACCCAGAGGACAAAATAGCCATGTCCTTAACAAGAGCAGCTGTGCTTGAAAACAATGCTGATCTAGGTATTGTTTTTGATACAGACGTTGATCGTAGTGGTGTAGTAGATAGTGAAGGAAATCCTATCAATGGTGATAGGCTCATTGCACTAATGTCTGCAATTGTTCTCAAGGAACACCCCGGTACAACTATTGTCACTGATGCTCGTACTAGTATGGCCTTAACTAAATTTATTACAAATAAAGGTGGCCAACATTGCTTGTATCGAGTTGGTTATAGGAATGTCATTGACAAAGGTGTCAATCTTAACAAGGATGGTGTTGAAACACATCTCATGATGGAAACTAGTGGCCATGGTGCTTTGAAAGAAAATCACTTTCTTGATGATGGTAATAATTAACTACTTTCTAATTTTCAATTATTTTAAGTAGGGACAAAGGACAGATATAAATAGTATACAGATATCCTCCGTCATATTTTTGGACATTGGTGGCCCTACCGTCCAAAAAATAGAACATATATACCCTTCACTCTAACGGAAGACTAAATAGGAACACGTGGTGCAATCTTATCCATCGGGTCACCGGATAAAATTATGACACGTGTATGTTCGTTAGTATAAAGGGTATATATGCTCTAGTTTTTGGACGGCAGGGACACCAATGTTCCAAAATATGACGGAGAGTATCCGCATATCATTTATGATTGTTCAGGGGTATATTTGTCCTTTTTCCGTTTAAGTATACTTCTTTCATGGTTCCTTTTTTATATCTAGGTGCTTACATGGTTGTGAAAATTATCATTGAAATGGTAAGAATGAAGCTTGAAGGATCAAAAGAAGGCATTGGTAGTCTCATAAAAGATCTTGAAGAGCCATTAGAGTCCGCGGAACTTAGAATGGTTGTCCAATCTGAGCCTAGATATGCTAAGGCTAAAGCATTTGAAGCCATTGAAGCATTTAGAACCTATATTGAGGTATAATTTTTATTAATTGGACAAACAATGTGAACTCTTTAGTTTGAGTTTCTATATAACTTCCTTTCTTTCATCACATATATATAAAAAAAAAAAAACTTAAAGTTGTCTAACTCACTTGTTGACGTGTGTAGCCTCATTCATCTAAAAAAAAGTTTAAACTGTTAGAGACTATATTTTTATTTAGTTGTTCATTTGATAATGGACGACAATGAGATTTGACTCAGGTCTTTTGTATGCCCTCTCATACGATGCATGTTAAAGTATATCTCATCTAAAAGTTGTTATATGGAGCGCGCATACTTTTATTTACTATATTAAGTAAATGTGTGTTCACCTTTTTAGCAAGGAAGTTTACCAGGATGGGAACTTGATGCTTGTGGAGATTGTTGGGTAAGTGATGGATGTCTTGTTGACACTAATGATGATCCAACTGCAATTGATGCTTATATGTATAGGTAATAATAATTAATCTCATAAATTATAAGACAAAAATTTACCATATACTTTAAATGTATTGGACATTTTCTTATCTACCTTTAACTTATATTCAGGGCCAAAGTTTCATCTCAAGAAAATGGAGAACATGGATGGATTCACCTTAGACAAAGTATCCACAATCCAAATATTGCTGTTAATATGCAATCCACAGTTCCTGGTGGATGCCAAAACATGGCAAAAGTTCTAAGAGACCGGTACGATTCTTTTGTGCTCTCTTATTTTCTTTTGTTGGGTTATATCGCTACTTCTTTAATGGTTAATCTGTTTTATCTTGGAGGATTTAATCTGCAACCTCGGGTACTTGATCAGGAGATTAAATTTTTTAAGGAAACACAATGGGTTCTGTGAACTCGGATAGTTCTTTGTGTTTTCTTTCATCTTTTGATTTATCGTTTAATAGTTTGAATGATCACACATTTCTTATGTTTAATTAGGTTTCTATTGCCTAGCGGAATGGACAAAATACTTGATGTCACCCAAATTGATAAGTATGCTACAAGTGGAGATCTAAGCTAAGATGCTTAAAACATCCATGCTTCAAATTAAGCTATAATGTGTGTCAATAATGTTCAATACACTCTATTCAATGGGCCAAAAAAAAAAAAAAAGGAAACAAAAAAAGAAGAAGAAAAAGAGTGTGAAAGTGTATTCTTCCTTAATGGACTTGGATATTCATATACCTTTTTCACTATTTGCATATTATACTCACTAGTGGATCTAGAATTTGAAGGTTGTGGATACTTCATTTTTTACATTGAATTGTTGCCATTCACATAGTATAAGTTTGAGGACTATTTGAATGCATCATGAAAAATATTAGTGAGACTATGTTACCATCACAAAAGAAGACCTCTAGTCACAAATTACATTTGTACTCCATGAATTTTTGTACGTTGAAATGGAAATGTGCAATAACAACATCACTTGAACTTGTGAATATCTTATGCTTAACATAGACAAATTAAACAACATTATAAATGTATATAATTTATTCGTTATGTAGTTTATCGATGATAAACTTTGTGATTCGGTGAAGAGAGTGTGTAGCATAGTTCAAATAATTAGAGCACGTAACTATGAAGCTTTGTATCAAACTTTTGTGAATATCTTACACATTATTGTCATGATCCGAAATCGAGTCATGATGGCGCCAATCATAAACGCACAATAGGCAAGCCAAAATCCAACTACGAGAAATAGAATTGAACAATCTAAAATAAAATTATTGAGAAGAAAAATAGACAAGAAATGAGGCCTTAGTATAGATATATATATATAAAGGTGCAAAATATGTAGATATGACCTGAAAGTGAGCAAGAAAGACAAACTATACACAAGAATCAACTCCGACATGGTGGTCACCCAGGGGAGGACTCACGTGCATTTGTGAGGGTGCACGTGCACCCGGTAATTTCTAAAAGATAATCGGATATATATGTATAGATAGTGGATAAATGATTATATATTTTATTGTGCATCCATATGGATAAAAGGCGTTTGTGCGAGATGGTTGAAGTCGCTCAGCCAAAACATGGCTGCTAGAGTTTGATTCCCCCGGGAGGCAACATTTTCTGATTTTTTTCAAAACCTTTTTACTCTAAGTTAAGCTTAAACCTTTTTAAAACTCATAGAAAATCTACAATGTGCACAATTCTAAACAAAATATAACACTTAGAAAATCTACAACTTACAAGTATTTTTACTATATAAGTTCTTCTGTTTAAATATTTTTTAAAAGAATTTGTTGTCGATTTTTGTGATTTGAGATTGATAGATTATGTAAAAATAAATGCAGTGATTTTTGTCATGAAAACTGGTTGGAATTATATTTTGGAACGATTCAATTTACATGTTGGTGAAGTAAATAGCGTCCACAAGAGGTGTTTCAACAAGATGCTAAATTTTGAGAATCAATCTCAATAAGCCATCAAAGAAAATAAGAATCGAGTATCGAATTCGTTTAGAGGCTTCTACTAATGTGGCAACGTTCCTCTTGAAATTTGGATTGTTTTTTCGAGGTCATGATAAAAGTGAGTCTTCAATAAACAAAGGTCTTTTTTTAGGTTTTTTGAATTGGCTTGAAAAAATGTTTCCGTATATGAATAATGTTATTTTAAAACATGCTCCAAAAAAATGCTATGATAATGACTTCTCCAAAAAATATTAACTTACCCTTGTGCCCCCCTATCTTCAAATCATGGGTTCGCCTCTGTAATAGGTCACCGGTACAAGAACATCTAAGTACCGAAAGGACTTTGTACAACAAAATCAAATTACAAATACTTGTATTAAATTAGAGCATCTAAATTGTAGATTGTCGATTAGAGTATTTCATACAAGGAAATTGGATAAATACACTTACGTATTGATGTGTTTGGTTAAAATATAAATACTATAAGTTGTTTTTAAATCTCATGACTATAATATTATTAATAAACATTTACGTTTCATGATTTTCACTCTCTTTCACTCTAAAAGTTTTTAACACCATTGGTGCTTTGTGTGGTAAATTATAATCTTAAACACTATCTGTGGATTAAATTTATGGGGAAATTTTTAAATGTCAATATTTTAGCATTTAATAGGACATTTTAACACATTTTTAATATTTCTTAAAAATGTTAAGATTTTAGTTTGTTATGTATTTGATTTATATTTTTTTATTAGTAGTAGTTGTTTTAATTAAAAGAATACAATTATTTAATAACAGAAAAAAGAAATTTTGGAGAAAAAATATTTTTAAAAAGTAAAAATCACTTAAAATTCTCATCAATTACAAGTTCAAAATTAAACGACACGGCACCAATCCCTTTTATTCATCAAATTTCCAATGTTGTTTTTTTAAATTTTCATTGATGATACTCAATCTTTGTTGAAGTGAATTCGATTAAATTTTATTATTTCTGTTTGGGAAGAAGATTTTGAAAACGGATATGGATAAGAAATTTTGTTGACAAACAACTTTGGAGAACGAATTTCCAATTGAAACTTTGATATAATAGGTGAAATACAAAATTGATAAGGTATACTTGACCCTATCCACATAACTACATTATACTCCACAAAGATTGAATATAAAATCAACAATAAATACAAATTTACATTCATATAGCAAAAAGGTATTCAAGATTGAGTTATGTATGTATTTTACTTTTATAGTGAAAATTTTACTTTCATGGTGAAAATTAAAAATTGTATATCAATGATTAAATTTGTATTATCCAAATATATTTTTCTTTTATTTGTACTACAAAAATATAACTGATTGTACCTCAATATAGTCTAATCATTACATATGAATATGATTTTAGAAAGAATACAAGATTTTGAAAAATTATAGCATACATGGTAGAAATAATATAATCTGTTGAAGAAGGATACAATATTCTAAAAAAATAATACAAATTGATTGTGAAAGAGATACGATACATCTATGCTTAAGAAATACAAATTAATTTGGCATACTTATTGATTGGAATGACTACAAACTAAAAAAGAAGTACAATGCTCTTAATAAAAATACAAAAACTGAGTAAAAGAGAAACAATTGACAAACTAAAATTAATATGAAAATAATTTTCGCAACCTTCTTCTTTGGCTCTCTCTTTCTTCTTCTTCGTCTGATATATTCATTTTTTTTAATTTTTTGTTCACCAAACCCAAATCCGAATCCGTATTCACTTACATAGATCAAAGATGGGAAATCACTAGAAAATTGATGATTAAGTGTAATACCTCTTATAATTCTCTTAGAGTCGGCCATTAGAGAGAGATCATTGAGGTTTTTCTTCACGCCCTGAGACTACCCTAAGACGTGAACACGGGACCTAGATCAGGAGTGACCCCAAGCTAACCCTGATCTGACATATCATAAGCAGGCTGAATATTCTGTAACAATTAAATTGATGCGGAAGCTAAATCATGATAAAACTTAATAGTGGGGAATACCCAGACTATGCTTCTTCCTAGTTATTTCAAATTGTGAGATGTTACAATATCTCTCCCTTGGAAACATTCGTCCTCGAATGAGATCACTCTTACTAGGCTAAAGGCATCACATCAAACATACAGTTTAAACACCCAACAAACACAATGTAATTTCATACCAACTTAATATCAATGCCAAGAAAAGGATTAGTCCCTTAATTTGAAACTTCTCCGGATCCGAAGAGATGTGGGTATCTCGTCAACCTATCATATTTAGATTCTCAAGTAGCTTCTCTACAAACTGATTTCTCCACAAAACTTTGACTCGATGCTACTCCCTTTGTTCTCAAGTTGCAAACTTGGCGTTGTAGGTTCTGAACACCTAGATAAGGCTAATGTGGTTGTTGATTCCTTAAGCAGGTTGTCTATGGGTAGTACCACCCACTTTGAAGAAGGTAAGAATGATTTAGCACAAGAGGTGCATAGACTTGCACAATTAGGAGTTCGATAAATGAATTCCACCATAAGGAGGAATAGTGGTGAACAATGTGTCAGAGTCATCAGTAGTGTTAGTTTTAAAAGGCGAGCAAGATCAAGACCCTATCTTGCTTGAATTAAGGGCAAATGCTCATAAAAAAAAAAGTGATGGCTTTTGAACAAGGGGGATATGGTGTTTTGAGGTATAAAGTTAGATTGTGTGATCGAATAAATCATCTATCATTGGAAGAGGATACTTTTTCTTGATGGTAACCTTGTTTAACTAACGGTAATCGATACACATCCTAAGGGAACCATCTTTCTTTCTCACAAATACGACCGGAGTGCCCCAAGGCTAGACACTTGGTCGAATGAAAACCTTTCTATAAAAGATCTTTCAACTGCTCTTTTACCTCTTTTAACTCTAATGGTGCCATTATGTATGGCTGAATAGAGATAGGACGAGTATCTGGAGGAAGATTTATACCAAAATCTATCTCTCACTCAGGAGAGACTTCGGGAAGATGATCTAAAAAGACGTTTGGAAACTCTTTTACTACTCAAATTGATTGAATAAGGGGTACTCAACACTTTGAGTCATTAACTTGCACTAAGTGATAAACATATTACTTGGAAACTAACTTCCTTGCCTCAAGGTGCGAAATGAAACGACTTATAGGCACTGCTGAACTGCTTTTCCACTCTATAACTGGTTCACTGAAAAATGGAACTTGACTACTCAAGTGCTAAAATATATTGATGCATAATAGGTATGAAGTCAGTCCATACCTAGAATGACATCAAACTCTACCATGTCTAATTAAACTAAGTTATTCATGGTACTCTTGTGATTGATGGGAAATGGTACAATTATGATAGACTGTCTCTGCTAGAATAGAATTCTCAACAAGTGTAAAAACACTGAAGGGATCAAGAAGTTTCTCTTGAAGAACATTAAAACTGAAGATTTGGATCATACAAGACTTGGATCATACCAGTGACAACATCTAGCGAATCCTCTTACTCTCGGCAACTAGTGATAGCATAAAGACGGTTTCCTCTCTTTCTGCCTCTAAAGTAGCTCATTTAGATGGAGCTCTATCTTCTAGAGCAACAGAAGAAGACTAGCTTTATTTCCCTCTTTACCGTTTCTATGTCTGTTCTTAGGACATTCTCTTATAAAATGACCATTCTGGAAACACTTGAAGCAATCAGCGAAGCCATAATGACACACCCCCTGAGTGGCTCCTACCACACTTGGAACATGCATGGGTCTTGTCACACCCCTTTTTCGCGCGCGCGGCGTAGGGTTTTTCCAATTTAAGTGACGGTATGGATTAAGGATTATTTTATTTTTCAGAGTCGCCACTTGGAATTGAGTTACGGTGTTCCAAGTCACCTTTCTGTTTAATCCTAATCAAAAGAAAATGACTCTTTATTTTGGTCTGCAAACCAGAAATTGAGGTAAGAAATTCTGTTGACCGAGGGAAGGTATTATGCATCCCTCGAGTCCCGTGGTTCTAGCACGGTTGCTTTTATTGACTTATACTTATTTTAAAATATTTTTGGATATATTATTTTTAGGTCATGACTTGTTTGCATTTTTATAGTTGAACTTTTATTTGGTCTCAAATCAGATGCATAACTGCATTCTCGACTTTGACATTTGGAGAAATAACTGTCTTCATCTCTTAAGTTCCTCCCACATAATAATTGTCTATAAGTGTTACTTTATATTAATAAAAGTTATTTATATTTTTGAAACAAGGTGCGTCACCACATCCTTGAATTTTTAATGTCTCGAAAAAGATGTGTAACCGCATTCTTAATCGAAACAAATATTTATTAATATGCCTAAAACTCATCTAATCATTAAAACAAATATTTTTCCTTCATACATAAAACTAAATAATGTAAAATAAATCTAAATGTTGAGGATACAATATATAATTCTTCACTATTTCTATATCTTTTATTTTATATGTTAATATTTTATATTTTTATTACTCTTAAGTTAATGTCAAAATGAAGCGTACACTTTTTACTACAACAAAACAATAACAATTTATTAAAATAAATCTTATTTTTGTGTGATAACGTAAAAAAAAAAAATGTTTATTTATTTACTTATTTATTAGCCAAGCTATACCTACTTTATCATTATTATTTAAATCAAGACAAGAAAAAAATGTTATGACTCATTCATTTTAAGAGATCACAACTAACATTTTTTCAAAACTCAATGTACTAACTCTAAATCCTTATTTAATTTTTGATATTCAATGAGATTCTACGTGATATTAACTAGAAACTTATTCAAAGCATCAAAATTGTACAACACTAAATAACAACAAATATGTTTAATTTCACATTTTATTTCAATTGAATTTGAATGAAACAAAACTATATATAAAAAAAAATCCATAAAATTACATCAAATTCCATGAATAAATTAAAAGAGATAAGTTAAAGTTGAATACCACAAAAATCTCGACTGAACCTCGACTAGAACACCCACAAACTTTGTATTTTTTGTTGGGTTCTTGAAAGGAAATGAAAATGTTTTTTTTATCGTTTGCTGCCTTTTTCTTTTTGCTGATTTTTCTTTTTTGTTTTCTGATTTTTCTCCTCTTTTTTTTTTTGTATGCTTTTGCTGAATGTTTTCTTCCGTTTTTTGTTTTGCTGACCCTTTTGTGTATATAATAGATTGTAGTAGTAGTGTGGGGTGATGTGAGTGTGGTGGTGTATGTGAAATGGGGTTAGTGGGGGTAGTGCAGGTGGGTTTGGGGTAGTGGGGTAAATGGGTTTTTTCTTTTTTTATTTTACTAAATAAAAATAATAATAATATTAATTTTATAAAATTAAAAAACTAGATTAAAAAAATAATAAATATAAATATAAAAATTAAAATCACTAATTTATTATCAAAATTTTGAATGAATAAATAAAAAAATGTACCTTAAAGTGTGATTTTATTTTTTGTAGTTTTCATATCTTTTAAATATAAACTTAATAAAATAAGATAAGAGTCAAAATATTAATAAAAAATATTTAAGTTCTATAAAGGGTATAAAACTTAAATTCGATCAAAAATTACGTGTCTACAGGTCTTAGTACCCCCTTGTGCCTATCAACATTGCGAATACGCACGTCTAGCTCTGAAGTTCTAAGAATTCTGAGTATTGTACACACTTTGGTTACTTGGTGCTGGTGCATTAGCAAGTGATGAAATAGGCCCTTTCTGGTTCTGTTAGAAAGAGACCAGTTCGCATAATTCCTTTTCTGTCCGGACTCGCTCCTTATGTCTTAGCCCTCTTATTCTTAAACCTTTCTCTATCCCTTAGCGTTTTCCTCCTCAACTTGTTGCACATGGATCATCAGCCTTTCTACGTCCATGACACCTACTAGAATGGTTGCCTTACTTTCCTTACTTAATACACGAGAAAACCCAACGACGAATAACCTCATCATGCTCCTCATGTCGGTAACCATATATTTGCTTCTCTTTGCTCGGGGGGGAAAGAAACGCCCCAAAAAAGCCTCCTCAAACAAAGCCTAGCTTACATAATTCCTTTGCTGCCCGGACTCGTTCCTTATGTCTTAGCCCTCTTATTCTTAAACTTTTCTCTGTCCCTTAGAGTTTTGCTCCTCAACTTGGATCATCAGTCTTCCTATGTCCATGACACCTACTATAATGGTTGCCTTACTTTCCTTACTTGATAGATGAGACAGCCCAATGACGAATAACCTCATCATGCTCCTCATGTGGGCAACCATATCTTTGCTCATGGGGGAAAGAAACATCCCAAAAAGGCCTCCTCAAACAAAGCCTAGCTCACAATCAGTTACACGTAAGCTCAAGTTAGAAAGAAACTTTTTAGAGATAAACTTTAACGCACGAAATGAGTATGAAGAAGTGAGGAATTTCCTATATGTTGCAGCCTCCTAATTATAGATGTGGCACGCTTCACACCGATAACTAGGACTCTACAGACACGACTTCATAGACTCTCTAGGACTCTTGAACTCTGTGCTCTAATATCAAGTTTGTAACGTCCCGAGCCTACACCCTGGACGTGGTCGGCACTCAAAGACTATTGCTGGTCCCAAGCTAACCCTTGACATGATTTACTTAATCAGTGAAAGACTTAAAACATTAATACAAGGATTAAAATGCATTTGTTCAACTGTATAAAGGATAAATTAGAAAGTTTTAAAGATAAAACATTTTACTTAGCCAAAATGACAACTCAAGTCTTAGTACCTAATAAATGATGATGAAAAGACTTAAATGATTGACATATGACTGTCTATGAAGCCTCTAAAAACAACTGAGATGGATGTTGAGACAAACCCCACAACATCCTATTGAACTATGCTTTAAAACAATGAAATGGATCCTCCGGAACGCAATGAGTCTCACCAACAGACTCTAAACTGCTCACTGGATCAACGATGTGCCGGAATACCGATCCAAGTTACCTTTGTCTACATCATAATACAATACATGACAACTGGCATGAGTACATTAAATGTACGAGGCATGAGTACATTAAATATACGAGTATGTGAGTTGGAATGATAAAGCAACATAGGCTTGAAAGATATTATGAAAGAAACACTTACATTGGCTCTTCTAAACTCATGAATACTTAACTGAACTCATTTCATTATAAAGCAGTTTAAAACAAATGCAATATAAAGAAAAGGAAATCTGTTTAAAACATAATGTCAAATCATAATCATAATATCATAAAGACATATCATGCTTCCTCTAAAAGTCTACTTGTGTAATGTGTTGACACCCAATTTTTGACCCGCGTCGGTATAGATTAGTTATCGAGCTTCCTAAATTTTTCAAATAATGTAAATTAATTAGTTTTATAAATTTCGCAAAAATACAATAATATTAATGCCTACATAGTTATGTATATACCGGTATATTTTACGTTTATTCGAAAGTCATGCCAAAAATATTTCAGTTTTTTGATAATCATGCTATTTTAGTTTAAAAATTATGATTTTTGAATCACTCTTTTTAATTATATTATTAAATAGAGGAGCTTGTTAATTAGTTAATGCGAGTTCGTCATTTTAATCGGTTATTCGTCAAATTAATTCAATTTCCTTCCCCATGTCTCATTAGTTCCCCTCCAGCCCACTAAATTAAATCCAACCCAATTCCCAGCCCAACTCACTCAAAACATCAACCAAACCCAATTCTTTTCTTAAGCCCAACACCTCTACCCAATTCCGCCGACCCAAGCCCATTCCTTAACCCGACCCGTTTTCCCTTTCCCCTTTCATCCTCTTCACACACCCAGCAGCCCCCCCAAAGGTAACCTCACGCGACTCCCATTCCCAGAAAAAATCACGCGACCCCTCTCCCCCACGATTCCCTGCTCCCCACGCTCTCTCCCTCGTGCTTCGCCCCTTCCCTGCTCCCCACGCTCTCTCCTTCATCCAAGAAAAAACCTCCATTTCTCCCTCTAGATAATCTCCCTCCGTTGTCAGAACAAGTGTGGGGGGGATTTTAGTTAAAAATCTTAAAAAAAATTCGGGGTTGAGAGGCTTTTCGTCTTTTCTGTTACTTCGAAAGAGTTTAAGGGGTTATCAATCATATACATTTACGTGTGAATACTTAAGAAAGAGACTTCAAGGAGATTGAAAGTCGCGATTCTGTTTCCCCTGTCTATTGGTTCGTCTTTGGAACCGTTTGGAGTTCATTTCGGTGGTGGAAGCTTGCTATATCGCTCGTCTTTTCCGTTCGTTGCTTTCGAAAAGGTAAACTCAACTTATCCACATGTTAATGCATTATAAACAGAATGTAGTTTAATTCATTGTTTGAGTTTAACTGTGTTTGTTCTTATTGAAAGTTCGTCTGATGATACGATTTCCTGTTGTTAGTATGATTCATTGCTTTTGTGTTTGTGATTCATTACCATGTTGATTTGAACTATGGAATAGTCGAGCTCAAGCACATTACTCTCTGTTATTTGGCTTTCTCCCCTTCCTCTGAAAGTTTCTGCAAAGCTGTAAAGTGATGTGGCCCTGTTTACGTTATGTGCTTCTTATGGAGTCATTTTACGATCTGTTTATATGTGTTCTTTCGTTGCTTAAAAGTGTGCCATTCCTTATTCGTTCATCTAGTCTAAAACTTTCACTCGTTCCCCTCTTCGAGTTATTTGTTCGGGCTGAAATGGATCAATGAAGGCTGTGTGACATGTAATTTGAATTGTGTTGAGATTTTCCTTCAAATATTCAGTCTGTTTTCGCAGTTGTTAAGCATACTGCTTAGAGATCGAGCTTGGGTTTGAGGATCATATCATATTTATAAAGCTAGAGGAAATAGTAGCTCATTTTTGGACTAGGATGTCATATCTTAGTCTGCTTTGCATTTGATGTTACTAATTATTCTTAAAACTGGTGGGAATAAATACTGTTTTAGTTGCTAATAATGTGTGTTGTTGCTACCTTTTGCACTGAAATCGCTGCTTTAAATCTTGGTTCCTTTGTGTCTATCGCTATTTTGAATTCTCTGCGAATGCATGAAGTATGCTGGATTAAATAAAGAAGGGTGTTTGTTTTGCAAGCAGCAGTGGTGCACTTCCATGCATATGATGGATGCATCAATATGTGTATACACCTTGTACTCATGCCATTCTCTTTATTGGGTGTGAAATCTTGTTCTGTGCTTAGTTTCATTATGAATTGTTCTGAAGTCATCTATCCCCTTTTAATTCGAGCCCCCGAGTAGTTCATTTTTTACCCCCGTTTTGTTCAAAATGCTCGCTATTAGTTTATCGTCCAAGGTGCTAATTTTCTTTTGTCTTGTTTTGTTTGCATGTAAAACTATTCTCGAGTCCTCACGGACCTCACTCCGATTCCTTGAACCTTCTCGTTGAGCCATAAAGGCTCAAACTAATTTTTCCGAGTCAGCCAACCCCTGAAAGGATGTGCAGTATCGAAATAAAAACCAGCAGAAGCTGCTAAAAATATTGTTGCAGGGATTTGAAGAAGATGTATACAGCAGTATACATGTTTTATACACAGTTGTGCACTGATATACAGGTTGAAGGCGTACATATGGATCTGTGTTCGAAATCTGGGTCGATGAAAGGGAAATTACACTCCTAAAAAGGAGTTTTCAACTTTCGAAAGTTGAAGGACAGGCTGATATACAGCCTGTATACACAGATATACAGGGACGATATACTATATAGATGCTTAAAAAATATGTTTGGCAGGGGAACGTACAGGGACGCTTATTTTAGTTAAAATTCGGGATTAAGCAAATAATGCGGACGTAAGGTGCAGCCCGTATACATTAGTATACATTATTGGGCGACGATATACACTTGTTAAGTAAGTTTTAAAAATCATACAGGCACAAAGACGCAGGACGATACAGGGAAAAACAACGGAAAATATGTATTCAAACAGGTTCAGGGCTCAAAAGGTCCAAATGGGTCAAATATATATTGTATACAGATTTTTAATTTGTTGAAAAGGCCCAAGTCCACATTTGAAATTAGATAGGACAGGTGGGCTAAAGCCCAATGGAATGAATTTGGGAAATGAGGCCCAAGTTCAAATTTTTTTATCTTTCTCCTCTTTATCTATTATTTGCTTGAATTAACTAATGTGTGGTAGAATTTTAATAATCCCCAAAGGGTAGCCAATCTTCATTCTTTTAAAATTTACCACTTTATCTGTTTATTTTTGTTTCAATTTATCACCATTTTCTTTAAGTTTCTCCTTTAAATGCTTTTCTTGTAGAAATAGTAAGAAACAAAAACTTTAAAAATTAAATAATATATCAAAACAATTTTATTTTTTTTTTTTTTTATTTTTTTACTAAGTTAAAAAATACTAAGTTTTTTTACTAAGTTAAAAACTTTACTAAGTCATCTCAGTCAAATCGCCGGTCAACTGCAAGTTAGCGGACATCTCGAGGGCCTAATACCTTCTCGGGATGTACATTGAACTTCGAACCCTTTTCAATCGATTTTGCCTGTTTTTAAATCTTTTGAAATTTTTCTTGATTTTATCAAAAATCAAGTGGCGACTCCGTAATTTGGAAAGTTGATTTTTCTTAAATAATAAGATTAATTGATTTTTCAAAACTTAGTCAATTTCTCTCATTTTTAAACAAATGATGGTATTTTTTTTAAATAAAACAGAATGGCGACTCCGCTGGGGACTAATTAAGTTCTAACCATAAGATTTGATTGTTTGACTAATTGCTTTTAATTGTTAAAATATTGTTTGTGCTGAATATGTTTAAATTTATCATAAACTGTCATTGCATTCATGGCATATTTCCGATATATATGTATAGTATATTAAAGGACGGTTTGCGGAACCGCAGCTGGACTTTTTTATACTCACCCTTTTTGAAATTAGCGGCAATTTATTGGTTCGTCAGGCGTCCAATGGTTGTCGCGAGTTTCAGCCCAAATTGTCCGTTTGGGTTCCCGGTCCTTTCAAAGCCACTCCTAGTCAACTAGCGTAGAGCTGAGCCAAATCCCGAACGTAGGAGCATTTGAACTAAGACGACCCAACGCCCAAGGCGCGTTGGGCCCATTAGAAGCCCACCTTGTGTCTATTTGGTCCAAATT
The DNA here is from genome assembly GCA_016801875.1 of Solanum sitiens. NCBI lineage: Eukaryota > Viridiplantae > Streptophyta > Magnoliopsida > Solanales > Solanaceae > Solanum > Solanum sitiens. The sequence goes on from JABWTJ010000084.1 coordinate 2,283,234, forward strand.
GCCGAAACTAGACAATCATGCTTACGTGTTAATTGAAGGATGTATATGTATTTTTAAAAACAATTTATTGTCCACAGGGCGGGGGGTTGACTAATCTTTGTTCGCTATTTTTGTAGGATGAATCCGACACACAAACCTTTGAACACAAGAATGGTTACTATCCCCGACCCTTTCCTCAAAGTGTGGTGGAGGTTCATGAACAACGATGATAAAAGGGTCGTTCAGAAACACATAGGTCATCTCCCGTCATTGTTAGAGATGAATGTGTGGCCTGGCTTAATTAGAACGATGGTGAAATTCTGGGATAGCGATAATATGGTCTTTCGATTCGGGGAAGTAGAGTTGACGCCGACTATAGAAGAAATTCTTATCAGTTATGAAAGTGTCGCCATGTGCAACAAAAGGAAACGACATCCAGATACAGATCTCCTAAATCCTATAATATGGGATTTTGCCAAAATTAAAGAGAAGTTGTCATTGGTTAAAGCCGAGTGGATGGACAAGCTCCCTGGCTCGAATATACCATTCCGAAAGTTATATTATCGATTTGGGCGTGCAAGGGCTTATGAGAAACATAAAGACGAGTTCGTCTCAAAAGAGAAATGGAAAGAGACGCGTCCCCTTGCATTTGCGATATGTTTGCTCGGAACGATGGTTTTCCCTCAAGGGCCAAAATACACTATTCATCCTAGTGTATTTATGGTCACTCATGCCATCTTCTATGGAGTGGATTACAAAACATCGACAAAGTACTACACTTTAGCGCCTATGATTCTGGCCGACATCTACAGGGCTTTAGACAAGTGTCAGAACGGAGAACGTTTCTTTCAAGGGTGTAATCTGATACTACAGTGGTGGATGATGCGTCATTTAATCAAGACTCATAACCCAAAAGAACCAGATCCTTTAAGACGATCTGACGAGCTACATAGTCATGACTGGTGGTTGTATCACAATCGTTACAACAAGACTGGAGGAGAGAGTTTTTGGTATCCGAGGCTTCGAGGGCTGAGAGAAGAAGACGTACAATGGTCAATAGATAGTTTGGTGGTAACTAAGAATATGGTGGTTCGAACTGAAAAAGTCCCTTATTTGGTATTTGCTGGATTAAGAGGAACTAGACCATATGCCCCCGGTCGGGTTCTGAGGCAACTAGGAGGGAAACAAGAGTTACCCCAGATTGCAGACATGAGGAAATTCGTAACTGACCACGAGAATGGGCGAGTTGCATTTTCTGAAGACATGCGTAGGATGTGGAGATCTCGAAGAATATTGGGTGAGCCTGTACCAGATAGGTTTCGTCCAGAATGTTCGAGGGAGTACAAAGAATGGTTGAAAAAGAGTCTCGCTGGAACAATCGATCCTGGTCCGAACGTTCCTCATATTATTGCCGATGTTGGAGCCAAACATCAAGTCCGACTTCACCGCCTTCAAGAGAAGTTTGATAAGAGGGAATTAGAGCATCAACGTCGTCATTCCGAAGATGCCAAAGTCATAGCTCGATTGAAGCAAGAACTACGAAGTGCCAGACAATGCATGACAGAGTTAGATGATAGCATGGAGCGACAGATTCAGTCGATAGAGGGGTTCAGACATCAAGAAGGAGCTCGATTGGCGAGAGATCATCTCTGGGCGAACAGATATGCCATGTGGGAAGAGGTCAACATCGCCAAGAGGACCAGACTTGGCGAAGGATCAGAGGAGGCTTGAACTTTACCATCCCCTGCGTGGGACTGTTTTATTTGTACTTTGTTTTGTAATTTATTTTCAGGACTATTTCTCTGTTTTATGTTTGTCAAACATTTTGGATGCTACTAATGAAGTATTTTGGGGATAATAAATCTGGTTTAAAAAAGCATGTGCATCCTTCAATTCGCTAGGCCCACCCTTGGCACAAAAGGGTCACAAGCATGTTTAGGACGCGATATATGTGTGTTTAACTGCTTATGTGTTATGTTGCCATGAATGAGGATATCGTAAACTTACTCCTATCCAGAAATCTTCCAAAAAATATACAGAAGCCACTGTTACAAAATGTCCGACCAAATTTCTTGAGTCTTAAGTTTCTCACTCAAAAAACATCTCTCACACCCCAAATCCTAAAAATTACTCTATTGTCTCAGGAAAAGCAAATCACTGCTATGGATAAGGGTAAGAATATCCAGACGAGGCTCACTGGAGAGGAGTTACGAAGAAAGATAGAACAAATCACACGAAAGATTCAAGAGGTCAGAGAGGAGGGGCTTAGGGTCGAAGTTGCCACGTCAGTCTACAAAGCTGCGACTGCGACACTGGACGAAGAATTGATGTCAAAAGAAAAGAGGAAGAAAAGTATTGAGGAAGAAAAAGAGGATCTAAGCCAAAAATTGGACATGCTGCGATTACAGATTCAAGAAAGAGAGGCAAGAGAAGCAGAAATAGATTCGGAAACCACGAGTCTGTTGGCCAAAAATGTGTCACTAGATGAAGAACTGAAAGCGGAAATGACGGAATTCATCGCTATGAAAGAAAGGATGTCGGCATTAAGGAAGAAGAACAAGGCGTTCCACCATGACATGATAGACAAACTTCAGAACATCAGCGGAAAATACTCTATCCGTGAGCAAGGGGCCAATAGTGGTCCCAACGACGCTCACCCCGAATTGACTGAGGAGGACGACGGTGTGGAAATCGTCTACAAGCCTCCATTTCTGGGTCGTCTGAAAGGAAGAGAGTGACGCTGCAACAAGAAGAGAAATGACTAACATGTCTTCATCATGTTATCTTTTAAGAATTCCAATGTTATCTTTCAATTTCCTTGTGACCGTAATGAAAGAATGAATGGAAATATTTTATCCCGAACTCGAACTACGTTGGGCCTGACTTCTCCTTGTGAGATACGTAGGCAGCCTTTCAAGGCCCGGCCCCTATCTTTTAAAAATTTTCATTTGTTCTTTTCATATTACAAAAGGATACAAAAATCAGATCAACGGTCGTCAGAAAACAACTGCAAGAAGACCTTAGCTCAACGCGATTTGGCCTTTCTGAGACAGTGTCAAACTAAAAGAGCAAATTCCTGCTTGTAAAAAAAATATGTTTTCGTCCTTACTCGTGGGTTGAAGATGTTCCTCAAACATAGCAACTTGTGTGTTTACCTGCTCTATGTGTGATATTATGTGTTTTGTATTCTGAGTCCAAACTGACAAATCTGCCTTTGAGTTGTTTTCCTCCTCAGGTATTTTGAACTGATCTGTGTTGATTAAGCTGGCAGATCATCCTTACTTCACCAGATCAAAAGGTCCAGCAGATTCCTTCCCAGGGCAAAGTTCTGACAGAGGAAAGGCAGTTATGGGGGATAATAATTAAGAAGTGAGTCTTACTGATGTTGTGGTGGTTCAACCCACCGTAGCAGAACAGAACGAACTGATCATGCAGCTGATGCAACAGATCGCTGAAATGAGAGTTGAAATGCAACGAAGACAAGATATGCCTCCACCGGGATTTGGTCCTAATATTGCTGATGGAAGACCTCCGATCTACTTCCCTTCATCAAATACGGATCCAACTCAGTACCGTCCATCGACACCCGTGCACAACCCGTCTGGGGTAGACATGACAACCCAAAACCCCCAATACACGTCAGTCTCCTATCAAACTCCCTCACCACTCTCAAACAATCCTCCACAGATACCACCCCGCCCCCAAAACACTCAAACAATCTCACTACCCCAAAGTCAGAATCAAAATCCCAACATCTTCAATTCCCAAACACCGCACCCCCACTTGACCCAAAATACCAATCCCCAAAATTATCCGCAAAACTACCAGACCGCACAAAACGTACCAAGCCCCTCCATAGCTCCACCCCTCCCTAAAAGAACTACATTCCAAGTTCCCATCCCGGTCGAGCATGAGGTGCACGGCTCCGAGTTGGACCATTACGAGGAGCAAGAAAGAGAGTGGAGGGCGAGGGAAGAAGCGAAGGTAGACGTAAAGGAGGAAATCAAAAGGGCAATGAAAGAAATGCAATGAACCCCAGACGTCGCCGGTTTAAGCTATGCAGAACTATGCATCCACCCAGACTTGAACCTGCCTGAAGGGTTCAAGATCCCGAAGTTTGATACCTTCGGAGGGGTGGGCAACCCCATGGCACACCTAAGAGCGTATTGCGACCAACTCGTAGGAGTTGGCAAAGATGAAGCGTTGCTGATGAGGTTGTTCAGCCGGAGCCTGTGCGGTGAGGCCCTGGAATGGTTCACATCACATGAGACTCGACAATGGCCCAGTTGGAGCGCACTGGCCAAAGACTTCATTGACCGATTTGCATACAATATTGAGATAGTTCCCGATCGATATTCTCTAGAGAAGATGAAGCAGAAACCAACTGAAAGTTATAGAGAATTTGCGTACAGATGGAGGAAGGAGGCAGCAAGGGTGAGGCCTCCAATGACAGAAAAAGAGATTGTAGAGGTGTTCGTACGGGTGCAGGAGCCCGAGTACTATGACAGGATCATCTTGTTAATCGGCGCCAAGTTCGCCGAAATAGTCAAAGTGGGTGAGACTATTGAAGATGGCCTGAAGTCGGGGAAGATAGCCCGAGTGTCTGCATCGCCTGGATCTTCCGGATTTGTGAGGAAGAAGAGAGAAGAGGTTGCCGCCATTTCATATGGGGGAAGGAAAATCTCTAGAAACTCACCGCGCCCCCAAGACCGCTCCAAACCTCCACCAAAGTCTCACCAAGCCTATCGCCCACAATCCCATCCCTCCAACAACTACAATTCTGCCCCCACTTATCAAGATCCCTATATTTTGTCGTATCAGAATCCACCCCGAATTCCCCAAAACTTTCCCTCCGCATATCCAAACTACCCCCAAGCTTATCAAGTCCCTCCTCATTACCAAAATGTCGCTCCCAGCTGCGCTAATGTACAACCAAGCTATCGAGCATCGTCCCCCGCATATCAAATACAAACCCCAACATATCAAAGCCCCCATCCAAACTACCAAGCCCCAAGGCCAAACTATCAAACAAATCCCTACCCCAGAAACCAAGCTCCACGACCAAATATCCGCAGTTATCAACGAGTCCCTCCCCCTCAGCAGAGCGGGTATGATCCCCCTCGCCCCAGGTCTGAGAAGAAGCCCTCCAGGAGCTTCACCGCATTGGCTGAAAGTAATACCAAGCTGTACGAAAGGTTGTGCGCGGCCGGATACATCCACCCTGTGGGGCCCAAGCCCGTGGATGTCAACTCCAGATTCTACAGACCGGAGCAGAGATGTGCTTATCATTCTAACAGTGTTGGACATGATATCGAAGATTGTATTAATCTCAAGCACAAGATCCAAGACTTGATCGACCAGGAAGTGGTCTCCCTTCAGCCTGCGGCGCCGAACGTCAACACCAATCCGTTGCCGAATCATGGGGGTGGAAACATCAACATGATAGAAACTGACGAAGATGAGCGCGAAACCAAGAGAATTACTCCTGTTGTTCAGGAAGACTTGGAAAAGGCTGTCGCTTCTTTAAGCGTCAGGGAAAAGGGAGAGTTCGTCATTCTGACACCAGCAAAGGCTGTTGCTTTGGTGCCCTCAAAGACTCTCGCCAAACCCAAATTTGTGATAGAAACGGCCGTGGCTCAAGGCATGACTAGATCGGGCAGATGCTACACTCCTGATGAGCTTGCTTTCGGAGGACCAAAGAAAGATCATGCCAAGAGACCGATCAGTGAAGCAGAAGCTGAGGAGTTCTGGAGGAGAATGCAGCCTAAAGATTACTCCATCGTCAAGCACTTGGAGAAGACTCCAGCCCAGATTTCTGTGTGGGCCCTGCTGATGAGCTCCTGGTCCCACAGACAGGCTTTGATGAAAGGCCTGGATGACACGTATGTGCCCTCGGGTACAAGCAGCGACAATATAGCTGCTATGATTCACCAGGTCATTCAGGGACACCGCATCAGTTTTTGCGATGATGAATTGCCGGCCGAAGGGAGGGCCCATAATAAAGCTTTACACATCGCCATGATATGTCACGGAAAGGTCATCAATCGTGTTTTGGTAGATGACGGATCTGGTTTGAACATATGCCCCCTGTCTACATTGAAGCAGCTGAGGTTTGACCTCGGGAAGTTGGAGCAAAACCAGGTCCATGTGAGAGCATTCGATGGTGTGCAGAGGGACACTTTAGGAGCTGTGAACCTGACCATCCAACTGGGCCCCACGGAGTTCGAGGCAAAGTTCCAGGTGTTGGATATCGACACCAGCTATAACCTCCTTTTGGGAAGGCCATTCATTCATATGGCTGGAGCCGTCCCCTCCACTCTCCACCAAGTGATGAAACTAGTATGGAACAATGAGGAACTAGTTATTCACGGGGAAAGGAGCCACTCAGGTAAGCAGGTGCCGATCTTGGACGAGACGCTGCAAAGTTCGGATTTCTACACGGTGGAGCTGGTAAATGCCACCGACAAGGCCTTAGCCCCACAGACTCCCATGCCGGCCGTGTACAAAATGATCGCCACGGTAATGCTGCAGAGCGGATTCGAACCAGGTTCCGGATTAGGAAGGAATGCACAAGGGATCATTGAGCCAGTTCCGGTCCTTGCTACAGGATCAAAGTATGGTTTGGGGTACATCCCCACAGATGATGATGTGAAGATGAAGTGGACAAAGGATCAAGAGTTGACCAAGCCGATCCCGCATCTCTATCAATCCTTTCCAGTCCGGGAGCATGCCGAGCCTGAAGACAGCGGGAAGGAATCTGTGACCTTTTCCAGGAGGTTAACGCTATTATCGAAGAGGAGGTCGAGCCAGCTGGCATTCGTGATGCTGAACCAGGGGAGATGCTGCAAAATTGGACGTCCACGCCAATCCTGATGTCCCGAACTCTGGGGTAGAAAGGAGTTATTTTGTGCATATTAAAATCGGTGGTCGTCCGGAAGAGGCCCGAGACCCACCATTTCTGCATTGTTCTTGATTTTGAATTTTGGTGGAATATTTAAAAAAAAAAAAAAAAAAAAAAAAACATGGCCCTATGCCATGACCCAAATTCACATTTTGTTTAATTCAAATGAAAGCCTCCTTATTTTGACTTTGTTTATTTAATGGCTTGTTATATTTTACTTTCCTAATTTTGTCTGTTTGTGATTTCAGTAACGTAAGTTACAAACCTGCCAATATTATGTCATGTCATGAGCTAAATGAGCAAAATGAGGCAAATGACGATGAGGTTGACGACTACGACGAAGAATGTGGGGAACCAGACTATATTGCAGAAGAATTTCAGCAGTTCGAGAATCAACATAAACCGAATCTGGAGGAGACAGAAACGGTGAATTTGGGAGATTTGGAGTATGTTAAAGAGGTTAAGATCAGCACTCACCTGAATGAAACTCAGAAAGAAAGCCTGATTCATCTGCTTGCCGAATACGGGGATGTGTTTGTTTGGGAAGTCTGTGACATGCAAGGTTTGAGTACTGATGTCGTGTCTCATAAGCTACCTGTCAACCCAGGTTTCGAGCCGGTGAAACAAAAGACGCGGAAATTCAAGCCTGAACTGAGCTTGAAGATCAAGGAAGAACTCACCAAACAGATAGAGTCTCGATTGGTAGAAGTAACGCAATACCCAACCTGGTTGGCCAATGTCGTTCCAGTCGCAAAGAAAGATGGAAAAATCAGGATATGTGTTGATTTCAGAGATCTCAACAAGGCTAGTCCGAAGGATAACTTTCCGTTGCCGAATATCCATATTTTGATCGACAACTATGCCAAGCATGAGATGCAGTCATTTGTGGATTGTTATGCAGGGTATCATCAAATTTTGATGGATGAAGAAGACGCGGAAAAAACAGCATTCATTACGCCTTGGGGCGTATATCACTACAGGGTAATGCCGTTCGGTCTCAAGAACGCCGGTGCTACTTACATGAGAGCCATGACGACTATTTTCCACGATATGATTCACAAAGAGATTGAGGTGTACGTGGACGACGTCATAATCAAATCCCGCGAGAGTTCGGATCATCTGACACACCTGAGGAAATTCTTTGAACGCTTGCGACGGTACAATTTGAAGCTAAATCCCGCAAAATGTGCTTTCGGAGTCCCAGCTGGGAAGTTGTTGGGGTTTATAGTCAGCCGAAGAGGTATTGAGCTTGACCCCTCAAAGATCAAAGCAATTCAAGAGTTACCTCCGCCGAAGACGAGAAAAGAGGTGATGAGTTTCTTGGGGAGGTTAAACTATATCAGCCGGTTTATAGCGCAATCAACAGTGGTGTGTGAGCCTATTTTTAAGTTGCTGAAGAAAGACGCCCCGACTAAGTGGACTGAGGAGTGCCAGACTGCTTTTGACACTATCAAGAGCTACCTGTCCAACCCACCAGTGTTGGTTCCTCCACGGGAAGGGAGCCCTTTGTTGCTTTATTTGTCTGTCTCTGATAATGCCTTTGGATGTGTGCTTGGTCAACACGACGAGACAGGGAAGAAGGAAAAGGCTATCTACTATATAAGCAAGAAGTTTACTCCATACGAGTCTCGTTACACTTTGCTGGAGAGAACATGTTGTGCTCTGACGTGGCTTGCCCAGAAATTGAGACACTACTTGTCCTCATACACCACGTATCTCATTTCCAGAATGGATCCGTTAAAGTACATTTTCCAGAAAGCAATGCCGACTGGAAAGTTAGCTAAATGGCAAATGCTGTTAAGTGAGTTTGATATCGTGTACGTGACCCAGAAGGCAATAAAGGCACAATCTTTGGCTGATCATCTCGCAGAAAATCCCGTTGACGAAGAATATGAACCTCTCAAGACATATTTTCACGATGAAGAAGTGTCATTCGTGGGTGAAGATATTTCTGAAGCATACCCGGGCTGGAGATTATTCTTTGACAGAGCGGCGAACCACCAAGGTAAAGGTGTTGGAGCGGTTCTAGTATCAGAATCTGGTCAACATCATCCTATGGCAGCTAAACTACGATTCAATTGCACAAATAACATGGCCGAATACGAAGCTTGTATTCTTGGTCTAAAAATGGCCATCGACATGAACGTCTACGAGCTATTGGTTATTGGAGATTCAGACCTCTTGATTCATCAGGTTCAAGGACAATGGGCCGTGAAAAACCCAAAAATCGTGCCTTACGTACAATACGTGCAGAATCTGTGTAAAAGGTTTCGGAAGATCGAATTCAGACATATTCCCAGAACGCAGAATGAATTAGCTGATGCTCTTGCCACCATCGCTTCAATGATCAAACATCTGGATACTGAGTACATCGACCCGCTGGATATAGATTTGAAAGAACATCCAGTCCATTGCTCACACGTGGAATCAGAACCAGACGGACTGCCGTGGTATTTTGACATAAGGAGGTACTTGGAGTCTGGGGCGTATCCAGAAGACGCTACGTCTAATCAGAAGAAGTCAGTACGCCGTGTGGCTCTTAATTTCTTCCTAAATGGAGAAGTCCTGTATAGGAGGACTCCAGATTTGGGTCTTTTGAGATGCGTGGACGCTGCCGAAGCGGTGAGGCTTATTGAACAGATACACGCCGGGATTTGCGGCACACATATGAATGGGCTTACTTTGGCAAGGAAGGTTCTTTGAGCTGGTTATTTTTGGATGACTATGGAGAATGACTGTTGCAAGTTCGTGCAAAAATGCCACAAATGTCAAGTGCACGGTGATTTGATACGGGTGCCACCTAACGAACTTAATGCTATGAGTTCACCTTGGCCGTTTGTAGCTTGGGGAATGGATGTCATCGGTCCTATAGAGCCGGCCGCCTCCAACGGACACAGATTCATTCTGGTTGCCATTGATTATTTCACCAAGTGGGTGGAAGCTGCCTCTTACAAGTCGGTAACCAAGAAAGTGGTGGCTGATTTTGTCCGCAACAATCTGATATGCAGATTTGGAGTTCCAGAATCCATCATTACGGATAATGGCGCAAATCTCAACAGTCATCTAATGGAAGAGATATGTGGACAATTCAAGATCATTCATCGCACGTCAACTACTTATCGCCCTCAAATGAACGGAGCTGTAGAGGCTGCCAACAAGAACATCAAAAAGATTTTGCGGAAAATGATTGACAAACAGCGAGGTTGGCACGAAATGTTGCCATATGCTCTACTAGGTTATCGAACCACGGTCAGAACATCGACTGGGGCTACTCCATACTTGCTAGTATATGGAACGAAGGCAGTCGTACCTGTTGAAGTCGAAATACCGTCATTGAGAATCATCCAAGAAGCTGAGTTAAGTAATGTTGAGTGGGTTAGCAAACGAATTGATCAACTAGCTTTGATTGATGAGAAGAGAATGGTCGCTGTCTGCCATGGCCAGTTGTATAGACAAAGAATGACTCGCGCTTTTCACAAAAGAGTAAGAGCCAGAAGTTTCGAAGTTGGTCAGTTGGTTCTTAAGCGTATTTTTCCTCATCAAGACGAGTACAAAGGAAAGTTCGCACCAAACTGGCAAGGTCCCTACATGGTTCATAAAGTACTATCCGGAGGTGCTTTGGTCCTGTCGGAGATGGATGGCACCGTATGGCCCAAGCCTATCAACTCAGATGCTGTCAAGAGATACTATACGTGAACTCCAGCTTTGCATTTTCCTATCATTTACTTGTAATCATTCTGTTTGCTTGTATTTGTTTCAATTTGAATTCTTATCCCTACCATAACGAACTACGTCTGACCTGAATTCTCGAGAATGAGATACGTAGGCGCCACAAGGGCTCGGTCATACCTCTCGTGGGTTCTATTTTCCCTTTTACAGTAGAACAGGGACAGAATTTTTGAGAGGGACTCAAAAATTCTTCAGAAGGAACTTGCTCTTCAGTGGACCAAACTAAAGACATTTCGAGATTTGCAACTGGGACTGAATTTTTGAGAAGGTCTCAAAAATTTCGCGATCTGTTCGGTCACAACCAAAAAAGCAGCAAGATAGTAAACTGAGACAGAAACCTTGAGGATAGCCTCAAAATTCCGTTATTGTCTTCCCTACAAGTCTAGGGTGCCTCTGAAACTCATCAGCAGGTTTAGATTCAAAAGAGCTCGTTAAGCCTGATATGACATGATTTGGCAGCGACCTTTTCAGTATACTATCTCGTAAAGATTTTCCATTTTTTCTTGAAATTTTCCCCTTATATGTTGCATTTGTTTTGACATAAGATATTCCTTCTCGTCTACCAAGAGTCGGGAAATCAGGAAATCAACCGGAGATATCAAGACGCGGAGCAAACAGTTGAAGAAATTGACACAGATCAGTATGTTTGAAACTGACAATTTTTCTGTGGATGCAGGTTTATAGCTTTGCTTTGAGATCGACCGAATTCTCCCGATGGATGAATACGAAAAAACTCACAAAGAGGAGAAGGCTACCTCCGAAACTAGCAATTTCACTGAAAGTGGGAGGCTGTTCATCTCCTATGTGTCAGGATGCTTGGGAATGTGTTTGTTTATTTCGAGACATTCCCAACAATATGAAATTTACGAAGAGCGTCAAGCCAGATCAGAGGCGAACCAAACGGGAATCTTAAGGAAGAGTTTACGATTTCCGTAGAGGGCGTTATTTGCGTCACATTATCAAGCAAGATAGTCATTGTCAACCAGGATAATGCATTACCCTAGAGGAGATAGTTGTTTCATTGTTATTATCGACCAAGGTGATATATTACCTTGAGAATCGTCCTGCCGCTATCATCAACAGAGACGAGACGAATATTTATGCATGACGAGAAAGATTTCATACCTCATCAAATTTATACATCGCGAGAAGACTTTATACCTCGCAGAGATCATGCATTGCGGAAATCATGCATCGCGAGTCAATATTTATGCATGACGAGAAATTTCATACCTCGTCAAATTTATACATCGCGAGAAGACTTTATACCTCGCAGCGATCATGCATTGCGGAAAATCATGCATCGTGAGTCAATATTTATGCATGACGAGAAGATTTCATGCCACGTCAAATGTATACATCGCAAGAAGATATTCATAATAAATTGCCAAGAGGGCCATTCATATTAAATTGCCAAGAGGGCCATTCATATTCATACTGCCAAGAGGGCCATTCATATTCAAATTGCCAAGAGGGCCATTCACATTCATACTGCCGAGAGGGCCATTCATAATAAATTGCCAAGAGGGCCATTCATATTTAAATTGCCGAGAGGGCCATTCATATCAACTGCCAAGAGGGCCATTCATATCAACTGCCAAGAGGGCCATTCACATTCATACTGCCGAGAGGGCCATTCATATTAAATTGCCAAGAGGGCCATTCATATCAACTGCCAAGAGGGCCATTCACATTCATACTGCCAAGAGGGCCAGTCATATTCATACTGCCAAGAGGGCCATTCACATTCAAATTGCCAAGAGGGCCATTCATAATAAATTGCCAAGAGGGCCATTCATATTTAAATTGCCGAGAGGGCCATTCATATTCATACTGCCAAGAGGGCCATTCATATTTATACTGCCAAGAGGGCCATTCATATTCAAACTGCCAAGAGGGCCATTCATATTCATACTGCCAAGAGAGCCGTCATATTCAACCTTCAAGAAGAGCATAGAAGATAATGACAAAAGAGACATCAACATTACATCATCATTTATTTATTTATTTATGTTAGCATCAAATGAGGAGTATATTGAAGATTTTATTTGCAAAACACAAGGCATAAGCTTTATTTGCTGGACGTCAGACCGATCGAGTCGACGTCGAATATTGAGGAGAACAATGAAGTGTCGACATGGTAAAAGACACTGTCTCCTATTCTAATTGCATTTTTAAGCTGACGAGTTTTATCTCAGTCTTTGTCGAGAGCATCCAAAGGATGAATTCTCCAAAACCACAGGTGCGGACGTCATCACAAAGGATGCAGCACAACGTGGAACTTTTTCTTAGCAGCGAACTGGGACACAGTCCAAAGAGGAATGTCAAACTTGTAGGACGCGAGCAGAGGAGCGACTTCCACCACAATCGAACCACCCTCTCGAGGCACGCGGGTCTTTCTTTAGTTCTGTCAGTTTCAGTCCCGCATCCGAAAGTTTCAATTTATCGGAAGCAAGTTCCAATCTGAGTGACAATGCGCCAAGAGATTTGGAAATTATGCCCGTGTAAGTTCTTAATTATGGGTGTGAAGCGCGCCACATTCATGACTAAGAGGTTACAAGCCTCCTTTTCATACTCGTTTAACTTGTCATTTGCCTCAAAACCAAAGGTTATCTAGCATAATAGATTTCCTTTTCCATCGATCGAGTCGAACTACACACAGCCTGATTCCGAAGGCTTAAGGATGTGTAGGCGGATTTCGTGTCGAAAACTCGGCTGTATTCCAACATTCGCTCTCTAATTCTATTCTCGAGCATTTTGATACCTTCATAATTCGGTATCAAGATGGCTTTTGTTTCTTTCAAAATCATGCGGTAAATCAAGCTTATCGAACTACAAGTGGCCTGAATTTTCATATAGCCTGAGATATGTAGGAGACCCATTTTCAAGGGTTCGGCCATAATTCCTAAACTCTTTGTCAAATCCTTCTTTTAAAAAATGAATGGGGTGGTCAAAATTGGTTTGGTCAATTTCATTTTCCTCGAGTTGCTTGCATCAACCCAAGTAAAATGAGGGACAGTTGTTGACACCCAATTTTTGACCCGCGTCGGTATAGATTAGTTATCGAGCTTCCTAAATTTTTCAAATAATGTAAATTAATTAGTTTTATAAATTTCGCAAAAATACAATAATATTAATGCCTACATAGTTATGTATATACCGGTATATTTTACGTTTATTCGAAAGTCATGACAAAAATATTTCAGTTTTTTGATAATCATGCTATTTTAGTTTAAAAATTATGATTTTTGAATCACTCTTTTTAATTATATTATTAAATAGAGGAGCTTGTTAATTAGTTAATGCGAGTTCGTCATTTTAATCGGTTATTCGTCAAATTAATTCAATTTCCTTCCCCATGTCTCATTAGTTCCCCTCCAGCCCACTAAATTAAATCCAACCCAATTCCCAGCCCAACTCACTCAAAACATCAACCAAACCCAATTCTTTTCTTAAGCCCAACACCTCTACCCAATTCCGCCGACCCAAGCCCATTCCTTAACCCGACCCGTTTTCCCTTTCCCCTTTCATCCTCTTCACACACCCAGCAGCCCCCCCCAAAAGTAACCTCACGCGACTCCCATTCCCAGAAAAATCACGCGACCCCTCTCCCCCACGATTCCCTGCTCCCCACGCTCTCTCCCTCGTGCTTCGCCCCTTCCCTGCTCCCCACGCTCTCTCCTTCATCCAAGAAAAAACCTCCATTTCTCCCTCTAGATAATCTCCCTCCGTTGTCAGAACAAGGGTGGGGGGGATTTTAGTTAAAAATCTTTAAAAAAATTCGGGGTTGAGAGGCTTTTCGTCTTTTCTGTTACTTCGAAAGAGTTTAAGGGGTTATCAATCATATACATTTACGTGTGAATACTTAAGAAAGAGACTTCAAGGAGATTGAAAGTCGCGATTCTGTTTCCCCTGTCTATTGGTTCGTCTTTGGAACCGTTTGGAGTTCATTTCGGTGGTGGAAGCTTGCTATATCGCTCGTCGTTTCCGTTCGTTGCTTTCAAAAAGGTAAACTCAACTTATCCACATGTTAATGCATTATAAACAGAATGTAGTTTAATTCATTGTTTGAGTTTAACTCTGTTTGTTCTTATTGAAAGTTCGTCTGATGATACGATTTCCTGTTGTTAGTATGATTCATTGCTTTTGTGTTTGTGATTCATTACCATGTTGATTTGAACTATGGAATAGTCGAGCTCAAGCACATTACTCTCTGTTATTTGGCTTTCTCCCCTTCCTCTGAAAGTTTCTGCAAAGCTGTAAAGTGATGTGGCCCTGTTTACGTTATGTGCTTCTTATGGAGTCATTTTAAGATCTGTTTATATGTGTTCTTTCGTTGCTTAAAAGTGTGCCATTCCTTATTCGTTCATCTAGTCTAAAACTTTCACTCGTTCCCCTCTTCGAGTTATTTGTTCGGGCTGAAATGGATCAATGAAGGCTGTGTGACATGTAATTTGAATTGTGTTGAGATTTTCCTTCAAATATTCAGTCTGTTTTCGCAGTTGTTAAGTATACTGCTTAGAGATCGAGCTTGGGTTTGAGGATCATATCATATTTATAAAGCTAGAGGAAATAGTAGCTCATTTTTGGACTAGGATGTCATATCTTAGTCTGCTTTGCATTTGATGTTACTAATTATTCTTAAAACTGGTGGGAATAAATACTGATTTAGTTGCTAATAATGTGTGTTGTTGCTACCTTTTGCACTGAAATCGCTGCTTTAAATCTTGGTTCCTTTGTGTCTATCGCTATTTTGAATTCTCTGCGAATGCATGAAGTATGCTGGATTAAATAAAGAAGGGTGTTTGTTTTGCAAGCAGCAGTGGTGCACTTCCATGCATATGATGGATGCATCAATATGTGTATACACCTTGTACTCATGCCATTCTCTTTATTGGGTGTGAAATCTTGTTCTGTGCTTAGTTTCATTATGAATTGTTCTGAAGTCATCTATCCTTTTAATTCGAGCCCCCGAGTAGTTCATTTTTTACCCCCGTTTTGTTCAAAATGCTCGCTATTAGTTTATCGTCCAAGGTGCTAATTTTCTTTTGTCTTGTTTTGTTTGCATGTAAAACTATTCTCGAGTCCTCACGGACCTCACTCCGATTCCTTGAACCTTCTCGTTGAGCCATAAAGGCTCAAAATAATTTTTCCGAGTCAGCCAACCCCTGAAAGGATGTGCAGTATCGAAATAAAAACCAGCAGAAGCTGCTAAAAATATTGTTGCAGGGATTTGAAGAAGATGTATACAGCAGTATACATGTTTTATACACAGTTGTGCACTGATATACAGGTTGAAGGCGTACATATGGATCTGTGTTCGAAATCTGGGTCGATGAAAGGGAAATTACACTCCTAAAAAGGAGTTTTCAACTTTCGAAAGTTGAAAGACAGGCTGATATACAGCCTGTATACACAGATATACAGGGACGATATACTATATAGATGCTTAAAAAATATGTTTGGCAGGGGAACGTACAGGGACGCTTATTTTAGTTAAAATTCGGGATTAAGCAAATAATGCGGACGTAAGGTGCAGCCCGTATACATTAGTATACATTATTGGGCGACGATATACACTTGTTAAGTAAGTTTTAAAAATCATACAGGCACAAAGACGCAGGACGATACAGGGAAAAACAACGGAAAATATGTATTCAAACAGGTTCAGGGCTCAAAAGGTCCAAATGGGTCAAATATATATTGTATACAGATTTTTAATTTGTTGAAAAGGCCCAAGTCCACATTTGAAATTAGATAGGACAGGTGGGCTAAAGCCCAATGGAATGAATTTGGGAAATGAGGCCCAAGTTCAAATTTTTTTATCTTTCTCCTCTTTATCTATTATTTGCTTGAATTAACTAATGTGTGGTAGAATTTTAATAATCCCCAAAGGGTAGCCAATCTTCATTCTTTTAAAATTTACCACTTTATCTGTTTATTTTTGTTTCAATTTATCACCATTTTCTTTAAGTTTCTCCTTTAAATGCTTTTCTTGTAGAAATAGTAAGAAACAAAAACTTTAAAAATTAAATAATATATCAAAACAATTTTATTTATTTTTTTTTTTTTTTAACTAAGTTAAAAAATACTAAGTTTTTTTACTAAGTTAAAAACTTTACTAAGTCATCTCAGTCAAATCGCCGGTCAACTGCAAGTTAGCGGACATCTCGAGGGCCTAATACCTTCTCGGGATGTACATTGAACTTCGAACCCTTTTCAATCGATTTTGCCTGTTTTTAAATCTTTTGAAATTTTTCTTGATTTTATCAAAAATCAAGTGGCGACTCCGTAATTTGGAAAGTTGATTTTTCTTAAATAATAAGATTAATTGATTTTTCGAAACTTAGTCAATTTCTCTCATTTTTAAACAAATGATGGTATTTTTTTTAAATAAAACATAATGCATGAATGAAGTCTCATACCCCAATTCATACTAATAAGAACCTCTTGAGAAACCATGCAATTACTACTGTGGGAGTTTCTCTAACCGACAACAATCACTTAATAGCTATAGTGTGATGATACAACAGTTTATCTCACGCTGCCAAGGACCATCATATACCTTGCCATCAGTATAGGAAGCTAATTCACTAAGTGGATCCACTAGCTTAAATTATGTGATCATCTAAAAAGTATGACCCATTAATACCCATGAAGGCTACATAGTTTATGGAGACTTAAGTTAATATGAACTTGCATCCATATATCGGTGCTCAAAACTACTCCCAAAAATATACTTATCTCGTAAGTTTTAAAAATAACTTCTTTCTTTGGTTTGAGATAATTACTCAAAACTTTGCTTAAAATCTCTCTTGAAATCGATGTTCCCTTTTTCTTGCTCAAAACCCTTTTGAAAATCTCAATTTCCTCTTATCTTAAATGTGAAAATATTTATAAATTATTTGGGAATACTTAGTTCCCTAATAGATTTTGAAAAATGAACTCAACTCTTTAATATTTGTTTACTTGAAACTTTTAGTCGTAAAACAAAGTTGAAATATTTGTAAAAGACCCTTGAAAACTTTGATGACTTTCACTTGACTTGACTCTTGACTTTGATATTAACTCTTACTTGAATTTGACTCTTAATAGATCCTTGAATTGAATTATGGATTCAAGGATTATGTTTTGTCTTTGGAAATATCTCATATTATTTAGGACGCGAAGGTAAAATTTGTTCACTATGGGAACAAGTCCGCGATGCGGACTTGTTTCAGGAACCCTACTCGACTTTTTCCTCCTTTGTTTTGCAGCCCCAATTCGTCTAAACTCGACTATTTTTCATAATATCTCTTTAGATTCAGATACCCAACATATGTACTCAAGAAACTAACTCAAAACAACTCTATAATTTTACTCAAAGATCTCATATTCTTCTCAATATCAACCTAATTCAAGAACGACATCAAATTCAAGAATACATATCAAGAACATCAAAATTTCAACCTTTTTAGGATGAATTCATACTGAAATAACATGTTTGACGCGTGGGTGAACGAACTTGACGTTATGAGAGACTCTCATACCTGGAATAAATAGTTCTTTGGCGAAAATCACCACTTTCTTGATCGATCTTGCAGAATCTTGTCGGTTCTTCTTCTTCTTCTTTTTTTCTCTTCTCTCAAAATCCTAACTATTTTGGTAAAAGTGTAAACTGAATCCTATCAATTTAGACACTAAAAATATTACCAAAAACGAATTAATTAAGTTAGGTAAGTAAAAGACCCAACTACCCCTTAAAAATCCGAATTGAACTTTCCTTATTCCAACAACCCAACTTTCAAAGGGCATAATTCACTCATACAAACTCGAAATCGTGCAAACTCGGCGGCGTTGGAAAGGAGTTATGGCCGTTTCAAGTTGACTAGAAACTCACTTTTTCCTAACTTAAGTAAATTTCCAGGTTTTAATTCTTTCCAAAAATGTCTATTTCCAATTATATGCTTGTTCCAAGTTATTTCAAATTGCGAGATGTTACAATACCATGCCAGAGGTATAAAGGCATGATTGATGTGGTCACTGAAATGTAAATGCCCACTGAGGGCACTTATAAACATATGGGGACACGTAGTTCTAGGACTATTCGATTAAGTTGAACCCTAGTCCACTCATCTAAGCCTACTCCAAACTAGAATGTATATATAAACGATATTATGACTGAAATACTGAAGTTATGAATAGCTCAATGTTCTAACATGCTGCCTGAAAATGCACATTAATGTACTAATAATGAAACATTTTAAAGATGAGGCATGTTTATCTATTTAAGCTGACTTAGCAAGTGTAATTTATGAACTAAAAGAATCTACACAACTAGGGTTCTGAATATCATGCAAGGAACTAAGCAACAATATGATAATATGATTTTGAATCATTCTAACAACCAAAACCCAGCAATTTCTAACATTCAAGTAAACCCTAAGTCTAGATAATATGAAGGGAATCAAGAATTAGACTGAATTCTAGGAACCTAATGGGTGAAAGGAACCCAGTAGTGAAATCTCAGATACCTGGGGATGAAATTCAAGGAGAAATATTTTTTCAATTTTGAGGCTGGAACTGATGAAAACCTGATGCGTTCTTGGAGAGGGATTGTTCAACTCTTTATAATTATTTTCGTTCAACTTGAATTTTGTTTTTGCAGAATGAGTTGACTAGGGTAAGTCCTAATCATACTAGGCTAAAATTGACTAAAATAACGTAGTTTAGGGGTTAAACGATGTAGTTTAGGGGTCTAACGCATAGGGAAAAGACCAAACGACCCCTGAATTAAAAGCTGTCGGGGTCAACCGATGGACCATTGACAAACCCATGATCCATCCTGGTCAGCCGTAGGTGGGCGCCTGAGGCTGGATCCTGAGGGGTCTGAACCACGGCCTAGACCGTGGATTGTGGTTCCACCTACGATCCGTAGGTTCTAGCGTAGGTCGACCCTTAAACAAATGTTGTTTGAGTTTCTGGGAAGGGCTTCATGTGGTCATCCATGGACCCCACCTATGGTCCGTGGGTCACCCTACGGTCCTTGGGTGGTGCCTGTCGTTCGCACCTGCAAACTAGTGTTTCTAGCATACATGGTGTTGCATTTTTCTTATCAAAAATCCTAATCGAAATTGAAGAATTTACTAAGAAACTAAACAAACATATATTTTGAAAGATTTAAACAAAAACAATATCGTTAAACAAATCTAACAACCGGATAAAGATGCATACCTTAATCAATGAGATTGTTATGAATATCTTTAGCATATATTTTTCGATTTCCAAAGAAAAAAATGGAAGCTATAGAGAAGAGAGAAGCGGTAGTTGAAAAAATGAAGAACAACTGAAAAAGGAAATTAGATGAGAAAGAAAAAAAATATGAGAGAAAATGTGTTGGAAAACTGTGACTAATGTGAGATAAATTAGCTATTGGTGTCTTATTTCAAGTAGAGATGTCAAGAATGTTTAGACCACCTGACTTAGGGTAGAAAATTCTATCCCATGCTAATAAAGCTTTCTTTGAAATTTAAGTGCCTCTAACCCATAAAAAGTTTCTACAAGTTTCTTCAATTAGCTTTACCACTTTTTTCAGCAAGACAAAGATCTGGTACCAAAAAACTTGGATCTAAAATTACACAGATTTTATAAGCTGAGCTCTACCTGTATAGGACAAAAACCCAATGGTAGGAGATTTGATTCTGCTAAGGATCTTGTCTAAGATAGGTTGACATTAAACAATGGAGATTTGTTTGAACTCAAAAGAGATTCCCAGATATCTTAAAGGTAAATCACACATACTAAACCCCAAGATATTTTGGATTTCTGTTTGCATTTGAGTTAACACACCAGCACAATAGAGAGAGCTTTTAGAGGGATTAACAATAAGATCGGAAGCTTTAGAGAATTCTTGGAATTTAGTAAAGAATAACTAAGTTGATTTGACATCTCTTTCACAGTATAATAAGAGATCATCACAAAATCTAATTGAATCAAATTCAACCTACTACATTTAGGATGGTACTTCAATATGGGCTGAAAGCTGAGGAGTTTTGGGGATCTACTCAAGTATTCCATGGCCAAGACAAACAAAAGAGGAGATAAGGGATCTCCATGTCGCAACCCCCTTTATGGCTTTGAAAAGGCTGGTAGGATGACCATTGATCACAATTGAATATGATACAGTGGTAACACACATTGGAATCCATTCCAAAAACATCTTAGGAAGTGCAAAGCAGTAAGAAATTGCTTAAGAAAATCACATTCCAAAGAATCATAAGCTTTTTGCATGTCTATGTTAAGCGTACATTTCCGAGACATGTTCTTCCTCCTATATTCCTTTATCGGTTCATGGCTCTATAAAATGTTATCATTGATTTCCCTCCCTAATACAAAAATTGTCTGACTATTATCTATCAAAGTGTCGATGATTATTTGAACTCTATTGGTAAGCACTTCAGAAATTAGCTTATACAACAGTGTACAACAGGCTATAGACTTATATTATTTATGGAAGAAGGATTTTTTACCTTTAGTAGGAGAGTATATTTGTGCAATTGATGGCTTTAAACATCTTATCTGTTGAAATACTCCTTCACTGCCTCTGTAATATCCATCCTGATAGTCTTCCAAGCTTTCTTGAAGAAAGAATAGTGCATCTATCACATCTGAAGCCTTTTTGTCTGCACAACTTTTTAAAGATACAGTTATTTCTTCATTCTTGATAGGGCCCAAAAGATATTGTTGTTGTTCTCTATTTAGCACATGTGGACAGTACATGATCATGGGATCAATAGCATGTATTTCAATAAAATATAATCCTAGCGGTTTCATGTAGAAACTCATTATTTCTTTATCTATCTCAGTTCTAGTTTGCACAATGTCCTTATCATTGACGACCATTCTTTTTATGTAATTCTAGTCAATCCTATTTTGGATGCTAGCATGGAAATATGCAAAAATGAAGTTTTCCCGTCTTAGCCATTGTACTTTAGACTTTTGCCGGAGGATGTTTTCCTCCACTGAGACCCATTTTCAAGCTTGAGTTTCATCTCTCTCATTTCCAAATAGCTCGACATTATCATACTTATCCGTTAGTTCATTTGAATCTCACTGAGTTGCTTTCTAGCTAGTTTTATGTAAACTTCAAATTTAATACCTTCATTCATTATATTCTTTCATCTCCAACGTATTCTTTCTTCTAGATAATTTCAAATTTCTTTATGTAATGTGAGTCATGATTTTCGTGAAAATAGTTGTCAAAACAACAACAAATAAAGTTGTCAAAACAACAACAAACAATGAGATCCATGGTGGGATAAATATAAGGCATAAGTCATTATCTGCCCCTAAAAGTTGTCTGCATAATTCACTTAGATAACTCAACTAAGACTAATAGCTATTGAACATTTTTACCTATACAAAAATTGTTCCTATTAGACATTTTTTTATAATCAGCAAAAAATGTGAAGAGTGTGTGATAAACTTGTGGTGACGTGGCAAAATGGCTAAGTAAAAAATAACATGTGGTATTGGGCCCCGAAAATTATAAAAAATAATTTTGTTTGAAATTATTTCAAATACATTTTATATCTAAGTTTTTAAAAAAGAAATAAAAAAAAATGAAAATGTCAACCTATTCTACCGAATCCCACCCCTACCCAACCCCCTTTCATCTTCATCTTCTTTCCAAAACACATTTTTTCTCAAATCACAAAACCTTATTCTTTTCAAATAACTTCAAGATTAACTTTTATATTATATATATATATATATATATATATATATATACTAAGAGTGAAGGAAGAAAAAGAATTTTATCGACGGTTATTCATTTTTACATTGGTGACAAAATGAAATTGATAGGACAAAATGAAATTCTTTCAATTTTTTAATATCATTTTTAATAAATTTAATGGGTTTATATATGAATTTGAGTAAAAGTCTTTGTTCGAAAATTGTGATAAACAAATATCGTCTAACTTTTGTTATACGTAAAAATCATTTATCTTCTTTAATTTCTTCTTCTTCATATTTGTTTCTTATTTTTATGAGATTTGAAATAAATCATACGACTTTTTCAAATCTGAATTTTTACTTGATTTTCATTTATCTTCATATTTGGAAGAAATAATATTCTTTTTTTATATAAAAAAGAAATAAAAACAAGAGTTTTTGGCTAAAATATCCCTCAACTATGACTCAAATCTAATGTACATCCTTATATTATCTAAGTTAGCAAAAAAACATCCTTATACTATCAAAAAAATAACAGAATCATCCTTCAACCTATTTTTTTTAATAAACTGATTGAACCAATAAAAAAAATGTTTCAAATCTCAAGACGCCAAGAGCTCACCACGATCCAACAATTAATTCAATCTATCCATCTATAGACTATACGTTAGGCACAAACAATATGCCATGTTTTCCTCTATTGATTTTCTCCATTTTCCCCTTATAATTCTATTTTTCAATTATTGCATACCCAAAAATGGTTACATATTACAACAACATTTTAGACTTTTTATTTTCTTCATGAAACGTTTCTTAAAAGTCATGATTCATTAATTTATTTCCATTCAGCTCCTTGTAAGTCTATTCATTTTAAATGGATACTTTAAATATCAAATATTTATATTATAAATATCATCAATATATCAGTTTTCATCATTTTTGTAAATATTTGTGCATTTATGTCTATGCACTTCACGAAGGTAAGCACATACAGTATCTAATCTTCTTTTCTCTTCTCGATTCAGACTTTTTTTTTTACACATTTTCTGAATTTTTTGTGCCTTTCTCAATTTTTGTTATTTTCCCGTCTGACTTTCATATATTATTGTAAATGTATAGGTTAAGGTGATGTTTGAAGATACTACCTTTGATGATGAATTGGAAATGTCGATCCAAATATATGTTTTTCTACATAGAAGCAAATTTAAGGTCAAAATATGGGATACGTGAATTTGTAATTTTTCTTTGAAAAAGAAAAGATATTTTATGTATATAATTTTTAGAATTAATATACTATTGTATGCTGACACTCATGCTATAAGAATGCTAAATGATTCACTTGATTGAATGTTGAGTTATTTCTTTGAATGTTGGGATTAATATAATTCCGTTTTAAAACCCTTGAATAAGTTGAGTTGAGAATAAAATATCTTTATCAGGAGTGGTTTATGACTTATGATAAAATTTAACATGCAATAGTAAGAGATGTTCTCTCTTTGGGTATGCTATGTAATTAATTATTATTATTTCATTTTTTCTCATATAAAATAGTAATATCACATTTTATTTGATTATTACTAATTTATTTGTTGCTGAAAATTGTATTCTGTTATTAATTTGTTCTTTAAAATCACTTAGGATGGCTTGTGATGACAAACCGACAATTTCTATGCATATAATCAGATGTTAAAGTGGTGTTCGTAGAACATTATTATTTTTAATCCTTATGTCATCTATATCTGCATTAGTTAGTGGAAGACAAACAATTCTAAATTGATTAGATTATAATAAATGACATTAAACATTAGCATTAAAAATATGAATAATCGTCTTCATGATTTTGCAGATTTTGTTAAAGGCCATCTACATGCATTTATCATTTTTTCGAGCAAAGATTTATCAAGATTCATATCATTAAAGACTATATTATCTTAAGTAATTTCACATATATTTTTTATGGAAATGCATTGTCCTGCTTTTATGAATTTTATTGATCAATAAAATTCATATGGTGTATTTTAACATTATCTATTTTATAACTCAACTTTTTAAATATATAAAATTCTATAATAATGATTAGGGACAAACGTGCAACACACATTTCTAAAGACTAGTGATCTTATATAAGGTAGAATTTTATATTTATTTTAGAACTCTGATTATAATTAAACACGTGGATCAAATTATACATCGAATAAAATGAGATAAAAATACACCTACATATTCACAAACATGACAAAGTCAAAAAATATGATGCAATAAACATGTAAAGCAAGGAAATGACTACCCTGTTTAGACAAATTGATGACAACTTCCTACTTCTCATAAAGTTTGCAAGGTAATAGGATTCAAATGTTTCAATATATCTATATACTATCAAATAGATGTCAAAGTTTCTTTATCATCGTGCATTCGATGTTTTCACATACACTCCTTGTGTGGTTCATTTTTTTCGATCCGAAATGAAAACATCAAAAATTACCAAAAGGGGAGAATCTATTATCACTTATTGAATATGTATAATTCATATATGATCTTTAAAGCTATTAACTAAGAAAAATAAAGAAAAGTAAAACGAATTATGATAACATATGTAAGAAAGACGACTTGAATCACAATCAAAACAAAAAGGAAACGTAAAAAATAGAACCAATACATTGTTAATAAAGCACATAGAGTTGAGAAAGCAACATGGTTGTATTGTTCATCGTAAAAGTTCTTGCTCACATTAATTCCTAAAAAAAAAAAGTTACCTCTTTTCTCTTACAATATCTTTTAGGACTCATTTTTCACGTAATAAAATTCACCAACATTAATTCTAAAAAAAAAATACTACCAATACTAGCAAAAGGGAAAAGACTCAAATATGCCATCAAACTTTCAGAAAAAACCCATTTATGCCATCAGTTAAAAGTTTGGCTCATTTATGTCATTACCGTTAAAGAAAAGGCTCATTCATGCCATTGTTTTTTAACGGTGATTTTGCAAACCAATTTTTGACACGTGCCCAATTATACTTCGGCCACATCATCAATTTTTTTAATAAAAAAAATCATAATTCTGAAAAAAAATTAAGTTAATTCTCCATATATTTTAGATCTCCTTAATTTTTCAAAATTATAGTCAATATTATAAAGATATATCTGAGAAATAGTAAATAACAGTGTTATTTATTACATAGTGTTTTAATGAAGGGCAAAAAGTTCAATCAACACTACTAACGATCTTCATGCTTTTGATATAGTATAGAATATAGAAGATGCATGACAATAATTATGGTTAATAAAAAAAAAATGAGAAATGAGAAAAGAAAGCAGAAGTAGGAAATCACGACTCACTCTGATGAGATATGGATAAAATGGGAGACGTTTGCTTATAACACATTTAC
The DNA here is from genome assembly GCA_016801875.1 of Solanum sitiens. Lineage (NCBI taxonomy): Eukaryota > Viridiplantae > Streptophyta > Magnoliopsida > Solanales > Solanaceae > Solanum > Solanum sitiens. The sequence goes on from JABWTJ010000084.1 coordinate 2,308,946, forward strand.
ATAGTTTAGATTCAAATTCAGCAAAAAAAGGAGATGTTACCTACATTTTCCCCAGAGGTAGAATATATCTCAGTTGCTTACCTAACATAACCACATTTCTGTTCATATTGGTAGGTGTGGTGTAAATGCAAAACATGGTAAAACAGATTTTCACTCTATCTATTCAGATTTCTTCAAGTTGAAGTTGATGGAAATAAATTTTCATTTCCACAATCTGATTAAATTGTTGTCAGTGGCAGAAGCTACTACACCAGTGGGCTGTGACGCGGCTAAACTATTCACAGGCTCTTCCAGCACAATCATCATCTTGTTCTCAGCCATATGCCAAAACTCCAGGCACTAGAATGCACACAAGTTAAATCATATCATTACAAAAGTCCATAAATCACAAGGCAAAGACTTGAAAATGTAATGAACATGCATGCAGTGTTGAAACAACCAACTTGGCATATAAAATGTGAACCTTCATGCATTTATGTAATAGTAAGCCAATGGAGCAACTCATAGAATTGATGACAAGAAAGAAAAAAGCTACTTGCCTGATCTGAACCAACCACTAATACAGAAGGGTAACAAGGATGAAATGTGCAGCAACGAAATCTTTTGCCTGTTACGCTTCGCTCATGCATGCACTCTTGCTCTCCACTAGAGCCAATTTTCCAGACTTTTACCATATCTTCACTAAGTGAAGCTAGATACTCACCAGAGCTGCTCCAGCATATACCCCGGATGATTGAGATGTGACCCTGCAAAGATGCCCCCGAGAAAAAGTTCATTACAACTCGAACAACGTCGTAATAATCACTAAGAAGGTGCAACTTGCCGATAGGATACAACAAGTAAAGACATAATGCAAAACGAGAGAAGCACTAAAATTGTGCTCATCACTTGCTCTAATATCATTCGACAGGTTTCACTACATTACGACAACACAGAAGCTAACACTCCTAAGGAAACTCTACGTTTGTGAGCCCATCAATAGAGTCAGATATTCAGGTGTCCAGAATGATCCAATCACAGCTTCAAGTCTTATAATCTGAGCTATTTAGGGGAGAACTAAAAGGAAACCTTCACTCGGCTTTCTTCCTTGCCTGTCATATGCAATGTGTTTGGTTCAACTAATTACAAAAAGACAGTGTGGGGCAAATAGGATGTTGGACAAGTGGTTGTCCAACCAAATAATATTACATCAGTTTCTGGAAATAAAAAAAGATCACATAACATCAGCATAGGTGAATGTAGGGAAGACTTGAAGATCCAATCTGAGATAGAATTTTAAAAACTTAGAATCAAGATATGAAAAATGTATTTAATTTTTATATTTTTAAGCTAAAGATTAAACAAAAGGATTCACAAATAAAACTGCTAATGCTACAACCAGTCCATAAATTGTTAAAGCTTCCATAGAAACTAGACTAATAGTGTACCACCCGCAGTCTGTTCAGGGTTTAAAACTCAAGGAATGCAACTAAACATGAGTGTTGCACCTCGTTACAAGACATAACCCAACACCCTACCGCATGAACTAATCACAGTCATGCACTAATAATTTCAACAACTTAGTGAAAGGAATATTGTGCGAAAAATTGCCCAACCTTGAGAGGATATCTACAGATTTGGGTGGTCTCCACATCAATTAACAATACACCATCCGCATCAGCAGCAGCAAGATACTTCCCAAGATTAGGCTGAAACCTAACTTGAGTTGCACGAACCTGAGAATTTTGGAGCTGATAAGTCGTGACGTAAATAAAGATTCTATTACTGAAATAGGGACCAGAAATATCATCATTTTGCAGCTTAGCCTACTACATTGAGTCATCAAATATAGGTTTACTAATACCTTTGACACTCCTGCACAACCACCATTCTTAATGCTCCAGTACCGAATCGTACTAACATTATCACAAGAACAGATGAGGTCCTCCTTGGTAGGATGAAAGTCAAGTGACATAACAGAGGCAGAATGGCCAGTAAAACTTCGTATTGAGTGGTCTGGCTGCAAGATACAACAAACTCTAGTTTTGACAGGCTGGAACTCTACTTGCCAAAATTCATCAAAACAAATTAATCTAAGTGCATGTTACAGATAATTTGACGGTGTTCTGTCAAAGAAAAAATTCGTAAAGCTAGAAGTCAGGAGTTCACCATCAACAGTCTTCAAACAAGTTGGGGGGAACAAACACAATAGTCAATTCATCTTAGAAGGATCATTGAAAGAACAGAAATGGGTCAAAAATATCTTTAAACCATGTGAAATAGAAACAAAATGTCCTCCGTAAATAGTTGCTCCAAAAATGTCCCTGTTGTTAATAATTTGGCCAAAAATGTCTCTATTGATACTTAATTGGGCCAAAAATGTCCTTTTCCTAATACACATTATTTCTTTTCCTAATAAAAATAATACATGAACGTGTCCTTTAACTTGGTCTCAGTTGACATCAATGGCCTCCAACTTTGGGTGTACACAAGTACACTTAAACTTATATAAAGTTGAACAAATAGACACACATCCAACATGATATAGAACCAGAGTGTTCGGATATTTTAAAAACGACTCAAAAAAAGTTAAAAGATAAAAGTATGTACCCTCTACTTTTCATTTTTTAACTTAAAAGATACTAAAGTATGACTTATTAAAAGCTACTTTTAGAAAGCTTCTTTTTTAAGCTAAGTCAAACGGGCCATAATATGCATCCTACCTGGCATAATACAAATCAGTTCGAGTGTATCACACCGAATTGCCATGTATTGTGTGTTCACTTGTTCAACGATATGCAAGTTTAAGTACCTACTTGTGCATATCCGAAGTTGGGGATATAGATGTAAGTTGAAGCCAAGTTAAACGGCACGTTTATGTATTATGCTTTTTCTTAGAGAACCTTATTCTTTTGAAATCCGTTTAACTAATAAAAAAAAAATTGCAACTTATCTTTTTTTTTCATATGAATATCGTTTTATCAATTAAAATAGAATAACCTCATGTACTTTTTAAACTGATAATATAGGTCATATATATAAGATCATAGTAACCCCATAATTAATTTTCATTTAGATAATGATAAATTTCGTTTTTCTTGATAAAATAGGAAATATTTTTTTAATTTTAATTTTTTTCCAAATTGAAGTAGAATAAGCATTAGCTTACATATTTCTTGGTTCGAAACTTGAAATGGGAAGTAGCTCAACAATAACTCCATCAACGACATTTTAACAATATTTTGTAATTTGAAAAACTGTAATTACTTTTTGTTTGTTAAGGTATTCTGATTGATGTATCTTAACTTTAAAATCAAGGATTATATTAAGAAATTTTTATCCTTCTTAAATTCAGAAAAAATAAAGAAATAAAAACATTTCTTATTTTATTAGAAAAAAAGAATTTTATTGTTGTATAAATGAAATTAATGATGGATTACTATGATCCAACATGTATGGCCTATATTATATGTTAAAAAGGTATATGGTCAAAATTCTGGGAGAAAGCTGGGAGAAAGGTCCCATTTGAATGCAGATGAAAGAGAGGAAGGTTGTACACTTAGGCATTTTTTGAAATACAGATGCAAAATAATGGATCTCTGTAGTTTCAGCTACACTGATTTGTACAGGATCTGAATTGACATCTACAGTGAGTTTGAGCAGAAAATTTCTACACAACACGCGACGATTCATCTTAGAGTTTCATCAGGATGGAAGAGTAATATCCTATCCTCCTAGTAATGAACACATAAAATGACTTACATTATGAACATCCCAAATTTTGATTGTCTTATCAAGGGAAGATGAAGCAAGACGTGGTAATCTTGGACCAAAGCGAACATCTGTTATTGCATCAGAATGCCCCTCAAGTATATGCTTTTGTGCTCTTGAATCTGTGCACCATAGTACAACCTACACCAGAACACATCAGAAATAATAATAACTAAAGGGACCTGAACACAGAATTCAAGAATACAACTCCTTGTTTCACTGCTTTTCAGACTGTCTTGAATACAAAACAATTTATCATCTCAAGATCCTGTATCAACACCTCTTTATCCCCCCCAGTTGCTATCAGCTTTCCATCAGATGAAAGGTTGCAGCAATTAACTGCACTGGAATGAAAACTCCCAATTTCCAAGACCGTAATATCTTTATTGCAAAAGAAAAAAAAAAGTAAATAGCTAGAGTGGCAAGTGGCCCATCAAGAAAAAGCCAGTATAAAGAAGTCAGCGTCAGTTAAAACCTTTACTGGAGCCTAAGCGCCTAGGGATTATGCTTTCAGTATCTGCATTGTCAGAAAGGAAGGACTCGGCAGAGTTGTTCGCAAACATGTGGTTTATAAGAGGAACATCAGCCTGCATCCCCACACATATTTGATTAGTGTGACTATGCATCAATAGAACCACCATCTCTTAATTAGTAAAAGAATGAGGACATTTGATTGATATCCTTTTGATAAAATATTAGCAGCCAGTTTAAAGCCTTCGCTTGTTTTGGAAGCACTAACCAAACACTCCATGCTCATATTCACTTTTGTATTGAAGGAAGTTTGGCTTATCTTTCTCCTGGTGTGTGAAATCAGTTGAGTTAAGATATCAAGTAAAGACTTCGCATGAAAATGGAACACCAAAAATTGATATAACCCATAGTTGGATTAGCATTTTCCTTTGTACCAAATTCACTTCTCACAGCATATCTGTCTACAATGTCTCACATTACAAAAAAAAGTAACACTGAAAGAGAGAGCCAAATATTTCCCGATGCAATACTACTTTTGTGGCATCAATTTAGGAAAATCATAGTAAACCCCTTCTCTAGCATATTATCCTAATTTGAGATATTGATTAATATTATTAGATCAGTTAAATAATTGGAAATGAAGGAACAACTTGTTAATTGGATCCTTGTTTCACGAAATCCTCAATAAACTGCAAGTATAGGGGCAGTAATCCTTACAATTTGAGTTGATATCAGTGTAGCTGAGCAAACAACATCATTGCCATACACACAACCTTTAGAAAAATTATCATCATGAAGCAATGCAGGCATTGATATCACATCTTCCGCACTGGATATAGATGGTGTAGAAGGCGCTGAACTTGGTAACAGACTAGTGTTATATGCAGTTCCTAAGCTGTTAGTCTGACCTGATGACATTAACTGCTTCCTCTTTCTCGTAGCATATTTCTTTGAAGTAAACATGGACAATGAAATTCAATGAGGACAAGAAAGTACAAGGACAAATATATACCCTTCTCTATACTTGTGCATATGTAAGATTATGATGGGTTGTCATGTCAGATAACAGCCAAAAATATATATCAGAAATGATATCACTTGAACAAGTAATACAAAAATTTTACCAAGAATAATAGTAGGAAACCAAGGAAAGAAAGAGCAAAGACACTCTCCAAATATTACTACTGATGTGAACTCAAGGAAATTTTGATTATGAAGCTAATCTGTAAGATCTTAAATCTCATAGAGCTCTTTGTTTTTCACAATTGGTATAAATCTCATAGAACTCTTATTGGAATTTGATAAGTGTCTCACATTGGTTAAGATAATGGGTTATTGTTCTCCTTAAATGGTCTTGGAGAATCCTAACTGCATGAGCGCGTTTGAGGTTTAGTTAGGTCCAAGGCTCATTTTCTTGTGGAGTCCCACATAGGTGAGTTAAAGGTATTTGGTCTCTTTATATGGTCTTGAGGAAGATTTTGTATTGAGTTTTTATAGTCCATTTTTAGCTAGTAGGATTTTCATCTTCCACACTCCAGATAACTAAACTTGACCGGGGGGTGGTAGAAAAATGTTCTCACATCGGTTAAGAAATGGGTTGTTGACTCCGTTTATGATCTTGATCAATACCTACCTCATGAGCTATCTTTCGGGATTGTGTTAGGCTCAATGTCCATTTTCTTATCTGAATTTATATTGGGTGGTCGACACTTAAACAATCAACTATTGAAGTACCCCATCGAAAGTAAAGAGTTACAAGAAGCAGGAAGAAAACCACTACACTTTCAACCAGTTGTTTTCATTCTTTAAGGCTTACTCTGCTGGGTAAAGTAGAAATGTTTGGAATTCGTCATGGCACTCATTACTTCAACGTTGTAGGAATAATTGATCAATGATAATAAAAAAAAATTAAAAGATGGATGAAAGAACAAAGATATATTTATAGAAAGCTAATAGTATGAGTTGAACTGAAAGAAAAAATATAACAGAAACTATTTCACAAAGTGCACATTGGAAATTAAATGGGGAGAGGGGTGCAGGGTTTGTAGGAATGTAAGAAATTCAAAATGCATTACACATAACAAGCGCACCTATAATTCTTATATGAACAACTTATCAAAAGCTCTAGTGCACTGGACATATAAGGGGTCTGAGGTCAAAGCTAACCTGATCATCACCTCTAAAGGTGTTGGACAAGCTAACGTCCATGGTTGTGCTTCCAGTAGCAACACTCTTATCTTGCTGTTGGCTGCTGGAACTTGAATTTTTTGGATGCTTGCAAAAAAAAGCAGGCTGTTGACCTTGTTCCAGACTTTGATTGATGTTCTGCACTTCCTGCATAAACTCGTCATTTTTAAATACTTTTTTACAAGAATAGATAGTCTTTCTAAAGACATCAAATGCAAAGTATGTCAAGTATAAACTGGCACCTTCATTTGCATAGCTGAATCTGAACGAGAGGAAAGCGGGAGACCCACTTGAACTGGCAAATTTCTGTCCACAACTATGTTTGCAGTGAAGTTTGATTGGTCACCTTGACTTATATCCATATAGTGGTCACTAAGAAACATTAGAATTTGTTGTTGTAGCTGCTGTTGGGAGGGATGAGACAGGTGGACTGTAGAGCTTTGCTGCTGAATTAGTCCAGATTGAAGCTGTTCCAATCCCTATATATGGGGAGATTAGTCAATGTATAGAAAGTACTCCGTCTCATAGTCAATTCTAGACTGGTTCTATGCAAAGAACCAATTATAAATGACAACTAAAAGAAGCAGAGAAAAAGGTTCCCATTTTCTGTTTGACTGCTTCTGGTTCAAATAATATTTTAGGTTACGCACAAAATTATAAAAGCTAAGTTCAACTATAAATGAAAGCTCAAAGCAGCAGGTCAATTGTGCTTTCATTTTCATCTGAATGCTTCTGATCTTCTCATGGTTCAGAAAACGTTGAGGGGGCTGAACAGATTACGCTCATTAAAGTCTTCAGTTGAAAATTTTGACTATGACTACAGATGAAAATATATGCATTTGTAAATTAAAATAAATACTTTCACATTCTTCGGAAAAAAACACATCTTTGGGATCAAGTGATACCACTGCTCCTCTGGAAACACCTAACATGCTCATGTCCAACATCCAGAGGATATAGACCAATCAGAAGGTAACTATGAATGGATAATATTTGTTATCCTTTAGTTAGGAGCTTGTTATTAGTTTCCAATTTTCTAGCTTTCTTCTGATTCATTATTATCTAGTTAGTCTTTGGTTTATTTAGAACTTTCAGTAGTTTCCTGTATTCTAGCTTTCTTCTGCACTGATCTTATCATATTAATTTGTGTCAACTTTCATGTATTTGAGTTCAGCAAACGTTCTATACAAAGAGCATGTTGTTCATGGATAAAATATCATACTTCTCTTCTACATCTCAAACCTTTATGTGGTATCAAGCGCTTTTTTTTCTCCTTGTTACCCACCCAGCACAAATGGCACTCTCTGTTACCAATTCCAGTGCACCAAATACCACCACCATTGTTCAACTCAACACAGTAACCTAGCTTTGATCAACTTGCTGGCAGACATAACTTATTCTCTCCCTCTGGAAGGCACAAATGTCCATGCTCATGATAGGACAGGACACAATGTCTATGGACATAGATGGGAGTATTCCTGCTCCCATCCAGACCACCACAGAAGACAACCAGACAATTGCCAACCTCGATATCATTCATTGGTATCATCAGGACTAGTTGATACAAAATGTCATTTTAGAGTCAGTTGACCCAACTCTTGCTGCCACTGTAGCTGATGCAACCACCGCCAAAGCAACATGAGATTCCCTCCACACTGCTTATGCCAATAAGTTACAAACTCTCATACTGAGCTTGCGAGATCGCCTTGCACATCTCACAAAAGAGAGCCTTCCTGTAATGGACTATCTCAACCAAGTTTGACTCTCTGCGATGAACTTGCGACTGCAGGAGCTCCTGTCACCAACGCCGAACTCACTGTCAAAATTCTCATGCTCTTGAACCAGAACATCGAGAAATATCAGCAGCAATTCGAGCACATCCTACTGTTTGAAAAGCTTACTGTCCACGAGCTTTTCCTCAAACACAATGCTCTAACTCACACCCTCCACTAAAATTATTGTTGTTGCTGCTCACACACCAACTGTCAAACAAGGACCAACGCCACCAACAACAATAGGTCTCAAACCGCCGTTCTCATCCAGGCATCGTCGCACCGATCTGCACAACTTAGTGTGCCAGTTGTGTGACTGAATTGGACACTCTGCTCGCATTTTCCAGAACAACAAATGCAGCAGGCTCCCCCCCCCCCCCCCCCCCTCCCCCGAATAGTGTATACAGGGGCGACACACATGCCCAAAGTCTCACAACCATTAGAGACTAGAATGGTCCAGAAGAAATCACAATGGGAAATGGTAACACCATACCAATATCTCACACCGGTAACCCAGATTTATATGCATGTAATTCTCACTTTCAATCATCCAATATCCTTTGCTCCCCTTCCATTGCCAACAATTTCTAAATTTTATCGTAACAATAAAACATCCATTGAATCTAAGTTGCTTGGACTCGGGTGCGGATATCCAATACGGGTACAGATCTAGAGGTTGGATCCTTCATGATCTAGTTTTTAAGATTCGGGGATATGGATCCATGTATGGATACGGTGTTGGGTTATCCCACATCGGAAGTGGAAGGGGCTGGTGGTCAATTTATAAGTGTGAGGGAAAGCCTCAACCTTTGAGCTAGCTTTTGGGTTGAGAAGGCCCAAGACCACCCAACATTGGTATCAGAGCCCAGGTTGTCAACAAGTCTCAGCCCACCGGGAGAAACTGGGTAACCTTTGAGCTAGCTTTTGGGTTGAGAAGGCCCAAGACCACCCAACATACGGGTGGAGGGATTCACCTAAAAATAATTCAAATATCTCAAAAATAGAGTTATAAAACCTAAATTATGAGTTATTATGTGGCGAACTTGAGGAGAATCATGGATGGAGATTAAAAGAAAAGGAGTGACATAGAAATTTCTACATAAATGGTATTCCATTTTCTTCAATTTCACCTTAGCTTTTGTATTGATTACATAAATCATTAAAACTGTCCAGACTTTCCACATCGATTTTGCTCAAAGTACCCAAAATCAGTAGACCAAAATCGTACACGGCTCCCACACCCACACCCACACCAATGTAGTGTCGACACGGGTGCGGCACCAAAAGCGAAGAGTCCGAGCAACTTAGCATTGAATTCTTTCTTTCTATTATCTTGTGAAGATCTCAGTATGGGGGCCACCAGTTCAACGTGTTGGGTGGTCTTGGGCCTTCTCAACCCAAAAGCTAGCTCAAAGGTTGAGGCTTTCCCTCACACTTATAAATTGACCACCAGCCCCTTCCACTTCCGATGTGGGATAACCCAATAATCTCCCCCTTCACACATCGGGCCTTGGGCTGGAGAGAGCGACAACCCAGTTTCTCCCGGTGGGCTGAGACTTGTTGACAACCTGGGCTCTGATACCAATGTTGGGTGGTCTTGGGCCTTCTCAACCCAAAAGCTAGCTCAAAGGTTGAGGCTTTCCCTCACACTTATAAATTGGCCACCAGCCCCTTCCACTTCCGATGTGGGATAACCCAACACAACGGTGGAGAGAGAATGCTTTATGAATGGCCGGCAGACAATTAAGTGTGTTTAGATCTGTGGCATCGGTGTTTGTGTTGTCAACCTTTGGAAATTACCAAACTCTTGGACATCCAAAAAGCAAAAGTCTGTCTAACCCTTATTCACGGAAGCTAAGTATTGATCTATTGCTGCTTCTGTTTATGAAGTCAATTGGCTCACAAATTTGCAAAATGAGCTTCACTTTTCACTGTCTTCTCCACCAGTAGTTCTCTGTGACAACATTATCACAACCTATATTTGTGCTAATCCAGTTTTTTGCAGTAGGATGAAGCATGTAGCTACTGATTTCCATTTTGTTTGTCAGCAAGTTCAACAAAAAGCACTTGAGGTTCGTCACTTTCACTCTACTGATCAAGTTGTTGACGACCTCACCGAGCCTCTCCTGCTTATAGCTTTTCTGCGCCATTTTCACAAGTTGGGGCTCATTCCGGTCACCCTCAACTTGCAGGAGCATATTAATGAGTAATATTTGTTATACTTCAGTTTAGAACTTTGTTATAAGTTTCCTATTTTCTAGCTTTCTGCTGATACATTATATCTAGTCAATAGTTTGATTTATTTAGGACATTCGGTAGTTTCCTATATTCTAGTTTTCTGTTGCTACTTGCACAGAATCTTATCACATTAGTTTGTTCCAAGTTTTATGTATTTCAGTTCTGTATCAACTCTATATAAAGAACATATTGTTCATGTTCAAAATTATATTGCAGAAATATCCAAACCTTTTAGAAATATCATAGGCTTTGAATATCTATGACAAAAATTGCAGTTTTCACTACTATCACAAATCTTCTCTTATGTGATACAATCAGGGAGTAAATTTCTAAAAGAGTATGCATCATTTTATAAGTAAAAGAGCATATTCTAATTTCACTCAAGTAATAGATTCAATCATGTCTTTGTCACTTTCATATACCACAGAAGTTGAGAGTTGGACTTCTTTTGAGAAATGGTAAAGTATATAAGTAATATAGCACCAAGAAAGTACTGTCAAAAGTATCTATTATATACCAAAAACACATCCATTCCAATTCTAGAAGAGATTCTATAAGATATATCACTGCTTAGCCATCATTTACAAAGCACTGTTTAGTATTTACACCAAAAATAAAGAAAATAAACAGTTCATTTTGATCTCCGGAATGGAGTTTCGGTTGTCTTAAAGCCTGAATATTTTACTTCTTTACCATTACATTTTGATGGATATTTGAGAAAGTACACATTATGACCTTACCATCAAGGGCCATCCTTTTAAAAGCAAACTGTTCACTCCATGATCTGATCCTGAACCAAATAAGAATGTGCATTAGCTATGACATTCTCCTTTTTTCCCATTTCTTTTAAATGGGCGGAGAGGGGGGCTAGACTGATAAACAACAAACAACTGTAAAAACAATGGTAGAACAAACTCAAACTGTCTGGATGAACAGTTAATAGTTAACTAGCGTTGGATGAATACCATCATGGTCAACCAATTTTTATTCACGTTAATCAGGAGTCAAATTTTCAAGAAAAAGTGCCATTAATTTTTCGGAAGAAATAGTAAGTCTTTCATAATTTCATGCTACAATTGATCTTCACAATTTCATTCTAGAGTAGTAAAGTGGTCTACATAATGTTTACAGCACTCAATAAAGATTCTTACAGCATCATGGGAAATCCCCATTCAAAAGGAGGATCTAGCCCGGCCAGGTACCGTATTGACAAGTTTGATTATTTTTTGAAGTAAATTTGCTTTCATTAAAAGCCCTCAAAAAGAAAAATCACGTGTACAAATGCTCATCACTTAGATAAAGGCATTGAATTGCTAACTGTTAAGTGTTAATACCAGAAACTTCAGTGAGTGAATTACCTGACTCAGAAGCTTTGAGACTCACAGCAGGAATCATCATATTTGTTAAGCTCTGGTCCAGCTTCAGACAAAAGAAAAATTAAGCAGTTAGAGTGAAATGTTGCTATCAATTGCCTTTCCACATTTTTTTAGTTGAAATGTTTGTTTTTATCAGCTTTCTTAGTATTTGGCTTATATATTTCTCTTTCTCTTTTCCTTTTATATTTGTCTTTCGGCAGGAGGAAGGTAGTTACTTGCGTAGGGAATTGATGAGCTTGATCAGCTAGTGGAGGATAAAATCTCAAATTATCACCAGGAAAACTGTGTTGCATTTGCCTGAAATAAAACAAACAATGACATGATGGTAAAGAGAAGTCCTTCCATGAAAACACCATCAGATTGGGCTCAAAATATGTACCACGAATGCTGGTCTCTAAAGGTTTCCGGTTTTGATATGCAGCTGTGATTTGCATCTAAATGCTGATCAATATTATCACTATCCCTTGGATTTGTGTGTTTCTAGAGAAATAAAAATGACAAAAGAATGATTTAGATATGACGGCTCAAAAATAAAGGCAGGAAAGAGAGAACTAGTACAGCAATTATTAAAAAAAATTAGTTTTGAACACCTTATTGGCCACTGATATGGGAATTCTCTGAACTTGAGGGTTACTTTCGTACACCCTTTTGGTTAAAGCATTTGTTGTCCCTAGACTGTGTCTTGTCATAGCCTCATTGGTAGTCCCCCTCAAAAGCTGAGTACCATAACCTTGCAGTTGTTTTTGTTGGATAAGCTGTTGCATTTGATTTAGCCGTTGAGCTTGGACATCCTTGTGTTCCAGTGTATTAATCATTTGACCCTGCAAACCCAAAATCAGCTAAGTAGGTTAACTTTAAAACTTAGAAGAAACTGGCATCTGACAAATGAAAACAACAAACAAACAACAGCATACCCGGTGTAATCCCACAAGTGAGGTCTGGATAGTGTGTAGGCAGACCTTACCCCTACCTTGGGAGGTAGAGAGGTTGTTTCTGATAGATCAAAAACTAACAATATTGAAGAAACCAAGGCAAAATACTAAACAAAGCATGACAAAGCATACTGAATATGAACAATAACTACAACTAAATAATATGATAATCAAAGTACAAGGAACAATAAATAGTAAAAGAAATTGAAGAAGCAAGAAACTACAAAGAGTAATACTACGAGTACTAGCATGGAAAGATAAGCGAGACGACACTCAACTACCTAATAACCTTCTACCCTAATTCATGTCCTCCATAATCTCCAATCTAAGGTCATGTCATCTTGAACCTGTAAGCTGAAGCTACATCATGTCTTGTCTAATCACCTCTCCCCAATATTTCTTCGGCCTACCTTTACGTCTACCGAAACATCCATTGAAAACCTCACACCTCTACACTGGGAAATCCATGCATCTCATTTTCACATGTCCAAAGTATCTCAATCTCGCCTCCCATATTATGTCCTCCACTGATGCCTCTCAGCTTGTACCATATATCTTCATTTATAACCTTATTTTGTCCTAGTATGCCTACACATCCTCACTAGCCAACACTCTACTTCATACGACATAGTCGGTCTAACCACCACTAGGTAGAACATTTCCTTAAGTATTGGTGGCACCTTCTTGTCATGCCATTTCATTTCTCTTGTATCAATACGATGTGTAACATCATCTTCAATTCCCCATTATATCTTGAATAAAAGAACCAAGACCCTTGAAACTTCTTTTCATCTTCGATCTCCCAATTATATCTTGAATAATAGACCAAAAAAGTTAGGCGGTTTGGGCATTAGAGACTTAGCACTGCACAACAAATGCCTATTTATGAAGTGGTTGTGCAGATACACTCAAGAGGAGCATAGCCTTTGGAAGGATGTGATTATTGCTAAACATGGAGCACTAAACCACTGGTGTTCTAATGTTTCAACACCGCCATATGGAGTTGGTGTCTGGAGAAGTATAAGCAAATTATGGGAGGAGTACTCTTAACACAAACACTTAATTGCAGGGAATGGACAACATATCAGTTTCTGGAGAGACAAATGGATAGGCAAGTCCTCCTTAATGGTTGCTTATCCTAACATGTTCCAGATAGCAAGGGAGCCTAACTCTACTATTCAGCAATACAGAGAAGGGAATTCTTGGAACATCATCCTCAGAACGAACATACCGGACTTGGAAATGGAGGAGTTGGTCAGCCTACTAGCAGCACTTCACAGTGTTGCAATTAACAGTGAAACACCAGACCAACTCAACTGGGGAGAAAAAAGGGGTGGGAAGTTCTCAGTTAAAGCAGCTTTCAAGCTTCTAGGCCCACAAAATGCAATTACAGACCACTGGCCTTGGAAGCTTATATGGAAGATCAAATTGCCTCCTATGATTAGTTGCTTCAGCTGGACTGCACTCCATGGAGCTTGCCTGACCCAAGACAACCTGACCAGAAGGAAGTTTCAGATGGCTACCAGTTGTTATATGTGCATGAAGGAAGCAGAAACACACAACCACCTATTTCTACAATGTCAAATAGCAGCAGACTTGTGGAGTACGTTTTTAGCTCTCTTTGGCCTCAAATGGGTCATGCCTCAGAATATCACGGATGTTGTGATAAGCTAGAGTTGCTGGAAAGTTGATAGCACCATCAAGAGAATCTGGAAGATGATACCTGCAGCCATTTTTTGGAGTATCTGGAACGAAAGGAATAGAAGATGCTTTGATGGAATATCAACTACCTACGGATCTTTAAAATCTAACTGCCTCATGTGTTTGTACAGTTGGGTTTATTTATCCCCTCTAGATTGCCCTGATTCATTTCTGAACTATGTCCGCTCCTTGATTCTCAATTAAAAATGTAAAGGAGAGCTGACCTTTTGCTACTAAGCTTTTGTAACTGTTATGCATCTACTTGATGCCTGCAATAGAACTAATTACTTCATCAAAAAAAAGATACTAGAAACTTCCTTTCTTATGATGGACTAGGTATCAAGTCTCACTTCCACGTCAATCTCATGTGTTACATCACTAAACTTGCACTTCAAGTATTTTGTCTTGGTCCGGCTCAACATGAACCCTTTAGACTCTGGGATTTGTCTCCATACCTAAAAGCTTAGCACTAACTCAGTTGCGAATCTAATTAATCAACTATGTCATCTACAAATAACATACACCATGACACCTCACCTTGGATTTGTTGCGCCATACATCCATCACTAAGGTAATTAAAATTGGGCTAAGAGTTGATCCTTAGTGCAACCCCATCACAACTAGGGAATGTTACTTGGGTTTTGGCACCATCATACACGTCCTTAATTGCCCAGTGTATGCCATATGTATGCCTCTAGCCTTTAAGCACCTCCATAGAACTTCTCTCGGAACTTTATCATGTGCCTTCTCTAGGTCAACAAGCACATGTTTAAGTCCCTCTTCCTCTCCCTATATTGTTCCATCAGTCTCCCAACAAGATGGATGACTTCTGTAGTTGAACGCCCCGACACGAATCTAAATGCACTCTCGAAAACAGACACGCCCCTCCTCACATATCTCTTTTTTCAAAAAGAGAAAGCAAATCCTAATCATCAGGTTAGACAAGATCATTAGAATACAAAACTGCCTAAAAAAATGAAACTGTATCAACAAGAGAAATCACAACTTATTCATCGAGAAGCCACTCGTGACACACCGAATCTCTTTTACTCTCTCCCAAACCCTCATGGTGTGGTTTAACAGCTTGATACCCCTATAGTTGTTGCAATTCAGGGTATCCCCTTGTTCTTGCACAATGGCATCATTGTACTCTTCCTCTATTCTTCAGACATTTTTTCCGTATAAGAAATGTCATTAACAAACCTAGTTGGCCATTCCATACCTTGCTTGTGCTCTTTCAAAATTCCATCGGGTCCTATGCATCCTTCGAACACACCCTTAAGCTTCTCAGCCTTTTTTTTAAAA
Source organism: Solanum sitiens (assembly GCA_016801875.1). Lineage (NCBI taxonomy): Eukaryota > Viridiplantae > Streptophyta > Magnoliopsida > Solanales > Solanaceae > Solanum > Solanum sitiens. Next base: position 2,324,678 of record JABWTJ010000084.1, read on the forward strand.
AAATGGCTTAAGCTTGTCAACCTTTGTACACCTACAATACCCAAAATCATGATGCCTCTCAGAGTGCTCCAAATCTCCCAGCACAATATCTTTGTCCCCCTTTTTGTTCAAGAATCTACGGATATATGACAGTCACCTCTGTCTAATGAGTGTCTCTTCCACCAATACTTTGTCGTCCTCATCCTAGATATACTACACTTGGTCCAGGTCTCTGGCCTCCTCTCTATCGCGCCTATCTAGCTTTTTATCCCCACCTTTGTCCTATAGTTCTACATACAAACATTCAAAACTTGATGTTTTTGTCATCATAACTGCTAACTTAGCCTCTTCTTCGTCATCTTATGCCTTTCCATATTTGCCCGCTTTTCCTCCTCATCCTTACACTCCATCAACTTTGTATACACCATTTTCTTTGCTTCTACTTTCCCATGGACGTCCTCATTCAGAAACTAATGGACACACATAAATAGGTGAAATAAGATTTAAGAAAATAAGAGTCTGTAACACATTGAAATCATACCACATTGTAAGATGCAGAAGTGCTTGAAAGAGGGGTCTTGAACCGAGCAATGAAAATATCCCAAAATACTGACCACCATTCAAGAAGAAAACCACCTGGAGCATCTATAGCTGAAAAAGAAATGTTTATTTTGTGAATCAATTAAAGTAAAATTGGAAAAAGGCATTGACCAGAGTGGCATTTTTGTAGTTGTATTACCAACACGATTGGTGAGAAGTTGTGCTTCAGCTTGAAATGTCCTAGCAGAAACACCAAATTTTCTCTTCATAAGATAATCGTGTATATATACATCCAGCCTGTTATCATCAAAATACGGAAAAGATATATTACACACTTAAAACTCTATAGGTTTCAAAGGAAAACATGAGCATATGGCAAGATCAAGCCGTCCCTGTAGCAAAAGCACTACATTTTCTGTTTAAACTAGTTTGTACGTGCAGAGAATTTCGTCCCTTTCCATTAGAACAATAGTGGGGTTAGACGTAAACCCACAAACAAAGAAATCAATACAATACAATACACATTCAGAAGAAAGAGAAATTGAGGCTGTAACGGCTAAGAACCAGAACTAGATTCAACAATGGCCAAAAAAAACCCAAATGAAGGTGAGAACATGCACACATCCAACAAATAGAAAAATGTATACCCATTAGAAGAACACAAGGTCATCAATTTTTTCTCAAACAACACAAAATCTCACATTTTATCAGCTTCAATGTTGGAATGAGCCATGGTGCTCTACTCTGAAGAAGAATGAATGTCTGCTTGCTTTAGAAGGCATGTAACGTATTCACTCTGTGCACTGCACACTACCACACAACAAAAAAAGGGGGAAAATAATCAGTACTATAAGTTTATACTAACATGCAAACTCCATTCATAAAAATGAACAAAGGATGTCGAAAAAAAAATTCAAATTAATTGAGATTACAACTTTAATTAGTCGCTTAAATTCCGTGTGAAATTTTATAAGATACAAAATAAACTCCAATCCCGCTAATAGACCACTAAACTACATAAACACGTCACTAAATTAACTAGGAAACTTATTCGTTGTGGGTATATTGTAATTTAAAATGATTTTTTTATATATTAAAAAGAATAAAAAGGAAATTATATTTTCAATAGAGTCAAAATTTGTGTTTCCTCTTAAATAAAATAATTAAGAAAAGAAATAATATCTTCACATTAAGTTGACATCTGATCAATTATTTTTAAAAAGAAGTTGACAAAATAAAGTTATAACATTTTTAAAAATCAAATTACCAAATTAAGATTTAAATAGCAATATCATGTCCAATTCCAATTAACTTTAATTCAAACACGATACCATTCATGAAGTAATTAACTATTATTTAAAAAAAAACAATCGAAGAATTAAATAGACAATATATAAGTATTTATGAATTTTAATCAATTTCCCGCAAATAAGGAAATTGTGAATACGTTATTTATTGAAAATTCTACTTCTAATAATTTTAAATTTATAATTTCATTTTAAAATAAAAAAAAACTAAAATTCTTTTTTTCTGAACAAGAAAACATATTAATATATATCAAAAGATGTCTACAGAGTCTTGTGGTACTGTCACTGAACTAGCAGGAACACCAAGTTTTACATTCATTACAGAAGCACTATAAGGTGTAGTGACACTTCCATGTATATACATAGACGAAGAGTGGGCTGGCGGAGTTGGATTTGCGTTCACTCTTCTAAGGTACTCTTCTCCTTGCTTGTCTGCACACAAAACAACCAAAGTTGATGGAGGAGGGCTCAAAAACATAGTAGTCAAAACAGTAGGGGTGCTTCCTGCGCTGCTAAAGGCTAAAACTGCTAGGCTATCCGCTAGTTTGTTCTGCTCTCTGTAGACATGGCGGACGGTAGGATCACCCAGCCTCCCAAGGAGGCACCTGCAGTCAAGCAAAAGAGGTGAAATATTAGTAAAGTTAGTGTGCAACAGATCGACTAGCATCTGAGCATCCACATTTATTTCTAGAGGCAAAAGATGACGATCCAATGCTAATTGCAAACCCTTGAGTAAAGCATGTAATTCGGTGTCAAGAGCATCCGCAGTGGCCACAAGGCCTGAAAATCCCAAGATCCAATCACCATCATGATTTCGAAACACCCCTTCAATACCACCGAAAGCACAAGAAGCAGGTTTAAAGGCACCATCATTATTTAACATAAAATGATTACTGGCAGCAGGATTCCATTTAACGTATAAAGGGAATTTAACAGTCGAGTGCTGCATTTTGCCAGCCAAAAACCAATACTCAATGGCAAGGTGAGAGGCAAGAGTCGGAGAAGGCATGAAATGCTTGCCCTCAAATATATATTTGTTTCGTTGGGTTCAAATATACCATAAACAGAAATCAAAAAAATCGATCTAGGGGTCATTCCAATGTAACTCTTGCCATTGCCATGTGAGGAAAGGAAAGGTTCCAGCCAAGAAGAAGGATATCTCTGAGGGTCAGTTAAGGCCAAAATTTGAGGCAGAATGCCAACTTCTTCCCAGAAAGAAGCAACCTTAGAGCATGTAAGAAAAAGGTGGGTTATAGATTCCACATCACCCGAATTACAAAGCTGACAGGCTGGCGAGGGGATGCAAGAGATGTGGTGAAGGTAGCAAGAGGTTGGCAGTCGCCCATGGTGTAATAACCAGAGAAAATGCCTGATTTTAGGAGGTAATGACAACTTCCAAATCCAAGCATAAGCAAGATTGGGGGGCTGAGCGGTATGTGACGACTGAGCGAGAGCGTTATAACAAGACTGCACAGTAAACTTGCCAGAAGGTGTAAGGCCCCAAGAGAATCGATCAGAGGCAGTAGTATATTGTGGGAAGTATACCGACTCAAGTAGCCTAAGGATGTGGTGAGGCAGGTCAAAAGATAAAGTTGAGAAATTCCAGCTAATGCCCGTTCGATATTGGCTAATTGTAGGCCAATTCATGGCGAAGAAGCAGACCTTGGATGAGTGTACGGAGATCCAAGCCAGGCTTAATCCAGGGCTGGGTCCAGAAGTTGATGTGGTGACCCGTAGTAGGTCTCCAAAGAATCCCAGATTCGCAGTATTTCCAACCTTGCTGCAAAGTTTTCCAAGTTCTGGATGTGGCAGCTGAGTTAGGCAAGTAGCGAGAGTATTTATTCCGCAAGATCATGGTCCACAAATTATTTTGTGAGTTGTGGAGTCTCCAGGCTGTAGATGCCAGAAGAGCATTATTTTTAGTTCGAAGGTTCTGGATTCCTAAACCCCCTTGGTCCTTAGGGGTTGTGACAGTGGTCCAACTAATCAGATGAAGCCTTTTCTTTATGGAAGTTGTTCCCCAAAGAAAGTTGCATTCATAGCACTCCACGGCCTGAACAACTGAAGACGGAATCTTAACAACTTGCATAATATGATTGGGTAGAGAGTTGAGGGTAGATCGGATCAAGGTAGCACGCCCCGTTGGAGTGAGAAAACTAGTTTTCCAGCCTGCAAGGCGAGTCTTAAATCTGTCCAGTAAGAAATCTAAATCCCATTTTGCTGGTCTCTTAGAGAAGACTGGAAAACCTAAATACTTGCCAAAGTTTGTCCCTTCAGACATGCTGAAAGAGGAGAGAACATACTGTTTGTCAAGAAGGGGAGTATTTTTGAAAAAAAAACACATTGGACTTTGCAAAATTAATTCGCTGGCCTGAGACAGAGGTGACCTGGTTTAAAAGATCAATCATAGCATGGCAGGAGGCTGAGTTAATCTTAGCGCACAAAATAATATCATCAGCAAACATTAAGTGAGAGATACAAGGGCCCGCAGGAGAGATCTTTATCGGCGACCATAAGTCGGAGTCCACAGCAAGGTTGATACGCCGATAAATCATTTCCATACACATGATAAAGAGATAAGGGGAAAGCGGATCTCCTTGTCGAATGCCTCGCGTAGGTTCAAAGAAATCAGTGGATGAGCCATTGAGGAGCATATATATAGTGGCTGTAGTGACACAAGACATGATGAGGCGAATTAGAGCTGAGGGGAATCCAAAATAGTGCAATGTTTCATTAATAAATGACCATTTTAGGCGATCAAAAGCTTTCTCAAGGTCCAATTTAATCATTATGTATGATGCACGACCTTTAGTCTGCCTGAAATAATGGATAAGCTCTTGAACAATAATTGTGTTATCAGAAGCTCTTCTATTAGGCAGAAAGCTAGATTGACTTGGGCCAATGATGTCGATTAGGAAGGGCTTGATACGATTAACGATGATTTTAGTAATGATTTTGTAGAGAGTGTTACAAAGGCTAATAGGGCGAAATTGACCAATGGAGGAAGCATCGTAAACCTTAGGGACAAGACAAATATATGTGGAATTAATATCTTTAGGGATAACATGCTCCTTGAATACATTGGTACAAAAGTCAGACAAGGATGGGCCTACAATGTGAAAAACTTTTGGTAGAAAAAAGGGTGAAGATCGTCCGGACCAGGAGCTTTAGTTGGATGGAAAGAGTAGACCGTAGCCTGGAGTTCTTGGAGGAGGAGTGGACCCTCTAGGACAGGATGAGCAGAAGTTGGAATAAACAGGGACGACGATCGAGGGCAGATTCTCTTAGAGGACAAGAGGTCAGATGTGTAAAGGTTCTTATAGAAAGCTAAGATGTGGTTGGTGATAACAGTCTTGTCGTATAACCAGTTCCCTGCTGAGTCCCGAAGGCAAGTAAGCCGATTTTTACGACGACATTGAAGGGTTGTCAGATGGAAGAACTTAGTGTTTGCATCACCATCATTGAGCCAGGTGACACGTGATTTCAACTTCCAGAATTCCTCCTGTAGATGAAGGATGGAACTGTAATCACGTAGGAGCTCCCGCTCTAGATTCTGAAGGAAGACACTAGAGGGATAAAGAGGAGAAGACTGGAGACCAGAAATACGAGCTAGAACCCTTTTTTTGCATTGAAAATATTACCAAACAACGCTCGATTCCACTCTGAAATATTCACTTTAAAGGAGTGAATAGACGGGATAAGCAAATTATTGCAAGCCGACCAAGTAGTAGAAACTACAGAAGCAAACTCTGGTGAGAGGTTCAAATCGATTCAATCCTAAAAGGTTTATTAGACACAACAAAGATTGGTAACAGTTCAAGCAGCAGGGGGAAGTGATCTGAATGAGTCCTAAGAAGATGGAGTACAGAGCACTCAGGGAATAATTGAAGCCAATCAGCGTTGCTATTGAAACGGTCTAAGCGTTCGACAATAGTATGACCCAAATGTCTCCCATTCGTCCACATGTACTTACTTCCGCAAAAACCTAAATATATCATGCGACAGTAATTTAAACAATCAATAAAGCGATCAACTCAATTATTATACAAAGGAGACCCACCAAACTTTTCAGAGGCTCGCAAAACTTCATTAAAATCCCCTCCGAAAAGCCAAGGTCCATTAAAGGAGTCAGCTAAAGATCTCAAATGATCCCATAAGAGAGAACGACTAGCATGATTATTAATTGCATAAACGATCGAAAACATCCAACATACAGAAGAAGGAATTACCTGAATTTTACAGTGAATTTCTTGGGACGTGAGAGTGACGTCTGTGATATTTAGCAGGTCAGAATGCCAGAGAACGGCAACGCCTCCCGAGATTCCCTCAGCCGGAATTGCTACCACGTTAGAAAATTGAAACTCAAGGGGCAGAGACTGGTGGTTATCCCGATGAGTTTCAATAAGAACAACCAGAGCAGGCTTATGAGTGTTAATTAGATCTCTAAAATTTAATCTAAACTCAGGGCTAGTAGAGCCCCTACAGTTCCAGAGAAGAAAATTCATAGGAGAGGTTTGGTGGGGAGAAGGGGTGCTATTATTCTGATACTTGAGAGAAGGATTCAAGATTAGTGCATATCTCCCCACTGCTGTGTTTACTGTTGGCCTCACATGTAGAGAGCATTTGAACATATTTGGGAGGCAGTCTACGCGAATCCTTCTTTCTAACTGTTTTTTTAGGAGAAAGACTCATACTTGTACCAACGTGTGTGTAGTTAGTGTTTCCCCATGATTCTCTTCTTCCAGATCCTCTAGATCGATCCTTGGAGGTGCTGCCATGCCGGGTTGGATTTGATTCGGTCCCACAATTGGAGGTGGGGGTGCATCCATAGCCATCCAAGGGTCCAACGATAGCGTTGTTGTATGTTGTTGGATCCAAGGGACAATCTCCTCCTGAAGAGGTGGGTAAATGGAAACTTGGGCACTGTCAGGTTGTTCATGATCGGAACATGCATTGGATTGAGATTCGGAGGTGGGTTCATGGCCCAATGATACTGGTCGTACACTTCGAGACCGAGTCTCATCCCTTCCATTACAATTTGAGCTACGTCCAAAGGATTCGGTATCATTACTAGGACGGCCTCCCCATTGACGCTCAATCGGAAAGTTAACGCATGGCCTCTCAGTCCCAACTCTAGCCAAGATTGTGGTTGAAGTGGGAGAGAGGTCATGGGAGTAAACACTATTCGATAAGCTGGTGGGTGATTGATGTTGTTCTCCATCAGAAGAGAGCGGTGGTTCAGGATTGGAGTGGGATGTAATAGACTGTGATGTATGTGAGTTCGAGTGCCAGGACAAGGGGTTCGATGAGGGTTCATTTATATAGAGGTTAAGAGATGGGTGATCAAGAGTGTAGAGAAAATCACCTGAGGAAGAGTGTAGAAGAGGAGGGGAGTGGTCATCACATGGGATGTAATGATTGCGAAGATTAGGACTGCTACAGGATGGTAGCATAGAGGAGTTGGGTTCAAGGAATGTGGGAGCTGAGGTGTTCAAAGAGGGAGAGACGATGTGCATGGAGTCCACGTGGGGAGAGTGGATGCTACAGTTATCTTCCATAGAAGAAGTATTGGGGTCCACAGAGGATGGAAGAAGGGAGGGATTGGGTTTAGGGCTGCCCAAAGGAGTGGATCCCAAGGGGTCCAGGTCAGCAGATGACCGAGTGGGCCTCATTGTATTATCATTTTTGAAAATAGAATTGTCATTCTCCGTTAAAATTGCAAAGGAATTGTGATTAAATAATATAGGTGCATCCTGAGCAGGGCCCACATGATTGTAAGAACAAGGAGAAGAAGAAATACCTGGCTTAGAGTTCTTAATGCGGTGGGAATCCATTGATATTGGTGCAGCAACAGACTTACCGTGAGTCGTGTGGATAGAGGTCGGTGCTTACGTTGCTGTAATGCGAGGTGAGCGGTTTAACCTCCTCCCATTTTTGGATGGGAAATCCACAACACGCCATTCAATACTAGTTACGGATTTTGGGTTCACGGGGTGGGGTGGTGCAGACGACAATGGAGGGGTTTGATCATTACAGGCAGAGTGAGGAGGGTGTAAGTAAGGGCAGAGACGAGGGGAATGACCCAAACGTCCACAACTGGTGCAAAACAGATTGTAGCCCTCATAGTGTATTGCCTGTTTGTGAGTTCCAATAAATAGATGATGTTGCAGTTACTTTCCTAACGGAACTTGCACGCAAAGGCGTGCATACCTGCCTCGGAAGTGTTGGATGTGCAAGCATCAATTTTTAAGAGGGTGCCCACCTTTTGACCAACTTTAAAGAGGATGTCCAAGTCACAGAACTCAGTTGGCAACTCAGGTAGGTGGATCCAAATTGCAGAGTAAGCAACTTGAGCTTGCGAAGCAACAAACTTCAGCGTCCATAGTTGCACAGATAGGAAGCAGTTAAATACAAACCACGGTCCGTTGTGCAAGGCATGCAACATATATGTTCAGCAGATAATTTGATAAGATAAAAATCGGAGCCCAAACCGACTAGGGTTAATTCTTCAGTGGGTCGCCACATGCTCATTAGTTTCTGTTTCAATATTTGGTGCCCCACTCATCGCCCAATTACTTTGATGGTTAAGGATTGACACCAGGGTGAGTAAAGACGATTCTTATCCTCCGTTGTGAGCAGTATAAAGTTGTCGGAGTTGGCCACAGAGTGGTTTCCTCTTGTAGGTCAAGAGGTGTGGTTGTGGCTGTGGAAGAGTACTGAAGTTGTGTCAACTGGTCCTGATGTAAGAGCGTTTTTTAAAAAGGTGTCATCCCTTGATTTCGGCAAGTCATCGATTTGCATATTTGCGAGATCAGGTGGAGACGATGTATCAATTGTGGAAAGGATATTCATAGTGGAATTATGCACAGAGGTAAAGGTAGTAGATAGAAAGAAGAGTATTTGCAGCTAGCTACATGATCTTCTACTTTTTATCTTGTTCTCTTTAGCTTGTTCTGATGGTGTAGATGCTCTTAAAAAAAAAAAAAAAATCTTAACGTAAAGTAATCTTTTGAAAAAAAAAATAGATCTTATTTTCATTTCAATAAAAAGAATTCACCTAATTAATTATTTTCTTTAAATTAGGCATAATTCAAAATTTTCTTTTGTAGAAGTACAAAAAAAATGCTCAAAAAACTATATACCAATAACTAATATTTTAAAATAAATAATGAAAAGAAAGTAAAAAGAACAAAGAAGGAAAAAAAAGTAATTTAAGGAAAAAATTAGCATTAATGATGAGATTAAGGAAAAAAATTAATAGCATTAATGATGAAATGATTTAAAATTTGAAAAAATGCAAAATAGATAGACTTTCAAGACAAATTTTTGAGCAATTTTTCTTTTTTAAAAAAATAAAAAAATATATATATATGTATAAACGTAATTTTTTTATAAAGTTAAATAAATATTTAAAGAATCTCATTATTTTCTATTTTTAACTTTATTATTTGATATCGGTATAATCGTATAGTTCTTTAGCTAAAGAGATGATCTAATTTATTTATAAAATATAAAATCAAATTACATTAATAAATATTAATAGATTTTTTACAAAGATTATAATAACTAATATATTGTAATAAATAAATAAATAAAAGAAAGTAAATTTTCATTTCTATAAAATATTTGTTCTAGAAAAAAAGGAAATATGGTATATAATTGCAAGCTATTAATTCAAACTAAATGTTATAACCATAATTTGATTTAATTGTACTCCGTAGCAAACTGTTGCTATATACAAATACAAATGCATATATTTTTGTTCTATAAACTTATGATTATATAAATATGATCTTCTCATGCCCAGCTTTCTTTTGTCTTTCTCTCCTTCTGGCTTTATACAAACACAAATTATACAATTGATTCTTTTATATATGTATACTGAAACATATTATACAATTGTTTCTTTTGTATATATGTGTAGCAAAATAATCATAGAAAACATAAAGTTTGTTATGCAGCGTAATTATGCAAACTATAGTTATAGCATACAATATGTTTTTGTGTTTGCTATGTGTGAAAGTTGCTCTAGAGAAAATCACTCATTTCGATAAGATAATAATGTAATTATTTTCGAAATATCCCTATATAAATATATGGTCTCATAAATATCATAAATTAATCATCATATCATATCATATATCATATTCATATATTACTAAAAGGGGAAAAGACATAAATTTCCTCCTGAACTTGTACTGAAAAGTCAGTTACACGCTTAAACAATTATGACGATCCATTACACACTTTTGCTACTTAAAAGTGAATTTAATACCACCCTATGAGGTATAACACCCTCTCACATTATGTGGTGCATTACACTCGCTGCCACATCAGCGATATGTCAACGCCATATCAGAAATTATAATTTTTAATTATTTTTGGCAGAAGTCATCGGTGGCCCCTTAAACTTGGCACGAACTTTCACTTAGACACCTTAACTGATGGATTTTCATTTTGAACACCTAACGTAGGGTACCTATGTGTCACTTAAACACTTTTTGCACTAACATCTGTAGACCATAGGCGCGTGCAACACAACCCGTTCTACGTGGATTAAATTACCAATTATATTATGCCAACTGTTAAACTTATTTACACGTAATTTTTAATCAAATTATTAGATAAAGTAAATCAGATAAAAGAAAAAAGGAAAATCAATTCATCTTTCCACAAAGTTCTTTCAACTTCCTTTCGTACTTTTCTCTGTTTCTCCTTCTTCTCCGACGAAAACCCTAGGTCAATGTCTCTTCCTTCGCATGTATTGCGTTGTTTTTCCTTCAATTTATTGTTAGTAATAACCATTGTTGTATTTTCTGTCAACATTTGCAGGTTTAAGGTTGTATTTCCGAGGTATCGGGCTGTACGACGTGAAGTTGACGAGGTATTGCGCTGTCACCATTTTGTTTTTACCTCTGTTTTTTCGTTGTAGAAGGTGTATTTTGTCGTTGATTCTGCTTTATTTTTATTTTTAATCTAGGTTTTGGTCTTAGTAGTGCTGATAAAGTAAGGGGCTTTTTGGGTATTTCCTTTTGTTGGGGGTGGGTCTGCTTGTTGATATATGGACAACTACACCTACAATATCGACCTTCATCCACAGATGCCATGGAAGAATTGGAGAAGCTTGACATGAAAGGCTGAAGAAAAGAAAAATGGAAAAAGAAGGAAGAAATTGGAAAAGAAGAGAGAAATTGGGGTTTAAATTAGAGTATAATTGGAATAAAATCAATATAAATAAATGATGTGGAGTAATATTACCGTTGGGGACGTTGGGGACTCCACATCAGACAAAAATCTCATGTTTATGCGCCTAGCATAAGTGAAATTCACGCGGCACTCCAGGTGTGCAAAAAGTGTTTAAATGACACATAGGTACCCTACGTTAGGTGTTCAAAATGAAAATCCATCAGTTAAGGTGTCTAAGTGAAAATTCGTGCCAAGTTTAGGGGGCCACCGATGGGTTAGCCCATTTTTTTTTGGTTTTTTCTTTATTAATTAACTTTTATTTTGTTAGCTATATTTTACATTAATACGTTTCTAATTAGTAAAATTCTCTAATAAATATATCTTCTTCATTGCAAAATTGCAAAGAAGAAGTTTTTTACAATGGCCGCCAAGAAAATTTTCCGAAATTCGAAGTTGATTCGTATGGTGAAAGAATTTCTTTCGTCCCAAATTGAACCTCAAGAAGACTCCTTCAGTTTCTTCCATTGATTGACCATGAAAATCGAGATCCAATTGCTAATATTTTCAGATTCAAACATATTTTTTGCTTTTTCTAGGTTCTTTATGGAGGTTTCTTACAAGATATGAATAATAGAAAAATAATTTTCTTCCCCTTTTCAATCGATTGTTCATCTAGTTTTCTAAATAGTCTCACGATACTTCTACGACTGAGAATCCCCAAACTTTAATCTTACCCTATGATGACATGAACAAACACAAATCAAAAACCACAAATCTTAAGTCACTAGTAATATTTTGATTTCTTGTTGGGAGGTTTATGGGTAAAAAATGGTGTTTTTGAAGTAACTTGTTACTACATTGCTTCTTGTTACTGATTTATTTAAGCTTATTTAGGTGTGAGAAGATGAGAAAGGTACGATATGAAGAAGAAGAGATGTGCGGGGTGGGGTATGAAGAAGAAGAGATGTGGGGGTGGGGTATAAGGAGAATTTTGATTTTTTATAACTGTTTTTACTTAAATAATTATCTGACAAGCATGGTTTATTTTTATTTTATTTTATTTTGCCATGTTAGTTTTAGAGGGTAAAAATATTCACTTTTAAACAGTATAGGTGTGTAATAGGTCATCATGATAGTTTGACTGTGTAACTGACTTTTCGGTACAAGTTTAAGGGGAAATCTATGCGTTTTCCCTTACTAAAAGTGGGAGGAATCTAAGTCAAAAGTTAAATTATGAAAATACCTTTCAAGTATTAATTATTTTCTTCAAATTATTTAAAATATTTTTTATTTAATATTTATTTCGAGATTGAATGAATTTTGATTGTTTGTATTATGATAATTAATACTCCTATTTCCAAGACTTACAATCCAATACACATTATTAAAGAGTTAATATCTTAAAGGGTCATTGAAGTATGAGAAATTATCTAGCAAAATCATTAAACTTTGTTTAGTATCAATAAAATCACTCAACTTAAAGCTTTTATCTTCAAAAATCACTCAACTATATTTATTATTAAAATAAATTTAATATGACAAAATAAAATATTTTTCATGCCATGAAATCATAAATCTCACAAATAAATAAAATTTAAAGAATTTATTTAATTTTATATCAACCCACCCTCAAACCCATTACCCGATTCATGCTCTTATTTACATTATTTCCTCTAGCAAATTGTATAGCTGAAAAACTGAAGTTGTTGGCAAGTTACAATTGTTAGTTCTGATTAAATAAATTAAATCATCACGTAAAAAAAATGAGAAATCAACTTCTTTATCTATTTATGGTCAAATTACTTCCTTCGTTGTAGAAATTATCTTCTTAAAAAATATTTTCTAACTTCATTAAATTCATGTCCAATCTTTTACATATCAATAATATGAAAAATTAATATTAGTCTAGTTGAAGATACTTATCTGTTTAATGTCATGAGACTTGTAACCAGTAGTTATATAGTAGCAAATAAAAATTTAAAATTAATCAGCTTCTTAATATTAAACAGTGTCTCTTGATAAAGAAATTACTCTTAAAGTTATTTTTAATACTCCCTCCATTTCAACAAATCAACAATGTTTTTTTCTAAAAACAATTCCACGTGCCATCATCATTAAATAATTTTGATTTAAAAAATTCTTTATCATTAAATAATTTCATAAATTATTAGTTGACAAATTAAAATTTCCATACATAATTCGTAAAATAAGTTTATGCCGAGAAGGTTGAAATCTATTATAGGATGGACTAAACCACTGAAAGACCTCAACATCCAAGAATTCAAATGTCACTGATAAGATCAAACAAATAAGAAATTTTTTTGAAGGCAATTTATGGGTGGGACTGGTATAATATTAAATAGATTCTAAAACGTTATTTATTTTTGGGGTTTAAATAAAAACGATATATTTTATCATGTCAAATCTATTTTAATGATAAATGTAGTTATGTGATTTTTGAAGATAAAAATATTAAGTTGAGTGATTTTTGAAGATAAACATTAAGTTGAGTGATTTTGTTGATACAAAATAAAAGTTAATGACTTTACTAGATAATTTCTTATAGTTCAATGACCTTTTAAGATATTAACTCCATTATTAAATTACAAGCTACTATTAGAAAGAAAAAAACAACAATCTTTACATCTTCCACGTAGTAATAGTGATGATTTTTCATAATCATAGTTGCTATAAATTTTTAATAATTAGTCATAATGATTTTCCATTACACATTTAATATATTTGAATTATTTTACATATTTTATCCTTCGATTAAAGTTTTATTTCAATATTACATTTAAATGTTATAAATTGTTTAGTAAATTAAATAGTAAATAGTAAATAGTAAATCATCATATTAATACATAAATTATTACTAACTCATCATTATGTAAATTTATATAACACCCACTAGTTATATTCATTATGTTTTTTACTCTCATCTCTCATTGGTAATTTCAAATGGATTAATATCATTATTATGACAACCTTTTGTGTTCCTCAATGCTATCCTATAAATAGTGGCATTTGACACAATAATGTACCCACTTAAACCAATTGAAAAAAGACATGAGAAAATCTCTATGCTCTTTTCTCTCATCTCTTTTTATTTGTTTAGTTTAACCTTTTTATGTTTCTTATTTGTTGTTATTGTACAATTTTCTATTGTTGTGTTGCTATTATTATTGAGAATTTATCATTGTTTGTTGCTTTGTACACATTAGCCTACCATGTGGTATTTTAGTATCCTTATTTGAATATTGAATTTGTGCAATAGTTAGTTATTTTTACTTTGTGCACGTTTTGTCATTTTATATTTAAAAATATATTTTTTAATTTAGGAAGATATATGTAATTCCTATTGAAACAATGATGGATTTTGCAATACAAAATTTATATGAAGTATTTTGGGATAAACGTGCAAAGTACGTTTTCAGATCTAGTAATTCTTAAAAGTACAAATATATCTGAAAGAATTTAGTAAAATATGATTCCATTGTGTTCTTTTTTGTTAAAATTTAAATAGTGTTAAATATATCATCTCTAACTTTATTTATAGCAACCAAAAGTTTTGGTGGTGTCTTTTCGAATGTATCATAAAATTGTGATGTCCCTCAAACCATTTTTCAACATCATCATTCAAATATCCTCAAAATGCATCATCCAGCATTTTGATGTGGTCTTGCAACTTTTAGGATTCAGGTCAAGAAGATCTCGGGTTTGTGTTTCGATGGTTCCATTATGTTTGGAACATTAAGTATAATCGATTTGCATGTGTCATTTGTGTGCACGTGATATTGAATGAATACTGAGGGTCCTTTAAATATTTTGAGAGTTGGTTGTTTTTGCAGGTAGTTGCATGCCTCACTTTTGCGAATGCTAGTCGCTTAAGCGGTCTTTGTAGAAGTGAGAGCCTCTTTGCTTAAGCAAGCTTCGTGAAAGCGAATGTGACTTTGCTTTTGCGCGAGTGCTATTTTTCCAAGTTCACTTATGCAACCGGTTGTCACTTTCGTGACATCGGGGGGTGGTTTGAGTCTGAAATTTTGAGGTTGTAGCCCCACTTTTCATTTTTGAGTTTGGGAACCCTTGGAGCCAATTTGCGAGGCGATTTCATACGCTAAATCATTTGGTAAGCCTTTCTAACTCTAAAATTCATTCTTCTTTGACTATTTATGGATTTTAACATCATCATTTAGAATTTTGATTGGTAAATGACAAGGTTTGCAAGAACTCAAGTTCTTAACAAAAATAGAGATACTTAACTGATTTTTGAGTCCTTCTTCGTATGGGTTTCACTTATAAGTTCCTAAAACCTTGAGTATTGTTTTAAAGTGTTTATTTTTGGATTCAAAACTTTTTTTTAAAATGAATTTACAATTTATTGACTTAATTTTCTATGTAATTTATGTTGGTATTGTTATTTCTGGAAAGTTATTGTGAATAATACTAGGTTGATATAGATTGTAAGGCTTTTAAACTAATTTGGAAAGGGAAAACTCAAGTTTCTGATTGATTAATTGATTGACTAAGGTAAGTGATATCCTAATCCTTATATTCTAATGTAATTTGTGTATTATTTTATTGCTTGTGTATTGGGAGAAATGAAAATTAGGTGAAGGATTAATTGTCCACTTGATAAATCTAGCTGAATAAAAATGGGTTGAAATGAAAAGTCTATGTGATGATCATAATATTTGTGAATTGCCTTGTTATAATTCTTAATGATTGATTGATGAAATGCTCGATAGCACGAAAGTAGACTTGAATTGTATGAATTTTTGTATCTTTCATGTGGTGTGATATTACTTATGTGCGTTGATTATTGAACATCATGATGAGACATGTGTTGTTTATGATACCGAGGTTATTTCCAGCAAGTTTTATGATGTCAAGGTCATTTTTTACAAGTTTAATGATGTCAAGATCTTTTTCGCTAAGTGTTATGATGCCGAGGTCATTTATTGCAAGTGTTATTATGTTGAGGTCAATTACGACAAATGTTATGATGTCGAGGTCATTTTTGACAAGTCTTATGATATTGAGGTCTTTTCTGGCAAGTGTTGTGATGTTAAGGTCATTTCCGACTATTGAAGATATTAGGCGATGAAGAATGATTCCAATGACAGTTGATTATTGTGTTTTGATACATTTGATGATTATGATTGACCTACTTGTTAGTGATTGATTTGCGTGATACTTGTAAATAATCTTCTTGATACTTGAAATTGACTTAATTCATTCATGTTGGCTATCGAATTGTGATTTTTGAGCCTTGAGTTGTGAATTGTAGAATTATTTGATTGAATTGATTTTTTTGCATGTTGTACTTTGAGAAGGTTCAGTTGGGATGTAAGGGGTGCTCGATTTCTAGCTACTTGCTTTGTTTAGTAGGTTGTTTGTTGGTAACCATGTTGTTGGTACTCACCCCTTGCTTATACATTTGGTTAGATTCTGAGCCCGGTTCTGTGTGATCATCCTCTTTCTCCTACCCAGTGAGACTTTTCAAAGAACTATTAAGAGGTAGTTGTTTTTCATCCCCACATGCTCTCTTTTCTCTTATGGTATTATTTGTTCTATTTGAAAAACAAAGAAAGTTAGACTATATACTTATATCATTTATGCATTTTTGTATCTTGTACACGTGATAATAAGATTTTGGGGTGTTAATAGAATGAATAATTTTTTCAGCCTTTGTTTTTTTCTTACTTTACTTTTCCACACATCTTTCGTTTCGTTGGGTTGGGTATGATTTATCTTGGTATGAATAAACATGTGTCATCACATCCATTTTTGGATCATGATAAATTACCTAGTGAATCCATCCAATATACTATACATAAACAATATAGTTTGTTTAAAATAAAATTTGAAGGAACCTCCTTGACCTATCTAACTCCATCCCAATTCAGAGGGTGTACACACTGTTGATTGCATTTCTACTGTAATTATACCATCCTAGAATATTAATGGTTCCTCTTCACACAATTATTTTCTTCGTAGCTCACACCAATCAATTCACAGATAAAGGGTAGAGCTAAACTTTTTACTAAAATTCAAAATATGAAAAAAAAATAAACACACGAAAAAGTTAAAGAATAATTAATATTTACTTAATATACTCTATGTATAAATAATATAAATTTTCAACAAAGAAATTTAGATAAACCCCTTAATCTACCAGACTTCGTTCCAATTTACAAGGTGTACACATTGTGGAACTTGTGGAAAGAGATATGAGCATGAAGACAAAGCAATCAGACCATTTTGTTTTTTTACCCGATGTTCAGAGCTCACATTAGAGCTCCGATTAAATCCAAATAGCACATTGCAAGGCCCATTAGGGGGTGGCGTGATAACACTCCACTACACTTCATATGATTGTAAGTGTCGGCGGTCGCTAACAAGTATAAACCCAACTAAGATATGGGGTCGATCCCACATGGAATGATATGATAAAAAATTCAATTAAGAACTAAAATAGTGTTCTAATCGTTTGTAGCTCCTGACTTCACAACAATAAAGTAAATGACAAGATTTTGTTAATTAATATTAAATTGGGGGATTCGGATAATAAAATTATGACTACTAAAAGCGGAGGTAAATAAATAGAGAGGGTTTCTTGGGAGTGTAATAAATTGAATACCAATTTCACGAAATGAGGGACTATTATTTATTAAAATTCGTTGAATCTCAGTGGGTAGTCTATGCTTTGGGTGTAATAGTCATTTCCCAACCAACTATTGCAGATGAAGTGAGTTCTTTCGAACCTCAAGAAGCACAACACAGATTAAAAGCCCATTATTTCAATCAATTTACTTTTTTCAAGATAAATTAGTAGGATTGCATTCAAACCTAGAATCTCAAGCTAAATCTGTAATATTTCGATTGATATACCGTGAATTTATAGTATTTTTAATACATTTCACTTAAGAGTTGTGTGTATCTAGAGACGTTTTGTATTGGTATTAATGTGTTTTTATCTTGTTTGTGAGAAATAAGTTCGGATGTGGAAGTACATATACACCGTTGAAGAATGTTGCACAAAAACTCATCTACGAACGTGACTTACGGACCGTAGGTCGAGTCATGGTTCGTAGGTGGTAGGAGTAGACATACAGAAATCACTTGAAGGAAAATCATGGAGTTCTTGACCAAGTGTGGAACCACAGTTATGAATGAAGGACAGTAGGTCAACTTACGGGCTGTGTTGCAGCTCCGTCAAATGATTCACAAAAGAGGGTTCCAGTACCTAATATTGAAAGTAAGTATGAAGCTACGGAGGAGGATCCACGGACCATGGATCGAGTCACAGTCCGTCTTGCTGATAGATCAATTGTTACCGAGAGTTGAAGATTTTGAGCTTTGGAGAAATGCCTATGTCCCAAACCACGAAAGGGACCTATGGACCGCAGGACATTCCACGGTCCATTAGGTTAGTGTCGTAGATCAAAATCGCATACAGAAACTTTATTTCCTTATTTCATTTCCTTTTTTAGGATAATATTTACTATAAATAGGGCAAGTAAACCTCGTTTTTGGGAGTTAGACTTTATTGTTAACTTTAGTTCTTGGTGTGTTCTTGAGAATTTCGTTGCAAACATTAGCAATTTGATCTTTTATTTTCGGTTTATAAAGATTCTTACTTTGAATTTCAATTGGAGATTTTGGGTTTCTTCTACTCATTACGTAAGTTCATGAATGCTTCTTCCAAAAATATGAATTGTTCTTGCTAGTATGGGTAACTAAATCCACATTTAGGGTTGTGGGATCCTGATCGATAACAAAGTATGAATAGTAACTAAGTAATTCTTGAGTAATGTTGTTTCATGCATTGATAGTTTTTTCGCTTAGAAGTCTTTTTAACGGTGGCCAACGTTAGAACTCGCCTTGCTGCTACTTGCCGAACCAAGGAGGTAGTTAATAAGCAAAGAATTATCAACATAGATTTAGTGTGATACTATCTAATAGTCTAATGTCAATTGGTAGGAGGGTGAAAACTAAACCATACATTGATGTGATGTATAATATTAGGTAAAGGTAAGGGTTAACAAATTATACACACGTAACATGACCAAGGTGCGGGGTGAAATTTTTTATTTGCCGGACCAAGAATTTAAGGATACATAACTTACCACTTTGCATGTGACACTAGGAAATGATTACTATTACTAGGATTACTGCGTTATGAGCTTATGTGAAACACATACACTCTAGTTTATCTCTCTCATTGATCACAACTAAAATTCACATCTTTCTCACTTTCTCTCTAAACAACAACTAGTTGTTTGTTACACCCCACCCCCCCTTTACTTGTCTCAAGGATAAGTTGACTAAACAAATATATTATTGAGTTAAGTTTAATTCTAAACCGTATTCCTTGTGGGATCGACATCAACCTACTGATTGGGTTCTTTACTTTATAACAATTGCTTATACTTCTTTAGGGAGGTTTAATTTGAGCGTACCAAATTTTTGCGCCGCTGCCAGGGAATAAGGCTTTTAGATTAAGTTTAACTACGTTATTGAACTTTAGTCAATTATTTCCTAATTTTACTTTTTTCCCATAGGTTTCCACTCTAGTTTATGCCAAGTACATGGAGTTGAGGTGAACCATTGACCCCATACGGTCCAGAGTGAACATAACTTTGAGAAGGATTAATAACCAAAGGGTCCAAGTCAATCCAATCAGTGTGAATCTAGGTGATGGAGTTAAGTTGCAACCTCATGTGGTTGGTAATCAGAATGCTGAGGTTCATGGTAAAAATCTACTTGGTGATGGATTGAGAGTACAGAATCCACCACAACCAATGTTGCGTGATAACAATAGGGTCGAGTTCAACACCGTTGAGTCTGAAGAACCTATTGTACTACCTCCTCTACCTTTGGGGCATACATTCGTGGTGACTAGAAGTCTGATGCAAATGCTCACAATGATGGGTTTATTCTCTGGTATGGCATCGAAGGATCCGCATGGGCACATGGCCAAGTTGAAGAATGTTTGTAAGAGTTGCGTGGGTCGATCAGAATTAGACATAGATGTAATTGAGTTGAGAGTATTCCCTTTATCGTTGACCGGTGATGCTGTGGTATGGTTCTCTAAGCTCCTATATAAATCTATTCATGCATGGGATCAATTACACACGATGTTCATGCCCAAGTACTTTCCATTGTCAAAGAAGTTGAACAACAAAGATAAACTCAACAACTTCGTGGCACTACAAAGAGAGTTTGAAAGTAGTTCATGGAATAGGTTCGTTGCATTCGTAAGAAGTGTTCCAAATCATCGCATTGATGATGAGTCACTAAAGGAATACTTCTACATAGGTCAAGATTACAATAGCAAGATTGTGCTTGATACTATCGCTGGGGGTTCATATGGTGAGTGCACTTTTGAGTAGATCGCTGAGAAATTGGAGAAAATATCTTGAAACAACAAAGCTTGGAGCAGTAAAAAGTCAGACACCGAGAGGAGCACATTTACAGTCTGTTATTCACCTAATCAATTTGCCGATAATATTGATGAAAATATGTCTTAGATGAGGACTGAATTGGGATTGGTGTTGAAGCATGTAAGGGGAGGTGCTGGAAAGGTAAATGCTGTGACTTATTTGACTAGAAATCCTCGTTGAGGAGTTCTACCATGAAGAGGATACTTATGCATTGAATAATCAAATGGGAGGTTTTTGAGCCAACGCCCAAGGTTCCAATTTGGATAATTGGCGCCAAGGTCGGAACTATGGTAACCACAATCGAGAGGGTCAGTATGTACGGAAGGAGAACTACAACCATGACAACAACTACAATAAAAACAACTATGGCAACAAAATTGATAGGGCGGTCCTTATGTTCCTTCTCGAAAATCGGGAATTTGGTAATAGAGAAGGTGAGGGTAGTATATCACGTATTAAAGATATGATGCAGAAGATGATGAAGTGGTTTGATTTGACTTATGAGAATGTGAAGGAGATGCAAAATGAATTGTCTGGTATTGGTAAAAAAGTTGATACCCGTGCAGTGTCAGTCAAGCAACTTGAGCAGCAGATGACTCAGTTGTCTACCAGAGTTAACCCACGTCAGCCTAGCACACTTCTTAGAAACACCAAATCCGAAGAGTGATGTGCATTTTATGGCAGTCACCACTCGAGGGGTTAAGTAGACCATTGATACACCTATGCCGTCTGTGGTCAAAAGTAGAGGTTCGTAAAGATGATGACGAGATCGAGGTTACTGGAGATTTCGAGAATGCTACAGAGAAGGAAGTGGAGATAACCCAGAAAGTTGTTCCCATGCCTAGACCTCCACCTCCCTTCCGACAGAGGTTAGTAAAGAAGACTGAAGAAGGTAAATACCACATGTTTATTAGTATGTTGAAGTAGCTTTCCATCAATGTTTTATTGATAGAAGCTTTGGAGTAAATGCTTGGGTATGCGAAGTTTATGAATGATTTGGTGACGAATAAAAGGGCCTTGAGTTTTGAAGATGATGATAGGTTACAACATTGTAGTGCTATTGCTACAAGATCCCTTGTGCTAAAGAAGGAGGATCCTGGTGCCTTCACTATTCCATGTACTATCGGGTTGCTACATTTTGCTAAGGCGTTGTGCAATTTTGGTGCTAGTGTTAGTGTGGTGTCATTGTCTATTTACAAGAAGTTGGGTTTAGGGGATCCAAAACCGACTGCGATGGATTTCTCATGGCCGATAGAATAGTGAAGAGGCCCATTGGTGTGCTCTAAGATGTACTAGTGAAAGTGGAGTCTTTTATCTTTCCGACAGATTTTGTGATACTTGATTGTGAGGTTGATTTTGAGGTTCCCGTTATCCTTAGGAGACCATTGCTTTCCACTGGGCGAGCCTTGGTTGATATGGAGAAAGGTCAAACGATGTTCCGGTTGAATAGTCAAGAGGTAACTTTCAACATCTGTAGATCCATAAAGTAGAGTAGTGAGCTCAAGTCGGTATCAGTAGTGAATCATATTGAAGATAGTGATTATGAAGTGCCTATTGAAGAAAGGTTGGGTGTTGATGCACTAGCAGCGATAATGATGAATTTTGAGGGTGATGGTATTCAAGACTATGATGAATTGGTCTCGCACTTGATAGGTTCGAATTTCGCTCAAAACCAAAGAGATTGGAGTTAGACATGAAAAATCGCGACTCTCCACTCGCAAGACCATCTGTTGAGGAGGCTCCGAAATTGGAGCTTAAGGCTTTACCATCACATTTGAGGTATGTATTCTTGGGGTGAGATGGTACTTTACCCATCATCGACAAATTTGAATGTGACATAAGTTCAGTCATTGGTTTTCATGTTTAAGAAGTTCAAACGGACTATTGGATGGACTATTGTAGACATTATTGGGATCCCTCCTGGTATTTGTTCTCATAAAATCCAATTCATGCCGGATTACAAGCCTAGTATCGAGCACCGAAGAAGGCTAAATCCACCAATGCAAGAGGTAGTGAAAAAGGAAATCATCATGTGGTTGGATGCTGGAGTTATTTATCCCATTGCAAATAGTAGTTGGGTTTGTCCGTTTCAATGTGTGCCAAAGAAAGGTGGGATAATCATGGTTCTAAATATTAAAAATGAGTTTTTTCTAATGCTCCCCGATGGAGAGTCTACATGAACTACGTTAAAATAAATGTTTAGACAAAAAAAGACCACCTTCCTATGTCGTTCATGGATCAGATGTTGGACCGACTTGATGATAAAGGTTGGTATTGTTATCTATATGTTTGTTCGAGCTACAATCATATTTCCATAGCTCCAGAAGACCAAGAGAAGACCACCTTCACTTACCCTTATGAGATTTTGCATTCAAACGGATGCCATTTGAGTTGTTTAATGCTCCAGCGACCTTCTAGCATTGTATGATGTCGATATTTTTCTGATATGGTCAAGGACACTATTGAGGTATTTATGGATGATTTATCTGTGGTAGGTGACTCTTTTGATCTAGTTTGGACCATCTGGTCGAAGTACTTAAATGGTGTGAAGAGTGCAATCTCATACTGAATTGAGAAAAGTGCCACTTTATGGTGAAAGAGGGGATCGTGCTTGGTCATTGGATATTTCAGAAGGGTATTAAGGTTGATAAAGCAAAAGTCGAGGTAATAGAAAAACTTACACCACCTATCTATGTTCGATGTGTTAGAAGGTTTCTTGGGCATGCAGGTTTCTATATGAGGTTCATCAAGTATTTCTCCAAAATTGCACATCTATTATGCAAATTGCTCGAAAAGGAGCGTAAGTTTGATTTTGATGATGCTTGTCTGAGAGCATTTGGAAAGTTAAAGGAAAAGCTAGTTTCTGCACCTATCGTTATTTCACTGGATTGGAGGAAATCATTTGAGGTTATATATGATGTGAGTGGGTGACAGGTATTCAGATAGAGGCGAGAGAAGATTCTTCATCCTATTTACTTGCCAACAAAGCTCTAAATGTTGCTCAAAATAACTATACAGTGACTAAATGAGAACTCCCTGTTGTGGTTTTTGTATTCGAGAAATTTTGATCCTACTTGATTGGTACTAAGGTGATAGTGCATACTTACAATTCCACATTACGGTATTTGATTTCTAAGAAGGATGCAAAACCGAGGTTGATTAGATAGGTATTTTTACTACAAGAGTTCGACTTTGAGGTGAAAGATAGAAAGGAGATAGGAAATCAAGTTTCCAGTCACTTGTCCAGATTAGAGGAAGAAGCTATGCTCAAGCTAGGAGATGGGGATAAAATTAATGATTCTTTTCCAGAAGAACATGTATTGGCAGCTCTGATGATTTGATTCCTTGCTTCACAAACTTTTCTAACTACTTGGGAAGTGATCTAGTTCCATTGGATTTGTCTTTTCACAAAAGGAAAAAGTTTATGCATGATGTGAAAAAATTCTTTTGGGATGAGCCTTTTTTGTACCGTATTTGTGTTGATGGGATTATTCGTCGATGTGTGCCTGAGGTTGAGATGTTAAGTATACTATAGGCGTGTCATTCATCACCTGTTGGTGGGCATTATAATGGTATTCAAACTGCGCACAAAATTTTACAGTGTGGGTATTGCTGGCCTACCATCCACCAAGATGCTCATGATTTTGCCAAGTCTTATGACTGTTGCCAAAGAGAAGGAGGAGTTTCATATAGGCAAGAGATTTCTATGAATTCAATATTGGTTATTGAGTTATTTGATGTATGAGGCATTGATTTTATGGGGCCATTTGTAAGTTCACATAGGATAAAGTATATTCTTGTTGCGATTGATTATGTATCAAAATAGGTGGAGGCAATTGTGTTGTCCAACAAAGAAGGTAAAAGTGTCACCACATTCTTGAAAAAGAATATCTTCTCCAGATTTGGTGAACTAGAGCGATTATCAGTGATGGAGGTTCCCACTTCTATAATGAGTTGTTCAAGGTACTACTTGAGAAATATGGCGTCCGCCACAATATAGCCACTCTTTACCATCCAAGTCTGTGAATGCTAATAGAACCGATTGGTCAAGGAAGATATATGATGATCTATGGGCCTGTCGCACCACATTCAAGAATCCCATAGGTATGTCCTCCACCAACTTGTATATGAGAAGTCTTGCCATCGCCGGTACAGCTACATCATAAGGCTAAATGGGTGTTAAACAAGTTGAATTTTGATTAGGGTGACACATTGAATTAGAGCGTAAGTGACATGAATGCGCTTGATGATTTCCGCTTAATATTTTACGAAATTTCAGCCTTGTACAAGGAGAAAAGAAATATCATGATTAAAGGATTGAAAAGCGAGAATTTGTTGTGGGTGATCTAATGCTTCTATTCAATTCTAGGTTGCGCTTGTTTCCTGGCAAGCTCGAGTCCAAGTGGACTGGGCCATTCATAGTCACGCAAGTGTTCCCATATGGAGCAGTCGAGCTCGAAAACAATGAGGAACAAGGTTCAAGGTGAAGGTCAAAGGATCAAGGTCTACATTGGCAAAGAGGAGAATGTGCAAAAGGTGGTTGAGGCCTACTATCTTGATGAAGTCTGAGTAATCAAGAGGCATGCATTATGCCGCGACGTTAAATCAAACGCTACTTGGGAGGCAACCCAAGATCTACAATCTAGCCAACTATTGGTTTTTCTTTTTGATTTAGACATTTTCTTTGGTTAGCTAACTTTCTATATTTTTCAGATTGGTATTTTATTTTTGTTTTAGTGTTGGCTAGATATAACATAGGGTACGTGTCTAAAAAGTGTTTAGTAAATGTAAAAGAAAAAGGCCTAATGGTTGCTACATGTGTAGGAGCGAAAGACAAAATTTGTAGAAAAAATGTTGTGTAGAGGTCTACGGACCCCATCGACGGTTTGTGGATCCATCCACGAACTGTGAATGGTGTCCATAGATCCCTGGTAAGATCTCTAATATTTAATAAGTTTGAAAGTGACCTATGGACCTCATCTATAGTCCGTAGGTTGACCTACGACCAGTAGATGGGGTTTCGTGGGTCCAAACCCTAGTTTTTGTCTGACCCGACCCGTACCCCTTTTAAAATAAAACCCTTCATTTTATTCATCCCCCATATTAACCCCCCCCCCCCTAAAAAAAAAGTGTTTCTAAACTTTTCCTCTCCCTAAATCACTCCATTAAACTCCCAAATCCCATAGATCACTCTACATTCACTTCCCCATATTTGTGACTTCTCCTTGAGGTTGCACATTTGGTGCATTAGGTAATTCTGGTTTCTCTATATTTCTCATAGCTAGACGACCTCTTATTTCTCTTTGTGGAGGCATGGTTATCTGAAGCACGCACAAGCATGAACTAAATACAAACTTTTAGAGATAACTCTAACGCACGAAAAGAAATATGAAAGAAGTTAAGTCATTCCTAAATGTTGTAGCCTCCTAATTATAGATGTGGCGCGCTTCACACCGATAACCAGGACTATACAGACACGACTTCATAGACTCCCTAGCACTCTTGAAATCTGTACTCTGATACCAAATTTGTCACGCCTTGAGCCTACACCATGGACGTGGCCAACACCTGAAGACCATCGCTGGCCTCGAGCGGACCCTTGGACTAGCTTACTTAACTTAGCGGAAGAATTAACTCGATGAAATAGTCTCATTCAATAAAATGACACTTAAGTCTCATAACAAAATATCTGCAATACAAAGATGAGAGACTCAATAATAACTGTCTGGATGTCTATGAAGCCTCTATAATACTAAGATAGATGTTGAGACAGACCCCACAACATTGTATAAAAGAAAGACTGAAAAGCGAATAAATGTGTCCTCTAAAATATAAGGAGGCTCACCACTGACTCCGAGTTCTCAGCTGGATCAACGAGGCATTGGATGATGCTGATCCTGGTTAATTGCGTCTGCATCATGATACGATGCAGGCCAACTGATATTAGTACATTGAATGTGCGATTATGCGAGTTTGAATGCTAACAACAACTTAAGTTTGAAAAAAAGAGTAAGAAGGAACACTTACCTTGAATATGCTCAACTAATGAATAACTTGTCTTAATATAAAGCAATAAGTCACATGCAATACACAAAGCTTGTAAAACAATGAAAAACACTTAGTTTGTTAAATAAAATGTAATAACAAACTCAACTTTACTTATATATGAAGTAATATAGTTTCTGTGGGAAATTCTCTAACCGATAACTACCAGTATGAGCCTAAGTGGTGATACAACATCTTGTCCACGCTCCCAGATTTTTCCTATACTTTGTCGTGGCATAGAACTACTTAACTTAGTGGATCCACTAGATTAACTTATGTGATCATCCACAAAGTATGACCCATTAATACCCATGATGGCTACATGGTTTACGGGGACTTGAGTTATTATGAACTTGCATCCCCATATCAGTGCTCAATACTACTCCAAAAAATATACTTAGTTCATGTGTTTTAAAAACAACTTCCTTCTTTGGGTTGAGATAATTGCTCAATACTTAGCTTTAGAAAGCTCTCTTGGAATCAATGTTCTCTTTTATTGCTCAAAACTCTTTTTGGAAATCTTAGTTTCCTCTTATTTTAAATGTGAAAACATTTATAGACTCTTAGGGAGTACTTAGTTCTCTTATAACTTTGTAGAAATGAACTCAACTCTTTACTCTTTATTTAGCTTGAAACTTGAGTCTTAAATCAACTCTTAGGGAACTTGTTCCCTTATACTTTTTGAGAAATGAACTCAACTCTTTACTTGTTACTTAAGTTGAACTTGAGTCTTAAAAACAAAGTTAAACATTGCTAAAGACTCTTGAAAACCTTTTAGAACTTTTCTTTGGACTTGCTTCTTAACTTTAGACTTGACTCTTAACTTCGTTGACTTCGATCTTAGCTTTCCTTGAATGAAATTATGAATTCAAGGTTATGATTCACGTTTTTGGTGATTCCTAGGTGTTTAGAAATCATTTGAAGTAATTACAATCACTGGAGAGTGTTAATGCACCTTAGAAGGACTTAAATAGGCTAAACTACGAAAACTGGACGAAAAACACTGATTTGACCGCATTCGGGGCATGCCGTGCCAGGCCTCGAGTTTAGAGGATTCATCCGGGTGCACTGTAGGCGTGCCATCCCAGGATCTTTGGCGCAGATGGGAGTGCGTCGCGCCTGGTGCTTCCTAGGTGTGTCTGGCAACTTACTCCTTTTGTTTTTCAACGCTAAACCTCTATAATTATTTTCCCAAACCTTTAGGATCATTATTACCTTTAATACCCAATAGATCTAACTCAAAAAACAACCCGGAATTATGAATCAAACACCAATGGGCATTCAAACTACTCAACCAACAGGAATTCGACAAGATTATTCCAGAACTCACGTCTTAACATGTAAGCAATTCTAAAACCACTGAATTGAAACAAGTTTGGTGTGTGAGTGAATTAACCCAACACAAAAGTTCTCACATACCTTGATAGGGATCACCCTCGATGAATTTCACTTGTAAATCTTGACGTTCTTGGTGAATTCCTTGACTTCTCTCCCTTTCTATCTTCTTTTCTCAATTCTCCAAGCCCTAAGCGTGAAATCTAATCTTCCAAACTGAACTAAACTTAGTTTTTACCCCAATAAACCCCTAAAAATGAAATAGGAAATTAATTGGTAAAAAGACTAGTTTGCCCTTCCTTAAATTCGGATTTGGGCTTTCCTCAACTCAACAACCCAACTTCCAATAGGCATATCTCACTCATACGATATCGAAAATGCGCAAACTCGACGGCGTTGGAAGGATCTCCAAGGAATTTCCAACCATATCAAAAACTACCTCTAAATAATCCTGATCTAGGAGTTATGGCCATTTTTAAATGACCAAAACTCACTTTCTTAACTTAGACTAATTTTCCAGACTTTTCCCTTCTTTCCAAAAATGAATATTTTTAGTTCCTTAGCTTATTCCTAGATATTTTAAATTGTGAAATGTTACACTTTATTCCATTTGATAAATGAAGATTGATACTTGTATTTATTTCAAAAATTTTCACTTAGGTATTTAGTGACTTGTGCACATGACAATTTTTTTTAGGGGTTTTGATAGAAGGACAAGTTTTACTATTTTTGGCTTTTCTTTCATTTTTGTTGGGTTAAGACTAACTTGGCTCGGTGGAAAAATAAGGGTGTCATCACATCTATTTTTGGGTCGTGGTATGTGAATTAATGTTGTTAAAATTTGTGAACTGCTCTACCTATCTTTTATTTTAACTGTATTGGAATTAATTGCTTGTTAATTGTCTCAATAAATTATAACACCCGTATGTAACACCCCAGAAAATTTTTAAACTAAGACTCGAACCATCCTTTGTAGTGGGTGAGTTTTTACCTAGAAATTTAAAAAATTCTTTAATATTAGGTCGGGTCACTATATGTAGCACCTTGAGTTCCAAAAAATACTAAATTAGAAATAGCAAAATCTGAAATTTTGCAAGTTATGCTTAAGTTATGAGATTTGGTTCAACTTCAAATGAGAATATCTCTCATTAAAATAATGAGTTAGGTGAGATACAAGATATCTAATTAAATTCCATTGAATTATATTTTCAACGCCACGAAGTTTGCTAAATTTTGAGTTCGTATGAGTGAGATATGCCCTTTTGAAGTCAAGTTGTCCAATTATGGAAAGTTACCCAAAACTTTGAGGGGTATTTTGGTCTTTTCCTTACCCAATCGGATTTAAGCGTTTCTAGTAAGGTTTAGATGTCTGAACTGATTAGAATAAGTTTCATTCATCCCCAAAAGTGTTTAGGGTTTTAGACAGAAGATTCAAGAGGAGAAAAAGTTCAAGGTTTCAAGCGTTCGTTCAAGAAATTCAAGATTTCACCAAGAACCTTGTTCTTTGAGGTATGTAAGCTTCCGTAGTGTTGGGTTCGTTCACCCACATGTCAATCATGAGTTTTTTTTCCAAATATATCCATAAATATTGAACAATTTAATTTCTTGATGAGTTCTTGATAAGTGTTCTTGAAGTTTCCTTAATCAAGTTTCCTTATCGATTAAGTTTTGATTTAAGATTCTACTTGGGTCAACTTTAAATGATCATATCTCTTAGAATATAAAGAGTTACGTAAGTCATAACCTATTAAACTAAAGGTATTGAATCTACTTTCCAGCGCCGCCAGTTTTGCGTCAATTTAATTTCTAAATAAAAAGTTATCACTATTTTAGTAACCTATATAGTGATGTTATGAATTAGCCAACGGAAAAACGTTAGAAAGTTTTTTTTTTTTTTTTTTTTTTACTTCCAAGAAAACCCTAAACAAATTTCTTGACTAATAAAGTCCCAAAATAATCAGTTTTCATTTTCTAGTCCATCATTCTCTACTCTCTCAAACCATAGGGCAATACCCTAAGGTGAAATCAAAGTAGAAGACTTCATTCAAGATTCTTTCAATCTTATTTTAAGATTCTTCTTCAAGGTAAGTTTTCTCCAAGAATATCATTCTTTCTAACTTAAGTTTATCCAGACAATTATGAATTATTAATGAAAAATAATAAATCTTGTCCATAGAGATTTCAAGAAACTAATTCAAGAAAAGTTTTCTCCAAGAATTTCATTCTTTTCAACACTAGAGTCATTAACTCGGACTAAGTGATAATGCCCCCTTTGAAACCAACTTTCTGGCCTTAAGGTATGAAATAAAATGACCCTAAGGCACTGCTACAGTATTCCTCCACTTAATAACTGTCTCATTAAGAAACTAGAACTTAACTACTCGAGATCTACAATCAACGAAGTTATAACAAACATGAAGTCAGTCCATACCGAGAATAAAATCAAAGTCCACCATGTATAGCTCGACTAAGTTAGCGATGGCATCCTTGTGATTGACCAAAATGGTACAATCACGATAGAATCTCTCAGCTAGAATAAACTAACCAATAGGTGTGGAAAGACTAAAGGTCTTAAGAAGTTGCTTGAGAAGAATATCAAAATTCATAGCAACGTATCGAGTCATAAGAGATAGAATCACATGTGGATCAAAAAGTGCATATACATCAAAATCAAAGACTTTAATCATACTAGTGATAACGTATGATGAATTCTCTTTCTCTTTGCAAATGGTAATAATAACAGACGGTTTGTTCTTCTGCCTATCCGTGAAGTAGCTCCTCTAGGTGCAACTCTATCTGGCAGAGCCACTAAAGAATATTGGGCTCTGTGGCTCCATTACCATTTCCTTGCCTGTTCTTAGGGAACTCTCTTATGAAGTGACCTGTCTGACCACACTTAAAGCAACCATGGAGCCATAATGACACGCTTCTGGGTGGTTTCTACCATACTAAGCACATGCAGAAGTCCAGTTTGCCCCTTTTTCCAGACTACCTTGAGACTGAGCAAGTCTAGCTTTAAAGTTCTGCGAATTCTAATTCTTGAACTCACCTTTGTTCTTTCTTACAGGTGCACTAGCAGATGATGGAGCAGGTCCTTTTGGCTTTTGTTGAAAAGATGACCAGTTCGCATTACTTTTCTGTTGCTTGAACTCATTTCCTGTTGTCTTATTCCTCTTGTACCTAAACTCCTCTCTATCTCTCAGCTTGTTCTCTATTGCACATGGATTATAAGACTTGCTATGTCCATGTCCATGTCCCCTATTAACATAACATCCTTAACCTATTTACTTGATAGATGAGACAACCCAAACATAGACAAGTTCATTCTGCTTCTCATTTTAACAACCATCTCCGGAGCTTAATGCGAGAGTTGAGTGAACTTGAGGCTGCACTCATGCACACTCATGGATTCCTCCTTTAGAGTAAGGAATTCTCTTGCATTTGACACTCACAGTTCCCATTGAAAAAATGCCCCATGAAGGCCTCTTCAAGCATAGCCCAGCTCATAATTGGTGCACCTTCAGCTTGACTCTTCTTCCATTAGTTGTAAAAGACTCTACCAACACCCTTTAGTTGGTATGTAGCTAGTTCCACACGCTGAGCATCTATAACATGCATCACCTTAAACACTTTCTGCAACTCTTCCACAAAGTTTTTCGGATCCTTAGTGACACTTAAACATGTGAAGTTAGTAGAATTCATCCTAAAGAACTCACGGATCCTAGATATATCAGCCATATCGTGTCGATTCCCTCTTTGTTGCCAACTTGGTTGGTCAAAACTTGACTCAACATCTGGATAGCATCCTATAACTCACGTTAGTAACCTCTTCCTGGGTTGCACTTTTGGTACATTGGGTACCCCTTGATCCTGTGATCAATATTTCTCCATGAAGTACGACCTCAAATAGCTGTTCGCGGAGACATGATCTGAAAGATATGTGCAAACATAAATTAGAAAGAAACTTTCATATAGTTGAACTCTATTGCACAAAAAGAGTATGAAAAAATTGAGATAGTTCCTAAATGTCGTAGCCTCCGAATTATAGATGTGGAGCGCATCACATCGATAACTAAGACTTTACAAACATGGATTCATAGACACCCTAGGACTCTTGAACTCTGTGGTTTGATGCCAAGTTCGTTATGCCCCGAGCCTAAGCCATGGGCATAACTGCCACTATAGAACCATTTCTAGCCCCAAGCAAACCCTTGGCCTAACTCAACTCATATCAGAAGACTTTTTCAACAATACAAATTTAAAAAAAAAGCTCAACTCATAAGATATCATAAATAAAATAGTTTACTCAATATACTAAAATGAACATAATGTTCAAATCATAGTCTTTAAAATATCATAAAGGAAATGAAAAAGACTCATCAACTACTAGTATTAATAAATCCTCTAATGACAATGATGGAAGTCGGGACAAGTCCCATTACATCCTAACAAAACTGAAATGTAAATGGGAATCCTCCGTAAGCAAGGAGGCTCACAAAAATGACTCTGGAACTGCAAGTGGTATTAACGGTGCTCCTGTTGATGACCCTGAACTCCTGTATCTGCATCATGAAAGATGCAGGCCAAATGACGTCAGTACATGAAATGTACGAGCATGGAAGGGGAACTCTAAAGAACATACATAAGCTTGAACGGGTAAAAGGGAAGAACATACTCACCTCATCTCAACTCAACTCAAGGATACTCAAACTCAGAAATACTCATGTCAGAAATATAAAAGCAAAAATAGTGATGCATTATAAATAAGGCTTTTTATTTGGGAGATTCTCTAAACGGCAACCATAACTATGAGCTATCTGATGATATAAGGTCCCTCTTACGCTACCAGAACTGTTATATACCTTGTCGGAGTGTAAGACATCCTCATATAAGTGGATTCACTAAGGTATGGTAAA
Organism: Solanum sitiens; assembly: GCA_016801875.1. Taxonomy (NCBI): domain Eukaryota; kingdom Viridiplantae; phylum Streptophyta; class Magnoliopsida; order Solanales; family Solanaceae; genus Solanum; species Solanum sitiens. Next base: position 2,357,435 of record JABWTJ010000084.1, read on the forward strand.
TAAGCAATAAGGAATCATCTAAAAAATATGACCCCTTACCCGTGTTGGCATACATGGTTTATGAGGACTCTGAGTTGTCTGAACTCATCCACATATCGCTGCCCAATACTACTCCCAATAATATAACTCATGTTCAAATCCTTAAAAACATTTCCTCATCCTCTAACTTTGATATTATTACTCAAAAGGTTCTCTTAAAAGAGATTATACTCAAAACTTCTCATGAGCTCATTTGAAAATCGAAGTTTCCTCTCATTTTGAATGTAAAAACACTTACTCTTGGGAATATTTAGTTCCCATATATTCATTTTGAAAAGGAAACTCAATTATCCCCATCCTCATACTCAAATACCCAAGCCATAAAACAAATTTTGAAAAATTGTAAAAGGACTTCTCAAAATGACTCGAAAGGTTCTCTCAAACTTGATTCGGAATCTTTTCTTGAATTTGAAATGTGTATTCAACCGTTATGATTCATGATATATGTGATCTCTCGATGATTAATGAATGTTTAAATAGTTAAGATTGAGAAATGAATGAAAGCTCGACTCAAATGAACAAGTACGAATCTTGAACGAAAGAGAAAGTGCGCTAACACTCTTGGCGCATCCTTGGTGCGCCGCGCCAGACATCCACTTACTAGGGCTGTTTTATGGCGCATTGTAGACGGAGAGCGCCATCCCTCTTGGCGCATTTGGGGTACGCCGCCCCAGCCCATTCCCAGAATATTCTGATAAATTTCTCTTCTCGGTTTATGACTTTAATTCACCTAGAATCGATTGATTTCTCTAAAACTCCCTTAGATTCAAACACCCAACATAAGTAAGCAATAACCTAATGAAAACAATTCTCAAACTCATAACATTCTTCTCAAGAAATCATCAAATAGCATCATTAATGATTTAGGAACGAAACTTGAAGAAAATCATCAAGAGCCTCAATACATGGATTATCATGGACGAGATTAATTCAGATGAACTTTCCTTAATCAAACACACTGAACTTAAACATGAATATCTCCCTTATATGAACTCGAAATATAACATACTCGGCGGCTTTGGAAAGAGGACTCAAAGATATTTCATTTGATACCTTATAGGTCACCTAATTCATTATGTACTGAAAGTTATGACCATTTGAAGTTGACCCAAAACTTACAATTGAAGACTAACCTGCACAAATCTCAAATTAGCTCTTTCCAATCTAATTCTTTCTAAAAACAGCTCTTTTTAAGACCGAGGTGTTACATAAGTATTTCCGAGTGTAATACTTTTATATTTACAATTGGAGAAACACTAATTTCTAAATGAGTTTATGAGTGTTTTAGCATTATCTCTTTTCAGAGAAAATCTTTGAGTAATTGTATCAAATTGAGGAAGAGTTATGTTTAAAATTTGAACATGAGTTATATATATATTATTGGGAGTAGTATGGAGCACCGATATGGGATGAGTTTAGAAAACTCAAAATTCTCATAAACAATGTATATTTGAATATATTTGAATATTTAATAATTTCAGAAGGGAAATAGTCTTTTCATGCGTGATGATAGGAATAATTCATCGAGAAAAAAATAGAATAAGAGCAGGATGTGCTCGAAAGACATGTATTTAATCACTCAAGATTTGAATTTTAATGTTTTCCATGATTTCCTTAGTGCCAATGAATGAAAATGTCTGAGTCATTTTGGTACGTATATGAGATACTCTCATTAGTTCCGCATACCTTTTTTTTCTTCTTCTATGAATGGTGTTTTTAATATATAGTTCAATTTGTTACTCATTTTTTAGAATTGTAACAGTCTTCGAGATTTTGCACGTTATATGGGATGAAGTTTTACATATATTACCAACTTTATAAATTATGCAAAGAAGAATCAAATAAGTGTTTTTGAAAAGTTTCACACTATTAAAAACATATTGAAGTTATTAATACTTAAATAGTTGATCGTTAATGCTAACTGACCAATTGTTTGTAAAATAACTTTATCGATTGAGCAACAAGAACACAAATTGATATGTGCAAGAGAAAATAAACAAGACGCATAAGACGAGCACAATTCTTGGTAACTGTCTTGCTTAATATTACAAAATTTTAGTGTTATTGAATTCAAATTGAAGAGAACATTTAAAGTCCATAGATTAATATTATCAAAAATAATCTTTTGAGAATAATAATAATTTTTAATCTTTAACAAAAAAAAAAGATAAACTCATAAAAGAAACAAAAAATATTAACTACTACTGAATATATAACCGAAATAACTGCTATATGCACATTGGATAAAGATACTTTTGGTCAAGGATAAGGATAGTTTTTAATCTTAAATTAAATTAAATTAAAAAGAAGAAGATAAATTAAGAAAAGGAACAAGAAATATTAACTAATTATAAATCTGTGACTGAAATAACTGTTCTTTATGATTTTTAAGTAGAGTTGTATTGAATTGCATTTATAGAATTATCATAATTATTTTCAAATTTGTAACTAATTAAATGTGAATTTTTCAAACTAAATAACCAACTTACGATTTTTTTTTAAATGTTTATAAAAAAGACAGAAAAAAAAAGAAAAACGAAAAAGATAAAATCTATTAAAGTATACGTTTATATAATAATAATAATAATAATAATAATAATAATAATAATAATAATAATAATAATAATAATAATAATAATAATAATAATGACAATAATAATAATATTAATAATAGTAAAATGGCCACTAATTGAATGTGAATTTTTCAAACTAAATAACTAATTCATGCATTTTTCTTTTTTTCTTGAAAAAATAAACATAAAATGTATATAAAAAAAGACAAAAAAAGTGAAAATGATAAAATCTAATAACTTTCACGTTTATCTAATAATAATAATAACATGATAATAATATTATATTATAATAATAATAATAATAATAATAATAATAATAATAATAATAAAGAAGTAAAATGACCACTAATTAAATGTCAAATTTTCAAATTAAATAACCAACTCACGAAATGTATACGAAAAAGACAAAAAAGAAAGAAAAGAAATGGATAATTAAATACGATCTAATTTTAAATCTGAAAAATACAGTTTGTTTCAAATATATAACCACCATTTAATTTTAAACTCCTATAATAAAGTCAACAACCTACTCATTTATCCATTTGCTTTATGCATTCTAGAGGTGTACAAAATCGAATCGAAAACCGAATCAAACTGTAAATCGAGTTAAATCAGAAAATAATCCGACTAGTGGTTTGGTTTGACTTGGTTTAGTGTTGGATAAAAAAACCCGACTATATTTGGGTTGGGTTGGTTTCAACTAAAAAAAATCAATCCGAGATCAAATCAATCCGACATTATATATGCAATTTTAAAATTTTATTTTATACGTAAAAATACTTACTTTGATATAATTTTTAAATAACTCTTATACTTTTTCATAGTTTTATCTTTTAATATATTTATTTCATGTTTGGAAGTTAGAATTCTTAATGATCTAAAAAAAATTATAGTCCATACATGTTGATAATTATAATAAAGTTTACATAAAAATCAAATTAATACTAATGCAAAAAGAAAATCAATTCAACACTAAGAATGACAATAATAATGAATATTTGTTTTTTAGTTTTACATAGATTTAGATAATCAAAATACATGATCTAATTTTACTTTCTTTTAATATTTAGTCATTTAACTAATAATTACTAAACTTATTTTAGCATGATTTAGTACTTTAATTTACGTTCAATTTCATTATGACTTATTATTAATTTGCAATATTTATTTTAAGCGATATTATTATTATTATTATTATTATTATTTTATTGGATATTTTAGTGTCATTAATTATATCATATTTTTTGTTATTTTCTTGAAAAATAACTTAGATAGTTGCATTTTGGTAGGACTAAAGAAATATTTGAAGTACAAATAAATTATATGTTTGTATGAATACTTTATCAAAAAACCCGAAAATCTGAAAAAAACCCGAAAAATTCCGAAAATCCCGAAAAACCCTGAAGTTGAAAAACCCGAGTTTTATTGGTTTGGTTTGTAAGTTCAAAAATCCGAGACAAATGATTTGGTTTGATATTTGAAAAACCCGAACCAACCCGATCATGTACACTCCTAATGCATTCTATAAATATAAGTCTTTTTATCTAATAAACTTTACGTTTATCTAATAATAATAATGATTAAAGTAATAATAATAATATACTAATAATAATAGTAATACTCATAAAAATAATTTTAAAAGAAAAATGGCCACTAATTAAATGTGAATTTTTCAAACTAAATAACCAATTCATTCATTTTTGCTTTTTTCTTGAAAAAAAAAACAGAAAATGCATATAACAAAATAGCAAAAAAATAAATAAAATGAAAATAATAATATCTAATTACTTTCACCTTTATCTAATAATAATAATATAGTAATAATATCATTATAATAATAATAATAATAATAATAATAATAATAATATTATTATTATTATTATTATTATTACATAATAATAATAAAGTAAAACGACCACTAACTAAATATCAAATTTTCAAACTGAATAACCAACTCACTATATAAAAAAAAGACCAAAAAATAAAAAGGAAAAAGATAAAATTTAATAAATTTCTCGTTTTTATAACTTCTCATTTAAATTTTGAAAATTTGCTTAAAATGATAATATTTAAATACAGTTGCTGTTTTATCCATTTTGTTAGTATTATCCTTTAGAACAATCATTTTCTTCAGAGTAATCAAAATTCATATTCAATGCGCAAATGTATTGCTTCAAGTAGTGAATTATCATATGCATTAATTTAAAATCAGGTATGAAAAACTATCTAAAATTGTTTAAATTACACACAAAAAATATGGACGTCTATCAACTATCAATATGGTTGATAGTTGTTACAGTTGATTAATTATTTACTGTCTATTGTTCTTCTTCTAATAAAATATAGTTTGAAGGAAAAGATGTTTAAAGGTGTAGGATAGTCGTTGATTAATTATATTATAATAAATATAATTATTTAGTTATCATGCGCGTTTCTAATATAAAAAATAACATGCACTAATATTGTTTTATATCTTTTAGATTTGAGTAGATGGGACCCCCGCAACATGAAAATGCTAATTTGAAATTGGTGTTATTTTCTATCTATACATATTGTTAAATTTACAACTACTAACTTTTTAGACTTATTTTAATACTACGCCATTTGTTAAATTTACACGTACTAATTTTTAATTAAAGATTAATTTTTTAAATTTATGCTAAAAAAATCATTCTACTGATAAGATTGTGCAATTGAATTTCACGGTACACAAAATAAAAATAAAAATAAAAATAAAATAAAATTAAGCAACATATTACCATTTAAAATATAAATATATCAAAAAATGCCACGAGATTATCTTAAAATCCTAAAATTTCCACTAAATTTTTTTTGTTGAAAATGAAAGATTTTTTTTAATAGTAACTACATGAATTACTTAAAAAATTGAAATCAACAATTATTTAAGTTTAGGGTAAAGTTTATAAAATTCATAGGGAACGTACTTTTGTTATCGTTAGTAAAGTAGAATAAGGTATTAGAATAATATTCAAGTTTCAATTTTAGGAATTTATGCATTAGTAACTTCTTTATGTATTAACCAAAAAAAATATTCTTTATGTAAATAAAAACATAAATATAAAATTTGAATAACTAACTACATATTACCATATTTCTTTATTGATATATTTTAATCACACTTAAAATTTAAATAAAGAGTTTTAAAATTTCCTATTACATTTTCGTTTATATACAAACTCTAAAAGCTAATTAACAAAATATTACTAAGATATTAACTAAAAAACAACATAGAAATTTAAAGTCTTAAAAAATTAACGTTACAATTTTTCAAAAACTAAATCATATAAACCTAACAAAGTTCACGTTCATCTAACTTTTCATTTTTCTTGCCCACTTCTATATATAAGTTTTCGCTAATCAATATATAAGTTCTACAAAAGTAGAAAGACGAAATTTACAAATTTGAGTATCATGCCTACAATTTGATATTTAACCATTTCATGTGAAAGTTAGATTATGAAATTAATATTATTCAATTAAACATAATTAAAAATAATAGACCAAACATGTAAAAACACATAAAGTATTTATTTTTTAATCAAACTAAAATAAACAAAATAAATAAATATTATCTTTATTAAAATTTCAACAAAATATATAATCGTTTTGACACTCTTTTTACCATCAACAAAAACACTTAGAAGAGTGTAACACACTCGCCGATGATGTGTCAAAGTAATGAATTAACTGAAGACATGTGAAAGATATGCCAAAAATAATGAATAATAAATGTACTATAAATAAAAACATATTTTAAAAACTAATTAGTTATTTACTTAAAAAATAAGTTACATTTTATTTATTTTTAAAATAAAAAAAACTTGTCGTGCCCACCTTCTTTCTCACCATCTCCATCTATCCTTCTCTGACCACCATGGACATCTTTTCAAATTTGATAAAATTATGTAAGATTAATGGAATGAAAATTACTTCCTCCATCTATTTTGACTATCATCATGTCATAACAATCTTCACCTCCACTTCTATCTCTTTCATAAATAAATGAATTTAGGATGCACCAAGAACTTAACTTCCTCCATAAAAGAACTGACTTTTTTGACCTGGATTCTCCCCTAATTGATTATTATAATTGTTCTTCATTGAGTAATTGCTTTCATCGAGATTTCCTCATCTTTTTTTTTTCTTGACAAAATAGTCAAAATTATCAGGCTTTGAGTTTGACCAGATAATTTTTGCTTTCCTAGCGGTAAAATTGCATATTTTTTGCATATTAAAGAATAGAAAAGGAAAGGAATCTTAGAAGATTATTATGGATAAATGTCAGCAATAATAAGATAGAAGCTTGACCTAGCTAATGCACCATCATAAAAAACCTCCAGATTCATGGCCTAATCCAATCTTTTTCTTCTTTGACGAAGTTTTTGAAAAATTTCGGCAAGGTTTATGAAAATCGAATGGTGAGAAAATCAGGGGAGAAGGTTGGATATGGTGGTGGATGATGGAGGAGGGTGCTGGAAGGAGAGATAAGGAAGAATAAGAAATAAAAAAAAAAAGTAAAAATGTACAATATTTAACTTTTCATGCGCTAAAAAACAATGTAACACACGCAATATGCCAACTCATCAAAAAAATGTCAAAATTGCACAATAGAACATGATATGAGGTGTTTAAAATGAACAATGTGTACTTTAAGTGTCTAAATGAAAGTTGGTGCCAACTTTAGGTGGACACCGATGGATTTGACCGCTTTATATATATGTTTATGTCTTCCCCTTAGATGCTCGTAAATCCAATGTACTAATGTCATTCGGCATTTATCCTTTCATGATGTTGATATAGGTTTCTAGGGTCATCGATCGGCACTTCGTTGATCCTATCACATTCTATCTAAGCCTTGGGGACCCTTCTTGCTTTCGGAGGGTTCCAAGCCTAGTTTTTAGTCTATTAAGAGGTCGTGAATCTTGTTTAGACTTTCTTCACAATATTTTGAGGCTTCAAAGACAGTAATAGTTGAGGAGTCTTTTCCCATTTACCTTGTTTATGTTTCTTGAGGCTTTGAGTTAATTATTTATGCTTGATTAAGTATATTCAAACATTTATTCAGTTAAACTATTTTAAGACTATAAGAATTAAGTTTGGTATTTGGAGTCTTAATTTTTGTTGATTAAGTCTTTTGTTGAGTATTTTGAGCCAGAATGAGGGTTTTCATGAGGGACCAACAATGTGTCACGACCTAACCCACCGAGCCGTGCAAGCACCTACTCTAACACCTAAGCATGAGAACCCTCAATTCCAAAACAATTAAGACATGCAAAAGATTAAGATAATTAGAGATAAAATAGAATTATGAGAATTTTGTAAAATAAAGATGTTTTTCAATGATTCCAATTAAAACTTGTAAAGTAATTAGCTTCCCCAAGGATCTAGTCTAAACATGTACAAGAGCTACAAAGATTACAAGGTATACCTAGTTAATACATAACGCAACTCCCATAATACAGAAGGGAAAATAGAAGCTGTTGGAGATTGTCTTCGTCTCACCTATGAAACATCACTGATTCTGCAACCAAACTATGTCCAAAAAGACATAGAAAGAGTAGTATCTGTACAACTACATACTGGTATGCATAATTGGTCAACCTGATGTCCACCGTATAATATAAGGAATCGACTAGCAGAAAACATGCAATAACACAGTTCATTTCTCCCCCTTCATACCCTTATGTCCTTGCCATTGACTTGTTCAAAATATACTAGTACTCTTTACTCTAACCTCTTACACGCTACACTCTTGATCATAACTTAACCATTCTACCTCTTAGAGAGGTTCCGGATGTAACCATTGCTACCCCAATCAATCACTCACAACATACCCGTATTTGAACACTTATCTCTTTTCTAACTAACCCCTAGTAACACCTGGACCCCTGGTCTCTGTTTACCTTATCACGTCCCGATTTGGATCCGACCATTCACAATTCGTCCATTAACTATATATACCCAATTTACCTCACGATACATCCCACCCACATATATACCTAGAATACACTAACCAATTATCAACTCAAGAGCAATATACAGTTCCATATATCAATAACAAATAGATATAATAATACAATAGTCCTCTCATGGAACCCACTCCCACACTATTTATGCATCGGAACGTGACACCATATCCCAATTGGTGTGCCAGAATGTGAAACCTGATCCAATGTATGTGACGGTACGTGACACCCGATCCAATATATGTGTCAGAACATCACACCCGATCCAATGTATGTGTTGGAACGTGACACCCGATCTAATCACCATAACTAGAGTCACAATCACATCAACATGGAATAATACTCATTATCATACAATCAAGTATAGGCTCATGCATGTAATTAATTATACTTAGTCTTTTCATCATCCTTCTAGCTATATTCTCTAATGCCATTCATGTACACAAACATGGAACCAACAATAACAAGCATACATAACACCATAACCAGTGTCGAACATACTCTAAAGCTATTCCACACGACAAGGATTCCTTCTATGATTCCCATCTTATTCACAATTGATAATATATAAACAATCATCCGTTTTCGGTCCACGAAGGCCTACACATGAATTCTACCACCAATTATCAACATAATACGCAAAACACATATTTAAGTGTACTCAATTAAATACACCTAGCCTACCTCGGCTTCAAGAAATTACATGGGATTATTGCTCCAATTCTAGTTTCCGGACCTTGTAACGGTGTGTTTGATGGAAATACGGAAGCTATCGACATCCAAGTGCTAGAAATCTCTTCCTTCTTCTTTTTCAAGTCTAGAGTATCCTTTGAGGGTTTTATGGGGCGATCCTCGCCTCTTTTTTGTTGTTCGGGAAAAAGGAGAAAATAAGGTATCACATCATTCAAGTTCTCCCCCGACTATCCCGCCCTACTAGCTGGAGCGCTGCTGCCTTGGCGGCAACATCCCGCTCTGGCAGGATGGTGAGGTCCAGTTTTCCCAAAGTTTTGACTTTCCAAAATAATGATGGTTTGGGTCATTACAATAGTTACCAATTTATCCCTCTTTCGTCCCCGAATGACTAGCAAAGGTACAAGCACTAGCCCTGTTAGAGTACTTCTAAACTAACAGATTGGCCCGTTAAAAAAACATGAAAGATGATAGTTTTTAAACTCTTAAGCACAAATGGTTCTATTCTCGAGGGACGAGTTAAGGGAATGAGGCAACACGCGAAGAAAAAAAACACGTTCCACTACACATCCTAACCCCGCTAGAGTGGACACCTTCCCATTGTAGCTGGCCCACTGTGGCGAGGATACTCTCGTTGTAGAGATATATTGGAGATAATTTAAGGGGAAAGAGGAATGGTTTCCCCTTTTCCTGATTCTATATCTGAATATTCAGAAAAACTCTCTGAATCACTTTGCTCCAAACGTCGAAATCAAGGTAATGTTCTTGCTCCTTACTCTTTTTATCAATGGTAAATCCATACACGACTTAAATTTCACTTCCTCACATAAGAATATCATATATCACATGATTTCAACATCTGGGCAAGTATACTACACAAATCCACATTCAAACAGACAAAATGGTGCACAAAATCATTTCATAGCATCCAAACAGTTATACCTTTCACACCCACAGTCGTTTACGAACAATATACGCACACATTCATAGTTTCAAGTTACATTCACAAAAAGTCTAAATTATTAATTAATTATCTCCATGGATGGCCATTACTGATCATCGATGCATTTACATAGCCTTTAAGGCCAGATTCAATTGGAACCTTCTTAGTTCCAACTTATCTTGCTTGTGTCCCTTCAGTCGTGACTACGTCGTCCAGTTCACTTTGTTGAGATACCAATTTGAATCGGGAGATATCAAATGGACTCAACGTGTACCACAAGCAGCAAATCGCACGAAAGATAAGAAGAAATGAAATGGCTTCCTAGAATGTTTCACAATTTCTTGAAGATTAGATATGGATGTTAACACACCAATCCGCATGAGTCTAATTCACAATTTCTCTTGTATTGGGAGACTAGTAACCTGGGATCTAATACCAATTTGTCATGTCTCAACCACCGGGCTGTGCAGGCACCTACTCTAACACTTAAGCAGGAGACCCTTCCATTCCTAAATAATTAATACATGCGGAAGATTAAGAAAAATAAAGATAAAATAGCATTACGAAGATTTTTATAAAATAAAGATATTAAATCATTCAGTTAAGACTTGTAAAGTAATTAACATCCGAAAGGACTTGGTCTAATTAGGTACAAGTGATACTAAGATTATAAGGTATACATAATTAATACACAACACAACTCTCACCTTAAGTGACAGACGACCAAATATATGTGTCAGAATGTGACACCTTATCCAATCAACACAACCATAGTCATAATCACATCTATATATAACAATACTCATTGTCATACAATCAAGTAATAGGTTCATGGAATGTAATTAATTATACTTAGTCTTTTCATTATCATTCGAGTCATGTTCTATAAACCCATTCATGTAAACAAACATTGAACCAACAACAACAAGCATACACAACATCAAAACTAGAGTCGAACATCCTCTAAACCCATTCCACATGGCAAGGCTTCCTTCTATGATTCCAATCAACAATTGATAGTATATTAACAATAATCCCTTTTTTGGTTCACGAAGGCCTACCCATGAATTCTACCATCAATTATCAACATACTAGGCAGTGAACAAGGTGTAAGTATACTCAATTAATTAAATCTAGCCTACCTGGGCGCCAAGCAGCTGCATAGGATTATGGCTCCAATTCTGGCTTCCGGACCTTATGACGGTGGGTTTGATCGGAAATCCATAAGCTATTAACATCCTAGTGCTAGACATCTCTTCCCCATTCTTTCCCAAGCCTAGAGCAGCCTTTTGAGGCTTTCTGGGTTGATTCTCTCCTCTTCTTGGTGTTTTAAAAAAAAAAGAAAATAAGGTTTCACGTCATTTAAGGCCTGCCCCGACTATCCCACCCTGGCGCTCCCTGGCCCGTTGGAGTGCCACTGCCCTTGCAGAAACATCCCGCTCTGGAGGGATGGTGGGGTCCAATTTTTCCAAAGTTTGTCTTTCCTAAATAACGAAGGTTTGAATCTTTACACAATGGTTCACGAATGCTGGTCACGTTCACGAATTAGGCTTGGGGTGTGACATATAATTAGTCATATGATTAAATGGGAAAATATTTATGTGTAATGGTATGTAATGCATTTGTTAATTTGATGTAAAAAAGTATTATTTAAAATTTCAAATAGTGATATTACTTTTTTAAAAATTACAACGGTACTTGATCTATAAGTTTATTTTTTTGCAAATCATTATTTTTAATTTTGCAAAAAGGGACTCATGCTCGGCGTGAAGAAATTATTCGTACCATGTGAAAATATTATATTAAAAAATAACCAATTAATAATGTTGTTGAATAGTGAGTCTTTATAAAATTAAGTATATTTGAAATTAGTTTGTAATCACAAAATATTTATTTATAAAAAAAATACGGAGATATGTGATTTATCTATATGACACCATAGAATATTTCAATATCAAATCATGATTTTATATCACATGTCCAAACCGACCCTAAAAATATTTACTTGAAAATAGTATTCATGTTAATTTAATAATTAATTTAAAAATAACAAATTAGAGGTTGAGTTCACACTGATTGATCATGGTTATTGCACATAATGTTTTGATATAAATCTATATATTGGGAATACAATTGTTTTCCCTTTAATTTCATCTATTCATTTTTTATGGATGCTATTTTATGTGTGCTGATACCATACTAAATTGAGTAAATATCGCATCTAAAAATTTAAACTGTTAAAAAAACTTACTTTTTATCTATTTAGTCACACTCTCATTCCCTACTACATGTAAGTCTAATTCTTTACTAAACTAAGCTTGAAATGAAACGATTAAAGATCCATTTGACTACACTTTTGTCATTATTTATGAATGTAATGGCCAAAAACACGTTCACATATTAGTACATAGAACAAAAAAACCCAAATAAAATAGGCCATCATACATCTTTCCAAAATATAGAAGAAAATTTGATATTTACTTATATTATAAAAGTAGTTTTTTTTTTAAAAAAATGTAATGATCCAGAAGGTAATTTTTGGAATTTTTGATTATTCGTTTAACTTGAGTTAATTAATTGATGGGTAATTGTATATAATTGACTTAATTGATAGTTAATGGGCTAAAGTGATCATTATTTAAGACCCTATACTATTTGTTCCATATTTATTAAATGAAGAATGGGGGTTTACTAATCTTAAGTCATTAATTAAATAAACAAAAAAAATTATAGAATAAAAAAGGGGTCCGACGACTCAAAGGAGAAAGGGTCAGTTCAGGTATGAATTCAATCTATGAAAATTTCATTTTAGGTAAAGGTGATATGAGGTAGTTAATTAAGTAGTATTATTTGTTGGTTTATCTGCAAACTGTTTATTAATGGTGGTGAGTTAAAATGTATGTGATGATGCTATAATTTACGTTAACATGGATTCATGAATATACCTAGGACTGTTGATAATTGTTTAACGAGTAAACAACAAAATAAGTATTATATATGAGTATTGCAAATGTGGGTAATTAATATAGTGAGAATGATATTCAAGTTTAAATAAGAGTTATGTAGGTGTAAATATAGAACTAAATAATATTATTGTAACCTATCGTAACTCGAAATAGCTAAGAATAGGCTAAGAAACTAAAAATAATCACTTTTGGAAAGAAAGGGAAAAATCTGGAAACTTTCCTAAGTTAAGCAAGTGAGTTTTGGTCGTTTTCAGACGGTCATAACTCCTAGATCAAGATGAGTTAGGCGTAGTTCTTGATATGGTTGGAAAACCCTTGGAGATATCTTTCCGCCACCAAGTTTACAATTTTCGATATCGTATGAGTGAGTTATGCCTTTCGAAAGATGGACTCTTGGATTGAGGAAATTCCCAATCCGGATTTAGGGAAGGGCAAACTAGTATTTTCACCAATTAATTTCCAATTTCGTTTAGGGGTTTATTTGGGGTAAAAACAAGTTTTAGATCAGATTGAAAAATTAAACTTTACGCTTAGGGCTTGGAGAAGAGAGAAGAGAAGAATGAAAGGGAGAAAAGACAAGAATTAGCCAAGAACGCCAAGGTTTGCGAGTGGAATTCGTCGGGGGTGATCCCTATAGAGGTATGTGAGATCTTTTCATGTTAAGTTAGTTTACCCACACACCAACTTGTTTTAATTCAGCGATTGTGAGTTGGTTGAATGATACAAATGAATTTCTTGAAGAACATTAATGAATTCTTGTTGGTTGAGTTGTTGCATGCCTTCTTTTGATTTGATTCATGTATCCGGGTTGTTTTTCGAGTAAAATATATTTGGTATTGAGGGTACTAGTGATTCTAAGTGTTTGGGAAATAAACCACGGAATTTTAGAGGGTTTATAGATGAAAAACAGAGGAGAAAAGTTGAAATACCTGTCCGTAGGGCCCTTGAGCGCCGCACCTTCTGTAACCCCATAGGACAATCTCTGTCCGTAGGGACTTGGTGCGCCGCACCAGCCAGAGCTCCCCAGCTTGGCCTCTGAAGTTTAGGGCCTGGCGCCCCACGCCTCTCAGAGCGCCAAGGACGCCAGTTCACCCCATTCATTCCCCACTCTTTCATACTAGTTCCCAAGTGATGTACCCACATTTCTTAGTTGATTCCAACACTCTAAGGTACATCTAAAAATAATCAAATCATCCATAAACATGATATCATGAACCTTGAATCCATAATCCAATTCAAGGAAAGTTAAGGTCAAAGTCTAAAAAGTTAAGATTTAAGTCAAAAGGTTAAGAAGTAAGTCAAAGTAGTTAAAGTTTTCTAGAGTATGTAATAAACGTTTTAACTTTGTTTTAAGACTCAAGTTTCAAGTTAAGTAAAGAGTAAATAGTTGAAGTCTTTCCTTGAAAGATATATAAGGGAACTAAGTATTCACTAAGAGTTGATATAAGACTCAAGTTTCAAGTTCAGCAAAAAGTAAGGAGTTGAGTTCATTTCTCAAAAGTTATAAGGGAATTAAGTATTCCCTAACAGTTACAAATGTTTTCACATTTTGAGCAGGAAAGGAAGCTGAGACTTCCAACAGAGCCTTTGACTAGTTTTAGTAAAAAGAAAACTATGAATTTCCAAGAGAGCTTTTAGAGCTAAGTTTGAGTAATTACCTCAAACCAGAGAAGAAGTTATTTTAAAAAACATATGAGCTAAGTATTTTTGGAGTAATATTGAGAACCGATATGGCGACACAAGTTCATATTAACTCAAGGCCCTATAACCATGTAGCCAACAAAGACAGAAGAAGGGTCATACTTTTTAGATGATTCCTTAGTGCTTTTTAGCATACACTAGTGGATCCACTTAGTAGTTCAGGTTTTATACTCACGGCAACGTATAGAACGGTCCTATTGCAACGTGAGGTAAGATGTTGTACCATCGCTTAGGCTCATAATGATGATTGTCGATTAGAGACTCTCCCATAGAAATTATATTACTTCAAATATAAGTAAAATTGAGTTTGTTATTGCATTTTCTTTAACGAACTAAGTGTTTTCATTGTTTTACAAGCTTTTATATATTGCATATGTCTTATTTCTTTATATTAAGTTAAGGTATTCATGAGTTGAGCAGAGCCAATGTAAGTGTTTCTTCTTACTCTTTTGCAAGTTTAAGTTGCGTTAGCATTCCAGCTCGCATACTCATACATTCAATGTACTGATGCCAGTTGGCTTGCATCGTCTTATGATGCAAACACAGGTAACTTGTATCAGCATCATCGAGTTCCTCTTTGATCCAGTTGAGCATTCGGAGTCAGCGATGATCTTCCTTTATTCTCGAGGACACTCTTATTCGTTTTTTAGTATTTCATTTATAGGATGTTGTGGGGTCTTTCCCAACATCCATCTTAGTATATTAAAGGCTTCATAAACAGTTAGATAGTCAGTTTTGAGTCTTATCTTTGTATTGCAGATATTTTGTATTGATATTATCCTTTCAGTTATTACATGATATTGTTTTATTGAGTTAAATCTTCCGCTGAGTTAAGTAATCCAGGCCAAGGGTCCACTTGAGGCCAACAATGGTCTTCGAGTTCTAGCCACGTCTAGGGTCAACGCTTGGAGCGTGACAAACTTGGTATTAAAGCACAAAGTTCAAGAGTCTTAGGGAGTCTATGAAGCCGTGTCCGTAGAGTCTTAGTTATCAGTGTGAAGCTTGCCACATCTATAATTAGGAGGCTACAACATTTTGAAATTCTTCACTTCTTTCATATTCTTTTTCGTGAGTAAGAGTTTATATCTAAAATCCTCTCTCTAATTTGTGCTTGCACGTGTTTAAGATAACCATGCCTCCTGAGCATCAAGAGCTCGTCCATCTAGGAGGAATGTTGAGGAACCAGAGTTGCCCAATGCACTTGAAGTGAAATCTCAAGGTAAACTTACCAACCCGGAATTTTGTGAGGCTAACAGGATGTTAAGCCAAGTGGTAACAAACCAAGTTAGACAACAACGAGGAGCTCGACAAAAAGAGGTTGACACTTCAATGATTCACGAGTTCTTGAGGATGAACCCTCCAAGTTTTAGCGGTTCAAGCACTACTGAAGATCTTTAGAATTTCACTGAGGAACTCAAGAAGGTTTTTGATGTCATGCATGTTGTGGATGTTGAGAGAGTTGAGATATCTGCATATTAACTGAAAAATATGGCTAGAACTTGGGTTGATCAGTGAAAGGAGGGTAGAGATGAAGATGCACCACATCCGAGTTAGGTCTACTTTGAAGAAGCTTTCTTGGGGCATTTCTTTCCTCGAGAATTGAAAGAGGATAAAGTACGATAGTTCCTTACACTGAAATAAGACTTTGTGAGAGTGTGCACGAGTAAGGGTTGAGGTTCACCCAACTGTCCCTCTATGCTCCTGAAATGTTTAAGGATATGAGGAGCAGAATGAGCTTGTTTGTCGCTGGCTTGGATCGTTCATCAAGCAAAGAGGGTAGGGCTGCGATGCTGACAAGTGACATGGACATATCCAGGTTGATTGTCTATGTGCAGAAGGTTAAAGAGGAGAAGTTGAGGGAAAGAGAAGAGTATAGAAGCAAGAAAGCTAAGACTGGAATGAGTCTGCGCAGCAGAAAGTTAGTATGAATTATCCATTTTTCAGAAATAAAAAGGGCATGCACCATTATGTGCTAGTGCACCTGCGCCCAGAAACAGAGGTGAGTATAAGCCCAGAATTCACAGAACTTCAAGGCTAGACCAGCATAGTCCCAAGGTAGTGTGGCACAAGGAGGTAGTTGGGCTCATGCATATGGTAGGTGTGGTAGAAACCACACTAGTAAGTGTCGTGATGGACAGTCAGGTTGCTTCAAGTGCGGTCAAGAAGGTCACTTCATGAAAGAGTGTCCAAAGAATAAGCAGGTTGGTGGAAATCCGGGAATAAAGCCCAATCTTCATCAGCTGCTCCACGAGAAAGGGCTGCACCTAGATGAGCTACTTCCGGCACTGGCGGAGGAGGAAATCTCCTCTATGCAATCACTAGCCGCCAAGAGTAAGAGAACTCTCATGACGGTGTCACTGGTATAATCAAAGTCTTTACTTGTCACACCCCGAGCTACCCCCGAGACGTGGACACAGAACCTAGGACCACAAGTGATCCCAAGCTAACACTGCTGGCATGATCATGAACATACTAAAGATAATAAACTGATGTGGAAGCTAAATCATAATTTATTATAAAAGGATGGGGAATACCCATATGCTAAAACTGATATAATATGAAGACTGATGAGTTCAATACAATGAAGTTACTAACTCAACACTAAGCTAAAACTATCTATGTCTGAAATAAGCTTCTAAACTGGACAAGAAATACTGAGACAAGCCCCAGCTAAATCTCGCAAAAACTGAAACTAAATGACTAAAGACTGAAATGACACTCATGACTGTTGTCCTAGGAGAATGAGGACTCACCACTGAATCTGCTGAACTGGAGATCAGAAATCGATCTATGCGTGATCTGGATGCTGAGAACCTGAACCTACATCACGAGAAGATGTAGCGTACGTATGCGTCAGTACTTGAAGGTAATGAGCATGTAGGATAGAGTAAAATTGAAATAAAACATAACTGAACAAGCACAAAAACAAGTATAATAAACTGAACATAATATACTGAATTTCTGAGCTAACTGAATGCAATGACCAATTTATAACATGCTGAAACTGAATATTAAATATACTGATAAATGGTCAATGCAGAGAGTCTGACTGATATGTGGGAGCTACTAATAACCGACAATAAAACCACATGAGCTAACTGTGGAGTCCGATGTATACACCCCATCGAGATGACCCAATATACCCTGCCAAAGGTATAAAGGCATGCTGGCGTGATCACTAAACTGATTTCCCATAGAGGGGACTTACAACCTACTTGGCTAGTAGTTCTGGGACTATTGGGTACGCTAAACCCTAGTCCAACTCGGTATTATGCTACTCCCAATGAATTATGAAAATTAACTGATTATGTCTGAGTTTCTATAAATACTGGATAGCTCAAAACTGAACATGCAAACTGAGAATGCAACATTTAATCTGATAATAATGCATTAAAAACTGAAGCATGTATATCTGCATAACTGAAATATCTGACCTAGCATGTGTAATTCAAGAACTAAAGAAATACAAAGCTAGGGTTCTGAAATTCATGCGATAATCTGAGTAATAACATGATAATCTGATTTGGAACATATATTTAACTAAATCATGAAGTTCTATCAAAGTTCTAGAAACCCTAGGTTTAATCATGATAAGAGAATCAAGAACTGACTGAAAACTAGGGACTAATGGGTGAAAGGAAGCCATTAGTGAAATCACACATACCTGGTGATAAAATCCACGGAAAAATACGTAAGTTTCGAGGCTGGAACTGCTGGAGCTTGTGGCATTCTTGAACTAGGGTTCTTGAGCTTTTTCTTCTCTCTTGCTTCTAATTTTCAAAGTTTTGATTTAATGATTTGACTTAGATATGTTTTAATTATGTTTCTAGGCTTAAACTAACTAAAATCTGATGATTTAGGGTCAAAACGACATATATAGGGTTTAAAGAAAGTGGGAAAGGTCCAAAAGACCCCTGGGAAAGTTGCTGTCGGACCAAACGACGACCAGGACTGACGGTCCGTCGTTTGGTCCGTAGGTTGGGCCTGTTCGACAGTCCTTTACTAAAATATTCATAAATTTTTACTCGGAGCTCTGATTTTATCAATGTTGGTGGGTATGGAAAGATAATTCAATTGTATATCTGTGGGTAGGTGATGGAACACCTAATTAATTATGTTCTAAGAGTTATGATCTTTTGAAGTTGACACAACTGCATTTCCCCCTTAACTGTCTGCTAATTCCCACCTACGGTCAGACCAACGGACCGTGGGTCCACCTACGGACCGTGCTGGTCATCCGTGTCTCTTGTCAGAGAGTGGGTGAATGGGGGGTCGATCGACGGTCATGGACTATGGACCGTAGTCTAACCTACGGACCGTAGGTCCGTCCATCGATCATGACTTAACCATATTTTCCTGGGCTGAGATTTTGGGGGTTTCTGATCCCATTGACGGATGTGCAGGATGGACCATGGGTCAGTCTACGGTCTGTCGATGGCCCCGTTGGTTGCACCTGCAGATTTTTTTTGAAAAGCTTGTTTTTGGTCTATTTTAGATACGCGGGGCGGGGTGTTACTTTATCTTCCCCTTGGGAACATTCGTCCTCGAATGAAGACTAAACTAGCTGGAATAGAGGGAGAGAGCTGCAAACCCTACTACTCAACACTGAGAACTGAGTTTCTGACCGAATTGAGTTCCGAGAACATGCAAATACATTGAAAATGCAAGTACAAACTGAGGGAACATGATTCTAAGACTCTATTCACGCATGAATGACTGGAAAACTAAAGAGGAACTATTACCTCAAGCTGGAGTGGAATCGGAAGGAAAAAGGTGAGGATACTTGGCTTTCATGGCTGCTTCTGCTTCCCATGTAGCTCCCTCTATGGACTGACTCCTCCACAAAACCTTGACTGAAGCGACTTCTTTGTTTATCAACCTTCTAACCTGCCGGTCAAGAATCTCAACTGGTACATCCTCATAAGAAAGACTATCTTTCACTGCCACACTCTCTAATGGCACTATAGAGGCTGGGTCACCCACACACTTCTTCAAGAGTGAGATGTGGAAGACCGGATACACTGCTGCTAAGTCTGCTGGTAACTCTAACTCATATTCCACCTTGCCAACCCTTTTCAAGATCTTGTAAGCGCCTACATATCTAGGACTGAGCTTCCCTTTCTTGCCAAATCTCATCATCCCTTTCATAGGTGAAACTTTCAAAAAAACCCAATCATCAACTTGGAACTCTAGTTCCCTTCTGCTTACATCTGCATAAGATTTCTGACGACTTTGGGCTGTCTTAAGTCTCTCTCTAATAAGTTGCACTTTCTCCATAGCATGAAGGACTGAATCTGGCCCTATCAAAGCTGCTTCACCTACTTCAAACCAACCAACAGGAGACCTACATCTACGTCCATACAAAACCTCATAAGGGGCCATGTGAATGCTGGAATGGTAGCTATTGTTGTAGGCAAACTCAATCAGAGGAAGGTGATCATCCCAACTACTTTTGAAATCGATCACACAAGCTCTCAACATATCCTCTAGGGTCTGAATAGTACGCTCTGCTTGTCCATCCGTTTGCAGATGAAATGCTGTGCTAAGGTTAACTTGAGTACCAAGACCTTTCTGAAATGACTTCCAGAATTGAGAGGTAAACTGAGGACCTCTATCTGATATGATAGACAAAGGAACCCCATGCAACCTCACAACTTCATTAATGTAAAGCTTGGCATAGTCCTCTGCCAAATCTGTAGTCTTGACCGCCAAAAAGCGAGAAGACTTAGTTATCCTATCAATGATCACCCAAATAGAGTCATGCTGTCTGCGAGTACGCGGTAACCATGTGATGAAATCCATATTTATTACTTCCCACTTCCAAGTAGGAATGTCGATCTCTTGAGTCATACCCCCTTGTTTCTGATTTTCTACCTTGACTTGCTGACAATTGGGACACTTACTCACAAAATCTGCTATATCCCTCTTCATGCCATTCCACCAATAGACTTCCCGCAGATCGCGGTACATATTAGTGGCACCTGAATGAATAGAATACCTGGAGTTATGGGCTTCTTAAAGAATATACTGTCTCAACTTGCCCACATCAGGATCACACAATCTACCCTCGTAGCGAAGTACACCATCTCCCCATTGGGAGAAAACCTCCACTCTCTGATTGTGGACTGTACCTTTTAGTTCAAGCAAGATTGGATCACTGTCTTGCTTTTCCTTAACCGCCACTACCAAAGAAGATTCTGCCCCATTCTGAACTGTTACACCATTGTCTGATATGCTCATAGCGAGCAAGCCTGTGAACATCCTTCACTAGCTCCTTTCTTTCTTCTTCAACATGGGCTACACTACCCATAGATAGTATACTAAGAGCGTCTGCTACTACATTCACCTTACCAGGATGATAATGCACACTCATATCATAGTCCTTAAGAAACTCAAGCCATCTTCTCAAGTAAAGATTCAACTCTTTCTGGGTGAAAACATACTGAAGGCTCTTATGGTCAATGAACACATCTACATGAACACCATACAAGTAGTGTCTCCATATCTTGAGTGCAAACACCACTGCTGCAAGCTCGAGGTCATGAGTTGGATAGTTTTTCTCATGCACCTTAAGCTGTCTAGAAGCATAAGCTATAACCTTATCTCGCTGCATCAATACACAACCAAGGCCAACTCTGGATGCGTCGCAATAGATCACATAACCATCTGACCCCTCTGGTAGAGTCAAAACAGAAGCTGTAGTCAATCTAGTTTTCAACTCTGCAAAACTTTTCTCACAATCATCTGACCATTGAAACTTAACCATCTTCTGAGTCAACCTAGTCAATGGTGAGGCTATGAATGAAAATCCTTCAATGAACCTTTTGTAGTAACCCGCTAGACCCAAGAAACTTCTGATATCTGTAGCAGAGGTAGGTATGGGCCATTGTTTCACTGCTTCTATCTTCTGCGAATCCACTTGAATCCCTTCGCTAGACACAATGTGACCAAGGAAAGTAACGGATTGCAACCAGAACTCACATTTGCTAAACTTAGCGAATAACTGGCGATCTTTGAGAGTCTGCAGAACAACTCTCAAATGACTTGCATATTCTTCCTCACTCCTAGAGTAAACGAGCATATCATCAATGAAGACGATAACGAACAAGTCTAAGTACTGTTTGAACACTCTGTTCATCAAATCCATGAAAGCTGCAGGAGCATTGGTTATTCCAAATGACATAACTACAAATTTATAATGACCATACCGAGTTCTGAAGGCTGTTTTTGGAATGTCACTATCTCTGACTCTGAGCTGATGATAACCCGATCTGAGGTCTATCTTTGAGAAATGACTAGCACCCTAAAGTTGGTCAAACAAGTCATCAATCCTGGGGATGGGATACTTATTCTTGATTGTTCAACTGTCTATAATCAAATTACATTCTGAGATAACCATCTTTCTTCTTTACGAACAACACTGGTGCACCCCATGGTGAAATGCTAGGTCTGATGAAACCCTTATCTAGAAGGTCTTTCAACTGCTATTTCAATTCCTTAAGCTCTGCTGGAGCCATTCTGTAAGGAGGAATAGAAATAGGCTGGGTATCTGGAAGGAGATCAATTCCAAAGTCGATTTCCCTTTCGGGAAGAATTCTTGGAAGATCTTCTGGAAACACTTCTGGAAATTTACTGACTACTGTAACTGACTCAAGAGTTGGGGTTTCAGAACTAGAATCCTTAACCCGAACTAGATGATAGAGATAACCCTTAGAGATCATCTATCTGGCCTTAAGGTAAGAAATAAATCGACTCATATGCGCTAAGCTACTACCCTTCCATTCTAAGATTGGTTCGTCTGAAAACTGGAAACGAACAATCAGTTCTAAAATCGACTGAGGCATAACATGAATGTAACCAATCCATGCCTAGAATGACATCGAAGTCTACCATTTCTAACTCTACTAGATCTACTGAGGTGACTTTCTGAGAGACTGTGATAGGGCAATTTTTGTATACCCGTCTAGCTATAACTGGGTGACCGACTAGAGTAGAGACTGAGAAAGGTTCTGAGAGAGCTTCTCGATTGACACTGAATTGGACTGCTATGTAAGGAGTTACAAAATAAAGAGTAGCCCCTGGATCTAACAATGCATAAACATCAAGGTCAAAGACTCGTAACGTACCATTGACTACATCAAGAGAACCTTCCTGATCCTGGCGAGCCTGAAGAGCATAAAGTCTGTTCTGGCGCTGACCGACACCTGTACCAGATGAGTTACCCTGTTGAGTCGGGCGATTTGCTGGTGCTGCTGAAGTTGTAGACTGAGCTCTACCATTTCCACCTCCTTGAACCTGTCTAGAAGGACAATCCCTCAATATGTGACCAGACTAACCGCGCCCAAAACATCCTTCTTTTCCTGCAAGACACTCGCCCAGATGGTTCTTACCACACTTAGGGCAAGCGGGGTAAGTCTTGGTGCCTGAAACACTTCCCTGCCACTTAGAGCCTGGTGCTCTAACCTTCTGGTCAAACCTGTTCTTGGAGTATGGAACACTAGCTGATGAAGGGGCTGGAGATGAGAACTTCTGCTGACTCTGCGAGCGATTTCCACTACTTGATTTCTGCTGAGAATAGTCATAGTTCCCAGTCCTAGCCTTCTTTTTCTCTTTGGCCTGTTCTCTAAGCTTATCACCCTCAACCTGCTGAGCATGAGTCATAAGCCTAGAGATGTTCATATCTCCCAATAACATAGCAATTCTGCACTCTGTTTTCACCAAATCCGACACTCCATACAAGAACTTATTCATTTGAGCCCTGGAGTCAGCAACCATGTGAGGAGCATACCTGGAGAGTTGGTTAAACTTCATCCCATACTCTTGGACTGTCATGTTTCCCTGCCTCAAGTTCATGAATTCTTGAGCCTTTGCTTCTCTCAACTCTATTGGGAAAAACCTGTGGAGAAAAGTCTTACTGAAGCACTCCCAAGTAATAGGAGCTGCATTTGCACCCCTATTCTCCTTCCACTGAGTGTACCATATATGAGCCACGTCTTTCAGCTGGTATGATGCCAACTCCACCCGATCATTCCCAGTAACCTGCATTACCTCAAAGATCTTCTTGATTTCGTCCAAGAAATTCTGAGGATCCTCATTAGTCTGCGATCCAAAAAACTCAGGAGGATTCATCCTAACAAAGTCACGGACCCTTGCTGCTGCTGATCCACCATTTTCATTCAGAGGAGCATTAACCCGATTGTTCTGGTGGGTCATACTCTGAGCCAACATCTATATGGTATTCCTGAACTCAGCATTTGAGACTTCTTGATCTGGGACTGGAGGAGCTGCGTTTGCATTCCTGGCATTCGCATTCCTAGCATTAGCTCTACGATGAGGCATGATATGAAATGTAGAACGTCAAGTTAGAATGGGATTAGATCATACCTTACGCACGATAAGAGTAACAACAAAGTGAAGTTTAACATAAACACTTCATAGCCTCCCTCTCTTTAGATATGGTGCACTTCACACCCATGAAAATAACTCTACTTAGTGCGACTTTTCAGACATCCTAGGACTCTTGAACCTAGTGCTCTTATACCAAGTTTTGACACGCCTCGAGCTATCCCCGAGACGCGGACACGGAACCTAGGACCACAAGTGATCCCAAGCTAACCCTGCTGGCATGATCATGAGCATACTAAAGATAATAAACTGATGCGGAAGCTAAATCATAATTTATTATGAAAAGATGGGGAATACCCATATGCTAAAACTGATATAATATGAAGACTGATGAAATCAATACAATGAAGTTACTAACTCAACACTAAGCTGAAACTAACTATGTCTGAAATAAGCCTTTAAACTGGACTAGAAATACTGGGACAAGCCCCAGCTAAATCTAGCAAAAACTGAAACTAAATGACTAAAGACTGAAATGACACTCATGACTGTTGTCCTAGGAGAATGAGGACTCACCACTGAATCTGCTGAACTGGAGATCGGAAATCGATCTATGTGTGATCTAAATGCTGAGAACCTGAACCTACATCACGAGAAGATGTAGCGCACGTATGCGTCAGTACTTGAATGTACTGAGCATGTAGGATAGAGTAAAGGTGAAATAAAACATAACAGAACAAGCACAAAAGCAAGTATAATAAACTGAACATAATATACTGAATTTCTGAGCTAACTGAATGCAATGACAAATTTATAACATGCTGAAACTGAATACTGAATATACTGATAAATGGTCTATGCAGAGAGTCTGACTGATCTGTGGGAGCTACTAATAACCGACATAAAATCACATGAGCTAAATGTGGAGTCCGATGTATACGCCCCATTGAGAGGACCCAATATACCCTGCCAAAGGTATAAAGGCATGCTGGCGTGATCACTAAACTGATTTCCCATAGAGGGGACTTACAACCTACTTGCCTAGTAGTTTTGGGACTATTGGGTACGCTAAACCCTAGTCCAACTCGGTATTATGCTACTCCCAATGAATTATGAAAATTAACTGATTATGTCTGAGTTTCTATAAATACTGGATAGCTTAAAACTGAATATGCAAACTGAGAATGTAACATTTAATCTAATAATGATGCATTAAAAACTGAAGCATGTATATCTGCATAATTGAAATATCTGACCTAGCATGTGTAATTCAAGAACTAAAGAAATACAAAGCTAGGGTTCTGAAATTCATGCGATAATCTGAGTAATAACATGGTAATCTAATTTGGAACATATATTTTACTAAATCATGAAGTTCTATCAAAGTTCTAGAAACCCTAGGTTTAATCATGATAAGAGAATCAAGAACTGACTGAAAACTAGGGACCCAATGGGTGAAAGGAACCCACTAGTGAAATCCCACATACCTGGTGATGAAATCCACAAAAATATACTTAAGTTTTGGGGCTGGAACTGCTGGAGCTTGTGGCGTTCTTGAACTAGGGTTCTTGAGCTTTTTCTCCTCTCTTGCTTCTAATTTTCTATGTTTTGATTTAATGATTTGACTTAGATATGTTTTAATTATGTTTCTAAGCTTAAACTGACTAAAATCTGATGATTTAGGGTCAAAACAACATATATTAGGGTTTAAACGAAGTAGGAAAGGTCCAAAAGACCCCTGGGAAAGTTGCTGTCGGACCAAACGACGATCAGGATTGACGGTCCGTCGTTTGGTTCATAGGTTGGGCCTGTTCGACAGGCCTTTACTAAAACGGACATAACTTTTTACTCGGAGCTCTGATTTTAGCAAGGTCGTTGGGAAAATAATTCAATTATCCATCTGTGGGTAGGTCATGGGACACCTAATTCATTTTGTGCTAAGAGTTATGACCTTTTGAAGTTGACCCAATTGCATTTCCCCCTTAGCTATCTGCTAATTCCCACCTACGGTCAGACCTACGGACCGTGGGTCCATCTATGAACCGTGCTGGTTATCCGTGGATCATCCGAGAGTGGGTGATGGGGGGTCGATCGACGGTCATGGACTACGGACCGTAGTCTTACCTACGGACCGTAGGTCCGTCCATTGATCAGGACTTAACCATATATTCCTGGGCTGAGATTTTGGGGGTTTCGGACCCCATTGATGGATGTGAAGGACGGACCGTGGGTCAGTCTACGGTCCGTCGATGGCCCCGTTGGTTGCACCTGCAATTTTTTTTTGAAAAGCTGGTTTTTGGTCTGTTTTGGATACGGGGTGTTACATTACTTTTGATGTTTATACTTTGCTAGACCCAGGAATGAGATTGTCCTTTGTAACTCCTTATGTTGCAAATAAGTTTGAAATTCTTCCTAAGAAACTTTGTGAACTCTTCTGTGTTTCTACACCTGTTGGGGAATCTATTCTAGCGGAAAGAGTATCGTGATTGTCCTGTTTCCATCAATCACAAAAACACCATGGCTGACCTAGTGGAGTTAGACATGTTAGGATTTGATGTCATTCTAGGTATGGACTGGCTCATGTCTTTTATGCATCAATAGATTGTAGAACTCGTGTTGCCAATTTTCAGATTTATAATGAGTCAGTCATAGAGTGGAGTAGTAGTTCAGCAGTGCCTAAGGGTTGTTTCATTTTGTACCTTAAGGTGAGAAAGTTAGTTTCAAAGGGGTGTATCTATCACTTAGTCCGAGTTAATGACTCAAGTGCTGAGGTACCTTTCCTTAAGTTAGTTTCTATAGTAAAGGAGTTTCCAGAAGTTTTTCCTAATGATATACTTATCATCCTGGAGTCCCTCCTGAGATAGAAATAGACTTCGACATAGAAATCATTCCAGATACTCTGTGTTGTCTTAATTCCGCCATATAGAATTACCAACAGAGTTAAAAGAATTGAAAGAAAAGCTGAAAGATTTGTTGGATAAGGGTTTCATTCGACCAAGTGTCTCGCCTTGGGGCTCTCTAGTCTTGTTTGTAAGAAATAAAGATGGTTCCCTTAAGATTTGCATAGACTACTGCCATAAACAAGGTTACCATCAAGAATAAGTATCCTCTTGAAACGATAGATGATCTTTTCGATCAACTTCAGGGTGCCACCTGTTTCTCAAAAAAAAATCTTAGATCAGGCTACCATTAGTTGAAAGTTTGGGAATGTGATATTCCAAAAAAGCTTTTAGAACAAGATATGTGCATTATAAATTTTTGGTCATGTCCTTTGGTTTGACCAATGCACGTGCAACATTCATAGATATTATGAATACAGTCTTCAAATCTTATCTAGATATGTTTGTTATCGTTTTCATTGATGACATACTAATCTATTCAAGGAATGAAGAAGATCATACTAGTCACCCCAGGATAGTCCTTCAGACTTTGAAAGATAAGGAGTTGTATGCCAAGTTCTCAAAGTGTGATTTTTGGCTTAAGTCCGTAGCATTCTAGGGCCACATAGTTTTTGGTGATGGGATTAGAGTTGATACCTAAAAGATTGAAACAGTTCAGAGTTGGCCTAGACCCATATCTCCAACTGATATTAGGAGTTTCTTGGGTTTGGCTGGCTACTATAGAAGGTTTTTTGAGGGCTTTTCTTCTATTTAATCTCCTTTGACGAAGTTGACTCAAAAGACAATTAAGTTTCAATGGTATGAAGCTTGTGAGAAATATTTTCAGGAATTGAAAACAGAGGTTGACTACTGCCCCAGTTTTGACCTTACCAGAAGGCACTCGAGGTTTTGTGGTGTATTGTGATGCATTTAGATGGGCTGTGTGTTAATGCAGAATGACAAGGTTATAGCTTATGCCTCCAAATAGTTGAAAGTTCAAGAGAAGAATTATCCAACCCATGACTTAGAGTTGGCTATTGTAGTATTCGCCTTGAAGATATGACATCACTACTTGTATGGTTTTCATGTTGATATATCACTGATCAGAAGAGCCTACAATATGTGTTCACCTAGAGAGAGCTCAATCTCAGACAGAGGAGGTGGTTAGAATATCTCAAGGATTATGATATGAGTATTATTTACCACCCAAGTAAGACAAATGTGGTTGGTGATGCTTTAAGCAGGTTATCCATGGGGAGAACCACCCATGTTGAGGAAGAAAAGAGAGAGTTAGCCAAAGATGTGCACATACTTGCGTATCTTGGAGTCAAACTTATGGATTCCACAGAAGGAGGAATAGTTGTGACAAATGGGGATGAATCATCACTAGTGTCCGAGGTGAAAGAAAAACAAGACCAAGACCCCATCTTGCTTGATTTGAAGGCAAATTTCAATAAGCAAAGAGTATTGGCTTTTGAACAAACGGGAGATGGTGTGCTGAAGTATCAAGTTAGATTATGTGTATCTAGGGTGGATGGACTCCAAGAGAGGATCATGGAGGAAGCTCATAGCTTCAAATATTCCATTCATCCGGGTTCCACAAAGATGTACGCAATTTGATAGAGGTATATTGGTGAGAAGATATGAAGAAGGACATTGCTGAGTTTGTTGCCAAGTGCTCGAACTGCCAGCAAGTGAAAGTAGAACACCAAAGGCCTGGAGGGTTGGATCATAATATAGAACTTGTGGAATGGAAGTGGGAGATTATTAATATGGACTTTATCACAAGGTTACAAAGGTCTTGAAGGTAGCATGATTCAATTTGGGTCATTGCCGATATATGACAAAATATTAGCCCACTCTTTGCCGGTAAAGACCACACATTTGGCAGAGGATCATGCAAAGTTATATATTCAGTAAATGGTGAGACTTTATGGAGTCCCAATTTCTATCGTTTTAGATAGAGGTGCACAATTTACTACACAATTCTAGAAATCTTCCCAAAAAGGCTTGGGTTCAAATTTGAACTTAAGCACTGTTTTTCATCCTCAGACGGATGGGCAAGCGAAACGTACTATCCAGACATTAGAATATATATTGAGGGCTTGCGTGATTGATATCAAGGGGAATTGGGATGATCACCTACCTCTCATTGAGTTCGCTTACAACAACAATTGCCATGCGAGCATCCAAATGGCTCCATACGAACCTCTTTACGGGAGAAGATGCAGATCTCCTATTGGGTGGTTTGAAATTGGTGAAGCAGGGTTGCTAGGACCAGATCTAGTTCACCAAGTCATGGAGAAGGTGAAGGTGAATTAATAGATATTGAAAACGGAACACTGTCGTCAAAAATCCTACATAGATGTTAAGAGAAGGTCGTTGAAGTTTGAAGTGGATGATTGGGTATATATAAAAATTTCACCCATGAAGGGTGTTATGAAGTTTGGTAAGAAAAGAAACTTAGTCCCTAGTATATTGGACCTTACCGCATAGCCAAAAGGATTGCAATGTAGCATATGAGTTAGAGCTACCACAAGAGTTAGCAGCAGTTCATCCGGTATTTCATATCTCCATGTTAAAGAAGTGCATGGATGATCCTTCATTGATTGTATCGACTGAAAATATTGGGACTAAGTATAGTTTATCCTATGAGGAGATTCCGGTTCATATTGTAGATCGCCAAGTTTGCAAGTTGATAACAAAGGAAGCTGCATTAGTCAAGGTCGTTTGAGGAAAAAAATTGTTGAAGAAGCGACTTGAGAAGCTAAAGAGGATATGAAGAAGAGATATCCACATCTCTTTGAATCCAGAGAGAATGCAGATTAAGGTACTACTTCTCTTCTTAGAACTTTATAAACTATGAGTAAGCATGTTGTTACTTGATTTTGATTGTTGAGTGTTGAACTTGAGGTTACTATTCTTAGTTGAGTGAAAGAAATCTCATTCGAGGACGAATGTTCCCAGGGGGAGATAGTGTAACACCTCGTAACTCAAAATTGTAACACTCCGTAGCTTCATGACTTAGACTAGAGCATCACCTATTAAATAATGGTTAAAATGAAGTTTCCATACCTACACTAATGTAATAAACTTGAATTATAAGTATTAGAGTGCAAACGGCAAGGGATGACCCTGCAGTCCGGAAACTAGTGAAATTGAATTAGTTAACGTCCTTAGGTCTTGTGAAGGTTTGGGTGTGTTGTATGAAGTCAAAAACTTGTAAAAATACTTTAAATATGTAAAATGATGTATATAGGGTCAAAGCGTCCAGGTCCTATCCCCCAAGGACTGCCCTAGGGTCCTTGAAGGGACCCAACCCTTGGCCAAACAAGCTGCCAAAGGCACCAACAAATTGCTCTGCCAAGAAACCAGTCTGCGTTGTGGATATGGTTCACCATGGAACAAACATCTTCGTCCGCGTTGCGGACACATCTCGGACTCTACTGTATCAAAAATTAATCTTGTAAATCTTGCAGGAACAGCTCCGCGATGCGAAATTGTTTCCCAACGAAAAATCTGAAATTAGAATTCAAGTTTGACTTCACTAAAGGGTCAACTTAATTGAGGGTCTTTTGGGCATTTTAGGGGAGGGTTATAAATTTATTTGAAATCAGTTTTACCTCACATTTACTCACTCAAATCAAATCCCCAAATCAAAATCCAAAAGATCTCACCTCTCTGTACTTTCTCTCTCTATTCAACCTCCATTGAAAAAACTAAGAAGCTTGAAGAGTAAGACCTAATCCCTCAATTTTCTACTCAAATTTGTGACTAAAGTCTCAATAAGTTATGAATCTTTCACTCTTGGGATTCCTTTCCCTAAGAGGTCCATTCAAAGTTGATTTATAAATCACCCAATTCCATGTTTTTTTTCCCAACAAATTGGTTTTCTTCTAAACTTGAAATTGATGATTGATTATGAAGAATTGTGATTAACTATGGCTAATTAAGTGTATATTATTGAAAAGTTGATGTTGATTAATGGGAATTTCGTGTGATCCATGCCCTTTCCCCGATTCCCCAAATCCTGGATCTTGCTTATGAATTGATAGGAATTGGTGGATGTATTGATTTTTAGACTTGTGTTAACTATACTATTTCATTCATGGACTGCCTATTGTCATGTATTGTTGGTATTGGATCTATTTTTTTAAAGAATTCATGGTTTGAACCCTTTTCCCTAACCCTAGCTATGAATTAGACTTGTAGATGATAGGGTTGTTGGAATTGGTTATGTTATTATTTAATTCACTATATTATGATGATGTTAAGTGGATTATTGGATAATTGTGATGAATTGAGGGTAAGATCTTGATGAAGACTATGGAGGCTATGTGGTAAGACTTTGTGATCTTGAATTCTTTACTTCAAGGATGATGGCTTATACTTGATAATGGTATTCCATTGAAGTATTGTATGTGATTAGATTAAGAAGATGATGATATGATGATTATGATGAAATGTCTTGACTAGGTGAATTGTGAGATCATGTTAAGGGTATTATGATACAAGGCTGAATATGAATCACTTGTGTGTCTTACTATGATATGACTATGATGTGTTGATCTCACAAATGAAGAGTTGTTATGAAAGGACATTCTCATGCAATACGTATTGAGATAATGACATGATTATACAAGGGGTTAGTATCATATGGCCTACACTAAGATATGATGAATAAGAATGGCTTAAAGACATTTCAAAAAGGGACTTTAGCTTAGCACCGAGTGAACTTTACAATGAGAGGTGTTGACTCCCCATAGAAAGAAGATTCACCAAATGTTCTCATGATATGAGGACTCCAATGCTAATGGGCATGTAGAGGGTTCAAGACATATCTCCTAGTTCCTTAACTATGTTGCCTCCATAGAAATACTATCTAGTGGATCCACCTAGAATGATATGTTCATGTTTTGGTTCTACCTTGGCAAGTAGACCACCTTCTTTTGGTGTAGGGTTTCATGACACCGGATTCCATGTTTATTTCACATGGTCTATAGTCGGTTAAGGCGACTGTTCCCGAAAGTAAAATGAAATTAATAAAGTGAACACTAACTAGGGTGACTTAAGGGGTTCTACTTAGTATAGGTAGGGGTATGAGACTCTACTTATACATGGCACAAGTTGACCTTTAGGGAAGTCCTAGGAGGTTGTTATTATGTACTTATGATATGAATGAAATGTATATGATGACTTTACATGATGATGATTCTATATGATTGTTAGTTTCATTGATGAACATGCTATTGGTCTGATGTACCTGATTATGAATATGCATGATATGAAGATATATGAAATGTAGACATTATTTATGATTCCTTACTTGGTTTACTTGATTATGTGGGGTTATGGGGCTTCACATAAGCATTGCATTTGTAGGCTTGGGAAGGGGTTGTGAGTAAGGGTCTTATATGTTGTGATGATATGAACTCTTGTAAATGATTTGTTGTTATGACATTATGTTGGAGTTGTTATGGTTATATGATCTTGATATGATGCCATTCATGTTGATATTACCTTTGGCTTTATGATGATGTTGGTCTTGTGTTGAATATGGAATTGTCGTAAGTGAATATGTGATCATTGGCTTGTATATGTTCTTAATTGTGCATAAAGGCTTTTGAAAGTGACTTAGCATGGTTTTGAACTAAATATACTTTTAAGCATGATTTCAATGGTTTTACTTGCATATGTTTCCATACTTAGTACATGTGGTTGCACTAACCCATATTCTTTTCCTTTTCCCAAACAATGTAGGTTCGGGCCATTGAAGTATCAAGGCCGCTTTGCAAGAAAACATGGATTTTTCCCCAAGTTTTTGGTAGATCCTCAAGTTCAAGGATGGTGCCCTTTGTTCTATCTTAGTAGTATTGCTATCGTCTAAATACATTCATTTCTTCCTTATTCTTGAAGATATTTGTTGTAAGCCCTATGTGGCAATATGAAGTTGTATAAGAGTTAGGCCCGAATGTTGTATTTCACTTTAGATGGTTTAGAGTGAGACAAAGTATTAGACTAATTCTTGTGTATTGATTATGTTGAATAAACGAGAAGCCTATGTAATCTTCACTAAATGAGGAGTCTATGTAAACTCCATATATGATATGTGAGAGGTCTATGTATATCTCACTATGTAAAAGTTTTTAATTTTTCGCATTTTTGACCTATGATATGTTATTACGAATGCTAAGGGCTTGTCCACGTCCTCTCTGAGGAGGAAGCCAGCGGTTACGTCTAAGGGGTGCTCCACAGTCATGACAGAAATAGCTAATAATAAGCTAAGAAACAAAAAATAATCCCTTTTGGAAATATAGGGAAAACTCTGGAAAATTTCCTAAGTTAAGAGAGAGTGAGTTTTGGTCATTTTCAAACGGCCATAACTCCTAGCTGAAGATGAGTTAGAGACAGTTCTTGATATGGTTGGAAATACCTTGGAGTGTATCTTTCCAACGACACCAAGTTTGCTCATTTTTGATATCGTATGAGTGAGTTATGCCTTTCGGAAGTTGGAATGTTGGATTGAGGAAAGTCTCAATCCGGATTTAGGGAAGGGCAAACTAGTCTTTTCACCAATTGATTTATTATTTAGCTTTAGGGGTTTATTTGGGGTAAAAACAAGTTTTATATCATCTTGGAAAATTAAACTTTACGCTTAGGGATTTGAGAAGAGAGAAGAGAGAGGAGAAGAAGGAAAGGGAGAAAAGGCAAGAATTCGCCAAGAACACCAAGGTTTGCGAGTGGAATTCATCGAGGGTGACCCCTATCAAGGTATGTGAGATCTTTTAGTGTTGGGTTAGTTCACCCACACACCAAGTTGTTTTAATTCAGCGATTTTCAGTTGGTTGAATGATAAAAAGTGAAGTTCTTTAAGAATATTGTTGAATTCTTATTTGTTGAGTTGTTGCATGCATTGTGTTGATTTGATTCATGATTCTGAGTTGTTTTTCAAGTCAAATATGTTGCGTATTGAGGGTAATAATGATCCTATGTATCTGGGGAAAGAACCATGGAAGTTTAGAGGGTTTAGAGATGAAAAACGGAGGAGAAAAGTCAAAACGCCTATCCGTAGGGCCTTGGGGAGCCGCGCTTCCCATAGCCCCAAGGGAAAATCTCTATCCATAGGGCCTTCGGGCGCCGCACCAGCCAAAGCACCCCAACTTGGCCTCTGAAGTTTGGGACTTGGCACCCCACGCCTCTCAAAGCCAATGACGCCAGTTCACCCTATTCATTTCCCACTCTTTCGTAGTAGTTCCTAAGTGATGGACCCACATTTATTAGTTGATTCCAACTCTCTAAGGTACATCTAAACATCATGAAATCATCCATAAACATGAGATAATGAACCTTGAATCCATAATTCAATTCAAGGAAAGTTAAGATCAAAGTCTAAGAAGTTAAGAGTTAAGTCTAAAGGTTAAGAAGTAAGTCAAAGTAAAGTTTCTTAAAGTTTTCAAGTGTATTTAATAAGCTTCTTAACTTTGTTCAAGACTCTAGTTTCAAATTAAGTAAGAGTAAAGATTTGAAGTCTTTCCTTCAAAGAAATATAAGGGAACTAAGTATTCCCTAAGAGTTGATTTAAGACTCAAGTTTCAAGTTAAGCAAAGAGTAACGAGATGAGTTCATTTCTCAAAATTTATCAGGGAACTAAGTATTCCCTAAGAGTTACAAATGTTTTCACATTTTGAGCAAGAAAGGAAGCTGAGACTTCCAACAGAGCCTTTTGCTAGTTTTAGTAAAGAGAAGACTATGAATTTCCAAGAGAGCTTTTAAAGTTATGTTTTTGCAATTACCTCAAACCAGAGAAGAATTTGTTTTTAAAACATATGAGCTAAGTATTTTGGGAGTAGAAATAATCACCGATATGGATACGCGAGTTTATATTAACTCAAGCCCCCATATACCATGTAGCCAACATGGACAAAAGAAGGGTCATACTTTTTAGATGATTCCTTAGTGAGTTTTAGCATAGACTAGTTGATCCACTTAGTATTTCAGGTTCTATACTGACGGAAAGGTATATGACAGTCCATTCGCAATGTGAGCTAAGATGTTGTACCATAACTTAGACTCATAGTGATGGTTGTCGATTTGAGAATCTCCCACAGAAACTATATTACTTCATATATAAGTAAAGTTGAGTTTGTTATTGCATTTTCTTTAACGAACTAAGTGTTTTCATTGTTTTACAAGCTTTTATATATTGCATATGTCTTACTGCTTTATATTAAGTCAAGTTATTCATGAGTTGAGCAGAGTCAAAGTAAGTGTTTCTTCTTACTTTTTTCAAGCTTAAGTTATTGTTAGCATTCCAACTCACAAACTCGTACATTCAATGTACTGATGTCAGTTGGACTACATCGTCTTATGATGTAGACGCAAGTAACCAGGATCAGCATCATCGAGCACCTCGTCGATCCAGTTGAGCATTCGGAGTCAATGGTGAGCCTCTTTGCATTCTGGAGGACACTTTTATTTGCTTGTTGTATTTAATTTATAAGATGTTGTGAGGTATGTCCCAACATCCATATTAGTATGTTAGAGGATTCATAAACAGTAGATAGTCAATTTTGAGTCTCTTATCTTTGTATTGGAGATATTTTGTTATGAGACTTAAGTGCCATTTTGGCCAACTTATTATTCTTTCAGTTATTACATGAGATTGTCTTATTGAGTTAAATCTTTCTATGAGTTAAGTAAGCCAGTCCTAGGGTCCGCTCGAAGCTAGCAATGGTCTTCGAGTATCAGCCACATCCGGGGTGTAGGCTCGGGGAGTGACAAGTAATAAAAATAATAATAATAATAATAATAATAATAATAATAATAATAATAATAATAATAATAACAATAATAATAATAATAATAATAATAATAATAATAATAATAATAACAATAATAACAATAATAACAATAACAATAATAATAATAATAATAATAATAACAATAATAATAATAACAATTTATAACAATAACAATAACAATAATAACAATAATAGCAAGAATAATAAGAACATTAATAATAACAATAATGAGAACAACAACAACAACAATAATAATAATAACAATAATAATAATAATAATAATAATAATAATAATAATAACAATAGTAATCACAATAATAACAATAATTATAATAACAACAATAATAGCAGTAATAACAACAATAATAATAACAATAACAATAATAATATTAAGGATTGTTTATATAAAATCCTCCTCAATTCCTCTTCAGAAAATTCAAGCTCTAATAATAGTGACGGAGAGGGATCCTCTACTAGTGAAGACCTAAAAGTTCTTCATGAAGAAGACTACATGTCCTCATCCGAGGAAGAATGTACGTCTTCCTAGAATGGCCAATCTTGTGATAAAGATAAGGATGAATTCTATCAGTTATATTCTCAGTTCAAGGAGTTAAACATCAATGTTATAAGTAATAAGAATTGAGTAGAAATGCTTAGGATGATTGATGACCCAACATTAAGGTCCCAAATTATCGACAAAATTGGTAATACCAGCACCTCTACTAGTAATACTAGAATTTCTAAGAAAATCCTGCTCATAATAATGCTTATACCATGGCAGAGTTAAGAAGACAACTAAAACTGAGGTCTCAAAGGGATCATATTCCCACTACAATACAAGACTTGATTGAGGAAATTAATAATCGCAAAAAATAAATATCTTTTCTCAAAAATCATAATATGTTTCTTGATGAAAGAATTACTTCTATAGAAAGTAAGGATAAAAATCATCATGGAAAACATGTCATAGTTGAAGATGATCCTCCTGGTGTTCTAGAAAGTAATCTTCCTGACATCCCTAATTATTTTACTGGTAATAAGAATCTTTTTTTAGAAACTATCAAGCTAATTACAGCCCATAAACCTTAAGCAAATATTACTCTTTTTATTGATTATAACTTAAAAATAGATTTTTTTGCTCTTATTGATAGTGGAGTTGATATAAATTGCATTCAAGAAGGATTAATTCCGTCAAGATACTTTAAGAAGACTACACATAGTCTTCGTAATGCTAGTGGTCATTAAATGGATATTGAATATAAATTCCGAAAACATATATATGTACAAATAATATATTTATGCTTCAAAGATTTATTTTAATAAAAAATATTTCTAAAGAAATCATTCTAGGAACGAAGAAGGGCCTAGAATACCCTTCAAGTATAGAAAATGGAACAAAATGCCCTCCTTCCATCTTTAGGCTCCAAAATACCCTTCATATACCTATATGGACCTATATTACCCTTCCACTTAACAGATTCTTTAAGAATAATAATCTATCATTTAATTAGTGACATGGTAGCATTTAATTGGTTGAATTTAAATTAACCAAAAATACTTTCCACCATTAGAGAGGTGGCTTCCTCAGTTTCATACTCTTCAATCCCAGCTTTTCTCAATGGAGGAAAGCTCAAAAATCTCAAAAAAAAAATGCATATTCATGGCATTCCGATCAAGAATTCCTCAAATTATCTCAAACTTCTTCATTTCCTAAAACTTTGAAATTACCTGCAATTCAATTGCATATTACCGTTCATTCCGAAATAATATGTGTATCCACTGACTAAAATCTTTGAAGAATTGGTCAATTTGCAAAAATTTCCAAATGGGTATTTACAGATTTTGCAAAATGAATCCAAGAACAGAGTGCTTATTCAAGACCCACCTAGAGTTTCTTCTTTTTTAATGAATCGTCACCTAGATTTTCTTCTTTTTAATGAATAGTTTATTTGTTAGAGCTAAATATGTAAAAGGGGTTAAAAGAAAATTTTGAGAAATTAAGAGGAGAAGAAGGTATGCTATGTTGAGGAGGAGACAGAAAAGAAGAAAAGAAGTAACAATAAAAAACAAATATAAACAAATAAACAAGGATCTACAGATTATAATACATATCATTTGAACGATATCTACTCTATAAATTATCCCAAAGATTATATCTTGACTCCAGCTTTAATGATGGAGAGAAAGTCAATTTGCAGAATGGAGAATTCTAAGTGAGTTGTAGAGTTTGGTTGTATCCTAGTTTAATTAGGAGAAATTATTATTTTTGGTTAATTTAAGTTTCAGCCAATTAAACGCTGCCACGTCAATAATTAAAGGATAGATTATTATTCTTAAAGAATCTGTTAAGTGGAAGGGTAATATAGGTCCATATAGGTAGATGAAAGGGTATTTTGGAGCCCAAAGATGGAAGAAGGGCATTTTTGTTTCATTTCCTATACTTGAAGGGTATTTAGGACCTTCTCCATCTAGGAATGCCTTTTTTCTGGTATATATATCCTATAACTTTATGGGATGAGACCGAAATAACTGGTAATTTCGAAGGAAGAAAAATAAAAATAGATTTATATCTCAACCATTTTCAAAATTCGTTAATAAGGTTAAAGATATGATCTCTCTTTTAAAAAATAAACAAATTGATTTTCTTAAAAATGAGATTTGTAGTCTCACCGTTGAAGAGACTTTACAAAATCCTAAAATTCAAGGAAAGATTGATATTTTAAAGAATCAATTCTCTCTACAAATATGTGGAGACCACCCAAATGTGTTTTGGGAAAGGAAGAGACATGTGGTGAGTCTTCCTAATGAAGAAGAATTTTTTGAAGATAATATTTCCACTAAGGCAAGACCATGCCAAATGAATTCAGAATATCTAAATTTATGTAAAAAAGAGATTTATACGCTTCTTCAAAAGGGTTTAATAAGACCCTCAAAATCTCCGTGGTCTTGTACTGCTTTTTATGTTAATAAACAAGCAGAACAAGAGAGAAGAGTACCCAGACTTGTAATAAACTTTAAACCGTTAAATAAAGTTTTAAAGTGAATCAGATACCCTATTCACAATAAAAAAATATTTATTGAATCGACTTCATGAAGCTATCATATTTTCAAAATTTGATTTAAAATCAGGTTATTGGCAAATTCAAATTCATGAAGAAGATAAATATAAGACAACCTTTAACGTTCCAATGGAACAATATGAATGGAATGTTATGCCTTTTGGATTAAAAAATGCTCTTTCGGAGTTTTAAAAAATTATAAATGATATTTTTAACCCCTTTATAAATTTTATCATCGTATATATAGATGATATTTTGGTATTTTCAAAAACCATAGAAATGCATTTTAAACATCTTGATCTATTTAAGAAAATTATTATCCAAAATGATTTGGTTATATCTAGACCAAAAAATCATATTTTCCAAACCAATGTTAGATTCTTAGGCCATAATATTGAAAAGGGAAAAATTATTCCCATCGAAAGAAGTATAGAGTTTGCATTAAAATTTCCTAATAATTGATAAAATCCAGCTCCAACGATTCTTGGGAAGTTTAAATTATATCTCTCATTTTATAAAAGATCTGGCTAAAGACACAACTATACTATATGATAGACTTAGAAAAAATCGTAAAGCTTGGACTGATAATCATACTAAAGCAGTCAAGAACATTAACACAAATGTTAATAACCTACCATGCCTCACTTTAGCCAATCTAAATTGTCAGAAGATAGTGGAAACAAATGCCTCTGATATTGACTACGGGGGAATTTTAAAACAAATTTTTCCTAATGAAAAACAAGAATACCTTATACAATTCTATTATGAAAAATGGAATAGAATTCAGAAAAATTATGCTACTATAGCTAAAGAAATTTTGGCTATAGTTAAAAGTGTTATAAAATTCCAAGGAGATTTATATAATCAAAAAATTATCATAAAAACTGATTGTCAAGCAGCGAAATTCATCTTTAACAAAAATGTAAAAAATGATATTTCAAAACAAATATTTTCAAGATGGCAAGCTTTGTTAGCATGTTTTAATTTTGAAATACATTATAAAAAGGAAACAAATAATAGTCTTCCCGATTTTCTTACTAGAGAATATTTAAGTTAATAACTCTTTGTCTATTAATAACAGGAGTGATGCGGACATTTGGAAATTCTTCCTCTAATAGAGGAAGAGGAAGAGGAAAAGTACCCATGAAAAGAAATAATATCTTGGCCCAAATAGGAAACCAGAAGCTAATAGCTTCAAACATTGCAGGATCATATACAAGCACATCGAGAATTAACACTGAACATCCAATGTACAGAGAATTCATGAATTTTATACAATCCAAACAAGCTCAAGGTAATAAATCACCATCCTATTCGTCAGCCGTAACTGATGAAGGAAATGAAAATATTGAAGTTTATGATAAAAATGAGAAAGATGAAGTAATACTTCTTCTTGAACCAATAGATTTACAATGAAAAGACGATCCATGGAAAATAATGACCAGGTATTTTAATACAACATCATATGCTGTCCCAACTTATAAATACAGAATGCATTATGAGATAATACTCTCATCTCTTGGGTCAGCTGAATTTCAGCACTTTTACCCAGCCAATACTAAAAAGATTTATAACTTTTAAAAATTCATTATAAAAAAGATAATCACCCCAGAAGAATGAGGAATAAGCACGATGAAGGAAAGGGAATACACCCATCCAGAACAAAAAATTACAGTCAACTTTAATTATCGGGGTTATATCGAGAGCTTTAATAAAGCCTTGTTATATGAAAATTCTAATAGAAAACATTCATGGTTTATAAAAATATGCTCTCATGTTTATAAACAGCATATACCAAATTGGTTTTGTCAATGGTGGATTTTATATGGTCCACCTATAAATATATTGCTAGAAGAATACAAAAAATTATATGCTGAATGGGTTGACGTATCACAAAAATTGATAATATTACAAAAAGATGATATGTTTTTTAAAGGAATGCCATTGATGTATTTTTTTTCCATAGAATTCTCTATTCTGTGGATAATGAAATGGACAGTCGAAGTCCAGATAAAGGAAGAAGGATTTCCTTGCTTTTGGAGGAAATTTCATACAAAATTTTGGAGTAAATTACTCCAAAAGGATGTTGAAGGGAAAATCCATGGACAGGAGATCATAAACTCCATTAAAGACTCTATCGAGGTCAACAAGCGTCAATCAGAAGTTATATAAGGCCGAGATGATATCAGTCCTTTCAAAAAAATAACCAGAAGGCTGCAGATGAAGAAAGAGGTCATCTCAAAATCAAAAATTCTTGCATCATACATGGAAGAAGTCAAAAAAGATCTAATAAAAAATACGGGCATGAAATTTCCGAATAATATATCTATGACTACTTCAAATGAAGAAGAAGACACCTGT
Source organism: Solanum sitiens (assembly GCA_016801875.1). Taxonomy (NCBI): domain Eukaryota; kingdom Viridiplantae; phylum Streptophyta; class Magnoliopsida; order Solanales; family Solanaceae; genus Solanum; species Solanum sitiens. The sequence goes on from JABWTJ010000084.1 coordinate 2,398,779, forward strand.
ATAGCATGAGAATTCGAAAGCGTTCATATCACAGAAGAGATGGACATTGAAACATTTCTTCAACAGTTCAGGAATCAGATAGAATAATCTTCTAGTTCAGACACGCTAAAGGGAAATGATACTAGAAAAGACCAATTGATATGACACTAACTTTTATAAAAGTTAAGATAATTGTAAGCTTTTATAAAGTTTAGGACCCTAATGTTGGTCCAATAATGTAATATGACGTAAACACTTACGTAATAAATTTTAGACTTTTCATCAGGTCCTTTCTATATAAGGATCTCTTAGTAGAAGGTAGAGAGCAGACTTTGGCCAACCTCTCTTGTATTACAACTAAAAATAGATTCTTATTACCATTAAAATCATCAGGCATGTCACGAAGATTACTTTCTGTAACACCAGAAGGATCATCATCAACT